>WBMW01001116.1:0-76807 GCA_013396635.1 Penelope pileata | reverse complement strand
GCACACAGTATCAATCCTGCTGATTGNACGACTACGCCATTCTTCAATTCCCTTACATTCTCCAGCTTCTTCTCTCTCAAGCTTCTTCATCCAGCTTCTCAAGCTCCAGCTTCTTCTCTCTCAAGCCGCTTCCAGCTCCCCTTCCTCAAGCTCCTCACCAAGCTGCTTTCTTCTCTGGCTGGCTGGCCTTTATCTAAGCCTGGGGCAACTCCGCCCCAGGTCCACCCCTTCCGGTCACAGGTGCAAGTGATGCACCTGTGTTCCCCAGGCCAGCCACACCCCTCCACCATGTGCTCAATCATTAGTTCATGCCGTGATCAACTGTTTCCCTACAATTTTTCTGGAAATAAGAGCGTTTTTTTTGCAATGTGTCTGTTACCATCCTCTTAACAAAAAGCACAGAACCTCTCAGTGAACATCTCTCACTGATTTCCAGTTATACCATGGTTCTTCTTGTGTGCTGAAATTCCTTCTGAAAGTTCAGAGCATGTGGTTTTTCTGCACATTTCGGCAAATGTTAAATATTCTTATTTTGTTGGATGTGTGTGGAGTCAGGTACTTGTGCAAATACTGGTGGTTTCAGGTTTGAGAAGAGCACACCAACCAGTAAACATAGATGCTAGGGTACTAAACACAGCTCCAGCAAAGTGGCCTGAAGTTCAAACAGTTCACAGATGATTGTGTGTGGTGTTGGCCAAGGTCTCACAGTAGCCATGAATTATTCATTTACTTCATAATGAATTACACAGCCTGAGCAGGGGAAGTAGAATAATTTGGAAACTGAGGATGTTACTTCTACCATCCTAATTAACAAGGTCTGCGATTTTATACTTTGGGAGAGTTTTCCAATATTTTCAATATTTAATAGGGGAACCTTTCAAGTTGTTTAAGAGCTTAAATTGCTTGTGAATTCTTGGCCTTTAACACTCAGTTACTAACAAGTTGATTTATATATGTGTGTTTATAGTCACCTCAGAAACAATTTAACTTATAGTAAAATGATTTAATATTCAGAAAATGTTTTAACATTTGAAGTCATTTCTTGACATTTTTAATTTACCCTTAGGAGAAGAATGATGTGCTGAGATTGTGATAGCAGCACACTGAACCCCTGAGCCCAAGAGATTCCTTTCAAATCTTCATTACAGCGTTTGACTCCAGAAGAAACTCTTAATTCACTCAGAAAGATCTTATCAACAGCTTCTATGTAACGCCTGGTAGATGGTGCTCGACGTCAAACAGAATGTGATGCCCTGGGTAGGTGATTCAGAGACACATGCCTCCTAAAACATGAAGGCTGAAACTCCCAACTGTGTGGACAGCACATTACTTTAAGATCTATGCATATTGAATAGATGTAAATAGGATGCGAGATGTAAATAGGATTGTTCTTAAACAGCATTTGAGGCTAGCTGTAGTTGTCTGTTAATTCAGCTTTCAGCAAGCTTTCAGTAGGAGCAATGGTTGCTTTGTCAAATATCTTGAAGGACACAAGAAGAAAACAAGACCTGTCGTCTGGTTTATATTTGACTGTTTTATGCAGTGTCCTGGTCTCTGTACTGGTGCTTTTCCCCAGGGCTCACTGGTAAACTAGTAAACTAGTAAACTGGTAAACTAGTATTGCATCAATTTTAGTTGCTTTTCTTGGACAGTAATAATTCTTAGAGGGCTGAGCTAACTGGTCCTTCTAGAGGGGATGCTCATGCTCCTTGGGCCAAGCTTGGTCTGTGCACACATGTACAACTTGTTAAGTTTTAAGGCAGAGACTAAACTACACAGTGCAGTTTTGGAGGAGAAAATGTGTTCACTGAGATTAATTTTTAGAAGAAAAAAGCTACACAGATGGGACAAGAGTGACAATGCTTTTCTCTCAGAGCTGGGTTTCTGCATCAGCATGGTCCTTCCGAAAGCTCTGCTTGTCTGAAGCTGATGCAGAAAGATTACTTTTATTCACAATGTCTGAGACATTGCTGGTCTCCCATACTTTCTATAACTACTCAACTCATCTGTATGTGCAGCTTTGAATATTGGTACAAGCCAAAGAAGAGAGAGTTGCCCCATAAATATGCCACAGAGGGGTAAGGGTGCCTTGAACAACGTTGGAAAATCACTAACTGTTCAAAAACCAAGCGTTTGGTAGAATTTAAATTGCTATCCTTCTTTTCACATGTTGAAATAGCAACGTCGTAGCTCAACGCATCTGCCTCTTGAGCGTGTGCAAGGAGCTCTGCCTGCTTCTGTTGTGGAGGTAATTACTGCTCTTATTCCCTCTGGTACTGCAGGTGTTATACAATGCATCTGTGCTAATACCATGCTGCTGATGATCTGGAACTAGAGGCAGGTTCAGAAAAGTTCTTTCACACATTCTAATCACCTCTGCTTGTTCAGTTTGTTGCAAATGGGATTTCAGAGGTCATTATTTAGATGTCACAGGTTTACAAAAGCTTGTATTCCTCCCTTTCCTTTTAAATAAGTTAGAATAGGTAATAAAAGGTAAAAGCTTTGCTTTAGTCTTAAAATTCAGATTAAATTAAAATTCAGGGAAGATGTAGGATATACCTGATGTGGCAACGACAAGCATTTTTACTGAAGAATGTTTGAGTAGAATTGCACAATGCTGGAGTTAAGAGCCATACTTGGTACTTAGATTCCTGAGATGCTTTTAAAACCTGCCTTTTGAATATACCTTACTATTTTGTGAAAGAAATTGTATTTTTCCATTAGGGAAACTTCTGGTTTGTAGCCCGGATGACAGCTTTGAATGCTGTGGAGTTCATTCCATTGAGAAGAGGGTGCCGGTGACGGCTCCTGGTGTCTGCGCTGCTGAGTTTGAAGGACGCGCTGTGTTATGTGGGCAGCGTTTACCACTGTGATGAGAGTGCCTCTGTGATACGAGAAATTCCAGAGGACACAGCTCTGTGGAAGAAAATCACTTAAAGGCAGGAAAATTTTTGTGTATACACTTACACATCTTTATGACTTTAAAACTTATTGCGTAACATTATTGCGGAAATGGCATACGCAAATGGCTAATGAGTTGTCAAATATAAGGGAAAATGCAAAACATGAAAGATGCAGTGCTGGGTGACCAGCAGCTGGATACAGTAAATTTCAGTGGCTTTGAGAAAGGGAACCACCTCATCTTTGATTAATAAAGCACTGCATTCAAAATGATCATCTATCTGGCATACTTAATACTATAAGAAAGGAAAAACGCAATTATTTTCAGTAGGTTCATCATGTTTGTGCGTTAATTGAGTCATGCAAGAGTGTGTTTGCTTTATAACAGGAAAGAGAGGACATCTGTTCTGATAGAAACACTTCAACATACTCAGGAGACATTTTTCCCACTTAGCTTTCACTCCTTGACTTTCTGGCAAAGGCAATTTTTTTGAGCGATGTATTAGTAAGAAAAACAATGGCTACAAGTATTTGTTTGTCCTTTCAAGTATTTTCAGATTTTGTCTTAAGGGCTGGAATTTTGCATCTGCTGTGGGGACTGATTTTATGCTTTTTTTGAATTATTATTATTTTATTTTTTATTACTTATGGATTTGTTTCAATTTTAATTTTCTTTTTATTTTGGGGGGAAGTATGCTGATCTTTTCTTCGAAGTGGACCCTTCCATTGGCACTTCCCCTGGCCATCCTTTAGAAAGCAATGAGAGATTTGCTCACTTTGGGATGGAAAGCAGGTGGACAAGCAGACTGTAATTGAACATTTGGGGCAAAGTTCTAAAGCCTTTTCTCTAGGGAGCATAGGTCAGGACATTGCATCTCCGTGCTCCCAGCTGAGTACTTATGCCCAACAGAGCTGTAGGCTCTGTATAGGCTATAGAGATGTGTCACGTTGTGTGCACGCTCCTTGTGGAGCCAGAAATCTCCTATTCCTCCCTGCTCATCAGCCCAGCTTCATCATGGGAGGTGGGACGTACCTTCACCTATGGGGCAGGTGCTGCCAGCCTCCTGAGCAGCGGGGATATGGTGTCTAAATCTCCAAGGATGAGAGGGCATAAAAGTACTTAGTTTTCCTAAGCCTTGCTGTGGCATTTTTATTTTAAAAGGAAAATGCTGCCTTTTGTGCAGGCTAGGAGCCTGTCTCTACCATCAGGCTCACTGGGAGCCCAAGGCAGAGGAAGGCCCAGTTCCTGGATCCCACCATGATCTCCCTGAAAGAAAAGTGTGACTGTTGAGGCAAGGCTAGAAGCACCAGTGAAAGCAGGAGAGAAGTGCTTGACAAGAAACTGTCTCAAAAACAGGTACCAGCACAGGAGTTCTGACTGTCCCATTTTCGTAGGCAGTGCTGCCTGTGGTCACCTGTCCTCATCCCAGCCAGCTGCTGAGCACCTGCCCACCTGCACTTAGCTGCTGTCACAGAAGGGAACCGCGTTGTGTTTTGTGATGTCGTGTTAAATGCCGTAACCATTTCTGGACTGTGATGCACTATTTACATAGCCAGACTGGACTGATATAGCTATATACAGAGAAACCTAGTTCCTAAATTCACAACAGCTCAAGTGTCAAATGTTATGTGAGAAATGTATATGGCAGATTGAAGAAAGAAACAAGGTGATTTGATTTGCGTTTTCATTTTGTTTGTGTGCTTAGCTGAAGCTGGTCATGGTGGCTGATGCCAGGATCCTTCTTAGTTCCCAGGTCTTACCTGGTTTTTCCCCAGGTCTTACCTGGTTTTTCCCCATCTTTCTGCTCTGCAGATTTGGTTTTCCAGCAGCAGAGTTGATGGGATCTGGCCAGGTCACTGATCTGTGACACAGCCTCACCAGGAGCTGTGATTTCTGGCTCGGTGTCTTAGGGCACGGAGGTCTGCGGCGCTGAGTTTTCCATGGCTCAGTCCTTGTCCTCTTGCCTTTTCTGCAGATTTCTGGACTGAAGCACCCTTTCAACCAAATGTGACGGGGATAAAGTACTCAGGATTCAGAGCCCCAGCCTTTGGGACCACCTTCTCCTCAGAACTGAAGTCACATTGCAAATTTGAAATATTTATGCAACTTAATTATCCAGAGCAGCCTACGGTGTCTTTTTCAATTTGTTTTTCTTTTGTAGCACTGCTGGGTTCTCTTCATTACCTATTCATTCTACTGCACTTCATGCTCCATAACTGCTCAGTTAACCACTCCAACATTGCAATGCAATTGGAATGGGATTAGGGAGCAGCGGAAGGATGAATGGATACCGTGGGTATTTCCTCTGGGTGTATAAAATCTTCAGACACAGCAGCACAGGGTATTTAACTACAGCTGACACACAGCTGTATGGGTCCAGATTCACTTGGGCAGTTGTGGGGACAGGTCCTTGGGTAGTACGGGGGTCCCAGCTCTACCAATGTTGAATTAATTCCCTTATGTTTATGGCAGGGAAGGTCCAAAGAGGAGCCAATTCTGATCTCTCTGTAACTGCCTGGAAAATGTTTTCTTTGTGCTTACATTTTGTGCACTGCAATAGAAGTTGGCATGACTTTATATTTTAAAAAGGGCTTAGAAGTTTGCATTGTTTTTTCTTCTTTGCTTAAAGCCTTCGAACTGTTGATAGAAAATTCTTATGCGCAGTTTTTATAAGGCATTTTGCAAAGGAAATCCCAAACATTTTTGCTCTGATAGGATTATAATAGGAGATTGTACTCTCTTAGAAGTTTTACAATAGGATGTACATGTAGCTAATGGGCATTACTTAGTAAAGTATATTGTTACAAACTGAAAAGCTAAAGAAAAGACAGAGGGAAGCCACCAAACAATTCCATTGTGTCTCAGATCTTAGAAATAACTCTTGGGATTTAAAAATGTCAGAATGATTTCAGAACTCCAATGGAACAGAAAGAAGTTAGAGTGTTCTTTGTGATGATTAAACAACCGTAATAATTCCTGTAATTTAACCCTAGGAAATATTAATATTAAAGTGCCGAAATGGATGAAGTTGTCAGCAGAAGTCAAATAACTATTAATGTGCCTCGAATATCGCTTTATCACTTATACTTGAAAGACACCAGGGAATTTGGCAGCTGGAACCAAAATCAAGCAGAGGACAAAGTAAGGGTAACGACTGATAAAAGGGGTATGAATAATGCATGTTAACTCAGAAGGCAGCTCCGTGCAGCACCTGCCAGGGAGGCAGCCCCGAGCGGAGCCCTCCCAGGCGCTGCACGGCGCGTGAAGCCTCAGCAATCAGCGCCCTGCAGCACCGCTCCTGCACCCCAGGGACGCCGCGGCCACTTAAACAATTTGCATTCCGTCACTTCAGGTGAATTAGGTGCTTTTCATAATGGGAAATGACAAATGTGCTTTTTCTCCTGCTTCCAAAAAAGAAGAGAGTGTCAAACATCTGTCGCTTCCTCATGCATTTCCTGAAGCTGCGAGCCTCACCCTTAGTCTCTGAGGTACAGCGAGGGATAAACTCTTTACACCTGTTCTCCCTAATTTAATTCTCTGCATCTACACCCCCCACCTCATCTTATTTTCATTATTCTTAACGAAAAAAGCATTCTCTACAGCAGGGGTACTGTTCTTTCGACATCAGTAAGGGCAGAGGGAAGGCTCAGGTAGGTGCGCTGTGCTGGAGCTGGAGCAGACTGCCTGTGAGCAGGTGAGAGACGATCTGGGTCAGCAGAGATAGCTATCAAGGATAATGGATCATTGCATCTTCTGAGCTCTAAAACTCCACATCGCCAGCAGTAAGCTTAATACAGTGCCTAAGATAAGCAAATTGCCAAAACGAGAAGCAGAACCGTGGTGTAGTTTAGCCCCGAGGAGTAGGAGCTGAATAAATGAGTGGACAAAGACTGCTTACCTTCCCCTATTTAAAGGCACTTAGCTCACAGGGTTGGGGTTGTACTGTGCAGATGCATTTCTGCAAAAGGAAATAGAAAGTGCAAGTTTGAAATTTTGAACTTTTCAATGTTTTGACAAATGAGAGGAGATAGGGTTTTGCTGTAGGCTGTTGCCTTCTCATTTCTTGTTACAATACAGAAGTGAGGGACAAGGAAAATTGTATTTTTTTTTTGGTATAAGTTTGCCTTTTCCTTTTTTCTTGGGCTGTAATCACCGATTGCACTTTTACCTGCTTGTGTTGACAAAGTTCAGTTTGCAAAGGCAGAAGTAGGTCTTTGGGAGGTAGTTTTCTAACAGCCATGTATATATTCTTTTTCCTAAGATGTAAAATCTGCTCTGCAGTGTCACCTGGCTCTACCTGTGTGGCTTCACTTGGAGTTCTTGCACTCAGCGGAACCTGCCCAAAGTGGGAACAGAGCAGTACATACAAAGAGGCATTTTGGACATCTGACACAGCCTCAGTGGTTATAAGAACTTCAGGTAAAGATCCTTTGCTCCTAAATTACGAAGTAATAATTTGTCCCAGTGGAAGTCGTGCTAGATATACTTCTGCCAACTTAGACCGCCAGTGGCATTTTATGGAAAAAAAAATAAAAAGATGCATTTACCTAATCTTAATGAATTCTAAGCTAAGTTTTTCTGTTGGCTTCTTGATGCCTGGCCTTCCCCACCAAGAGATTTCCTATGAATAAGACATCCCAGCAAGCCCCTGAAGAGCATTACGTATGCCAGGACTTGCGTCAGCACTGCTCTGGGCTTCTGGGGGAGCCCAGCACCAAAGGAAGAAGCAGGCAAAATCTTGCTGGCTTTGCTGAACTTCAGAGGAACACTGGACCCAAGAGGACATTTTCTGCCCTTTTTTTATAAAACAACATCTCCTTGAGTGTAAGAGATGAATTTCTTTCACGTAATTCTTGTGATGCTTCTGCCCGGACACAAACAGGAAAAGCAGCATATGGCTGTGAAGCAGCAGTAATCTGGGAGCTTCTGCGGGTTTGTGCTCATCGTCACTGCTCTTTTCCATGTTTTATGACTTAAAGTCACAGTGTGTATGTATAACATGCAGCCCAATAGGCATTAATCCCAAAATCCTGTCTAGGAAAGTGACAAATTTAAATGTGTTTAAACTTGCATAGAGATTCCGTCCCAAACTGAAGCTTTAAGACACCAGAGCTAGCCACCACCACATGCCCCAAACCTCAGCTTTTAGGATAGCTTGCCTGGGAAAATGAACAGTGAAAGTGCTCCTGGTTCATTGCAGAGAGGGCTTCTTCTTGGCAGCAGCAACAGACCTACACTACTGAAAAGTGATGGAAAAGATTCCCCCGACTTCATCCTGGTGGATTTATTCAAGTCTGGTTTGTCTCATCCATGCTACAGTGCCTGTGAGGAGCTGGACCGGGCGTTCTGCTGTTGTCTGGGCTTTGTGTGACATCATCAGTTCACCAGAGGTGCCAAGTGCCTAGCAAAAGCCAATACTGATTGCTTTTTCAGATGTCCAGGACCTGTATGATAATATTTCAGCCATTCAAAAGTGAAACGAGATTTGTTTCACACAAGGCAATTATTAGAGGTATCTGAAGCAGCTTTTGAGATGAAGATCTATCAGCATTGCCATTTAAGCAGAACTTGCCCTTTTAAGGTACTGGCTAGTTTCTTCTTGTTGCTTTTAATTTGGCAGCCAGACTAACCGCATTCACACTAAGCCCTGGTTTTCCTGCAGCAGCTGCTGCTCTTCCCTAATTCATTATTCAGAACATCGTTAGCGCTGTTTATGGGAATTGGCCGCAGAATGGCTCTCCCTTTTCATACCCATCTTGCTTTGGGTCTGGCTTTTGCATGGTATCCTCATCATCCTTTGCCCTTAAATACCCAGGCAGAGGCTCTGGCAGGTGTGGAGTGCTGCTCGCCCCATTAGCGGGTGCCTGTAGGGCGGTGTGGGTATGGCACCCCGGGGAAGGAGCAGCAGGCAGAAGGCGGTGTGACACGTGGACCCGCGCTGTGCTGGCAGCGAGGGCTGGCATGCCAGGTCTGGCATTCCTCTTTGCCATTATCCTTCCTCCTCTTTGCCATTATCCTTCCTGTTGCTGCTTCTTTGCTTGCACCTTCAGCCACCAACAGTTGAAGAGCCAGCGGGGGCCAGCCAGCGTGTCTGTCCTTTGTGTGGCTAAGACATAAAAAGGGTAAATTTTCAATGAGGGACATTAAAAAAAAAAAAGTGAAAATGTGAAAAAAAAGTGAAAAAGTGTTGAAAATTTAGCTTCTTAATGACTCAGAAGTGCATTTGGATTCCTTTACAAGTGTTGGTTCATTGGTTCAAACTTGAAGAAGCAATTTGCTGGTCTTTTGCTACTCTTGGTGATACACAAATGTCTGTAATCTCGCTCGTGCTTTTCTCTGAAGACAAGCAGTGTTATGTACACAGAATGCTTTCCTAAGGGTTATTATATCTGTTTCATGGTCTTCCTTTCTTATCTGCTTGGGAAATGGCTTACTTTCTGTCTCAGCAGACAGAGCAGCCAGGCCCCCGATGGTTCTGGGCTGACCGTGGCCTGAGCCCTGCAGGGACTGTCAGATGTTCTGCTGAACCCTCATCTTTTTGTTTCTCTGGGGGCAGTCAGCTTCATGATGTCAGTCAAACTCATAGTCATTATGACAGCATAAGGCAAAGAAGGGGATCAGCAGATGTTTTGGTAAGTTTCTAGGGCAGTGTTGGGTTATTCTTCTTGGAAAAAGGAATTGACTTTGAAGGAAACAGCAACTACCGATGCTCTGTTTCCCTTTTCCCAGGTATCTGAATATCTGATTTATCCAGTTTCTTCTAAGCAGGCTGTGGTTCCTCAAGGCATTACAGGTACACTGTAAAAACCAACAACAAATTTTGCTTAAATACATACATAGGTATCATACACATGTGCATGCATTTTTTATGGATATGACTTTAGTTATAGAATAGCGATCTCATGTCTGTGTTGTTGGTTTTTCTCCTAGTTAAAACTGTTTTTTTTTGGCATTCAGGCTGCATCTCTGATGCTAAAGTGCAGCTCAGGCTGCAGGCATGCACAGTAAAACGGGGTGGCAAAAAGCCACTCTTAGGATGGTCTCTGGCGTAGCGTTCCTGCCAGGTGCCTCAGGCCCTCCTTGTCCTGCCCCCAGGCCAGCTGCTGGGAGGAGTGCCTTGCAGGGCTCAGGGGCCCCGTGTGAACAACTCTTGCCTCATAAGGGTAAAGAAACTGGAAGCAGAAGCTCCCCCTGTGCTTCCCCTGCAACAGTCTCTGTTTTTATATGGAAAAGCTTCCTGTGGTGTTCCTCCAAGGATATTTCTTTCTACTTGTGCATTTTTTTTCCATTTTGCATACAATTGTAGAGATGACATTTTGTATGCTGCCTTAAATGAATGCAGGTTTTGGAAGGCTGACTTTGGCACCGTTCTCTGCATGAGACGCAGAAGAGTTATAGGGTGGAGGGATGGAAAGCACAAGTGGAGAGGCAGCGTTAGGTCTCAGCAAATTCCTTCAGCAAGAACAACTGTCCCTGATGCTGTTAACAAGCAAGGAGGCAAGAAAACAGACGTGGGAATCAAAGATCAAAACTCTGATCCGAAGTGCGAGATCAAAAGACTGCAGGTGCAGCTGAGCTGTGCACCGCCATCATCCCGCTTCTATTCCCATCTAACCAGGGGACTAAAAGAGAATTTCAAAATATTTATTCCACCAGTGACTATCAAACTGGAGGATTTGACAGCAGTGTGTTTCTATTTAGAAAAAACAACTAGGGGCAAAAGCAGCTCTCAGAATAGCATCGCTAGGATTCCTATTAAATGTCAATTTACACACATTTCTTATTTATAGGAAATGACCTGTAGGGTAAGTGGTCTTGATGAGCAGTGCTCACAGTTGATTCTGCTCTGATGAAAGATATTCTCCAAAATAAATTATTCTAGTTCAATTATTTTTTCCCATCAATGAATATTAATACTTGACAGGGCTCTGGTATAACAGCACGTGCAGAAAGGCAGGTGGAGGTCTACGTTTGGATTTGGCCTTCGCATATTTCCAGATACTTGAGGAAGCCCAGCTCCTTTCTTAGCACCAACCTCACTGCAGCCCCACTGCAACCTCACTGCAGGCCATGCTGGGAAGGTCAGTGAAGCAGCTTGTCCCCGTTTGGTCTGGGCTGCAGGGCTACATTAGCACTGCCATTTCTTGCAGGGCTGGGCTTGCACTGGGGCTCCTGTGGGCTTCTAAGCAAATTATTTCCATAGCCAAGGGGGGCAACGACAGCGTTATGGCAAGGATGTCTAGAACTTTGCTGTGTTGGTGAAGGATGATGGGAATGTTTACTGGCCTTCAGAGTGCCTCTCTTGGGACGGTGGAGTTATCTATCTTCCCCCACCCACTTTTTGCCGCTTTGTATGTTGCACCTGGGTCGGAGCAATCCCAAGCACACATACAGGCTGGGCGGAGAATGGCTTGAGAGTAGCCCTGAGGAGAGGGACTTGGGGGTGTGTGTTGACGAGAAACTCACCATGAGCCGGCAGTGTGCGCTTGCAGCCCAGAAGGCCAACGGGATCCTGGGCTGCATCAAGAGAAGTGTGGCCAGCAGGGCGAGGGAGGGGATTCTGCCCCTCTACTCTGCTCTGTGAGACCTCAGCTGGAGTATTGTGTCCAGTTCTGGGGCCCCCAGCACAAGAAGGATGTGGAGCTGTTGGAGCGGGTCCAGAGGAGGCCACGAGGATGATCAGAGGGCTGGAGCACCTCCCCTACGAGGACAGGCTGAGAGAGTTGGGACTCTTCAGCCTGGAGAAGAGAAGGTTGCGGGGGGACCTGATAGCAGCCTTCCAGGACCTGAAGGGGCCTACAGGAAAGCTGGGGAGGGGCTTTTTACAAGGATAGATAATGACAGAACAAGGGGTAATGGTTATAAACTGGAAGAGGGTAGATTTAGACTGGACTTAAGGAAGAAATTCTTCCCTGTGAGGGTGGTGAGACACTGGAACAGGTTGCCCAGGGAGTCGTTGATGCCCCCTCCCTGGAAGTATTCAAAGCCAGGCTGGATGGGGCTTTGGGCAACCTGGTCTGGTGGGAGGTGTCCTTGCCCATGGCAGGGGGGTTGGAACAAGATGATCTCTAAGGTCCCTTCCAACCTGAACCATTCTATGATTCTATGATTCATTCTATGATTCTATGATTTCCTCCCTCGCAGGATTAATAACCAGACAGTCCTGTGACATATGAGTGTCATCAAGGCAAGGCATAGGGGTCGGCATCTAAATGACTTTTCATGACCGATCTACATAGATATTCAAACATCACGTATCTTCCTCATCCCTTTCCCTATGTGGCTTCTAGTCAAGTGTACTTTTCTAAATGATTTTGGAATTCTTTGCTCTCTCGTTTGAAAGTTCAGCTTAGATTATAATGTTTCTAAGCTATTGCAATTGCAAGCACAGTTCAGTGGAAAGATAAATAATAAAATGTAGCTAATCATTATCTATATAGTTAATTAGTATAATGATGTCTCATCAAATAATTAGGCTAACTGTGCAATCCAATTTTCTTACATACCACAGCATGTTTATCACGTACAGTGAGGTATTTATAATGTGTAATGATACAATTAAGTTGTTGTACACACTGAGTTAGAAGTAAATAGGCACTGATATCCTAGGTGTACCTACATTTAAAAGTTTAATATACTGCTGCTTTGAGTTAAAATGCCTCAGCGTGAGTAATTCTTAAATTTGTACGTTAGTAAACAATCCTAAATCACGTAGTGCCCTCTGAGTGATCCGTGGTCATCACTTGGATGTGGTCATCACTTGGATGTGGTCACCACTTGGATGTGGTCATCTTGGTCACTACAAACCAGGAATAAAATGCCATCCTTCTGTTGTGATGGAGGTTTGAATTAGCCAGTGCTTTTTAGCTTATATATCCAGGGCCACGTTTTGTTGCTGCACATCGTGCCAGCTGTCTCTCTGCCCACTTGAGCAGCCAGGGAGGGAGAGTGTGAAGCAATTGTCAGTGGGTCTGAGTGATGCCAGAGTGTCTGGGAATAAAAATATGAGAAATGCAATGTGATTGAAAATATCTAATACATTTCTGATTTGTAAAGCAGCCAAAATGTTAGAAATACATCTCTCTTGCTGAACTCATATTCATTTACCTATTCATATAAAGCATGTATTTCCATATCAGTGGAGACCTTTAAATTATGCAGTTGTTTTATTCTCACTGATTTTTCACCTTTCTCTCCCTGTAATACACAACACTATTTCATGAAGCTAATTTTCTGTGAAGTTAGTGGCAAATACTCCTCCACGAGGACATATGAAGAAACCATTAGTCTGCAGGCTTACAGAGCCATTAGTTAGAGCACGCAGCGCTGCACTAATAAATAGATACCAGATCAATCTGCAGTGTAAGTCACAAGAACATTCGTATTGCAGGCTCAGTTTCAAAATTAATGGGTCTTGCATTGCTTTGTAAAACAGCAGTTAATGAGCTGACTTTGATCAGCTTACTGTAGATATAAAATGAACTAGCACTGAAAAGGTGGAGAGTAAAGAAATCAGAACTTCTGTTGGTAAGCTCTACATTTTTAAGGGTGAAAAATGGCTCAAATGTGAAATCATGGTCACACTGAAATCAATGGCAGAACTTGCCTGGCGTTTGGGGGAGCGGAGTTTAAAGGTCTTCTGTTGCCATTCCATAAGGCCCAGTTGTGGAGGTTATATGATGACCTTCATCAACTGAATCAAGCACAGAAAAGCTAGATTTGTGTATATACAGAGAGAAATCAGTATAGAAGGATTGTTTTGGAATATCTCACTTAAGTGTACTTGGAAGGAGCTATTCCATTTTTCCCCTTAGCTCTGTGCAATGTCAAATGCTGGTGCTTTCCCCAACCTTATCTAAACCTCTTGGACCCACAGACCTGGCCTAGAAATCCCAGCAGCCATCCAGCTTGTGCAGCATTGCCATTCCTCGTGCTTCAGCACAGGTCACAAACAATGTGCCAGCAGCTGGGCTGATCTCTGGAACAGGAGCTGTGACATCCTGAGCACAGTTTGACCCCTTGAAGCAATGTAAGAGCAAGTGGAAGGGAGAAAGGGATGAAGCCCACAGCACCGGTCTTTATTTTAGGAGACAGAATTTTCCCAAAACGTACGCCAGACACACTTTAATGAATCTTTTCTCTCCGTGACTCTCAGTAAAACCAGTAATTGCACACAGGCAATGAAAGGTATTTATCTGAGCACAACAAGCACGCAGTTATTTCGTGGGAGAAGATCCCTTTAAACAGATTTAGCCTTTCCTTCAGAACCAGTGGCAAACCAGCTGTGCCCTTGGCTGACAGTGCTCTGGTCCTCATGGGGCTCAAGTATGTGTTAAGGGCAAAAACTGACAAAGAATTTGCTAGAAGAGTGCTCTGCCAGCTGTGTGCAGTCATTTTGAGCACCCCGGGTTGATTGTTATCTGTTATTTGTGTGTAATAGAAAGCTGTGGGCAGCAGGGCTGGGAAAACAAAGGTTCAGATTTGCTGTGGTGTTAAAACACTGAAACCATATCTAGCAGGAGGAGTTGCCTCTCATTTCAGTGCTTTAATTTGTTTCATGTTATGTTATTTTTGGGCAGACTGAATCAGAGACTGAATCAGCTGTTTGTCCTTCTACACCTCAGTTAATGCCTGTTGAAATCCTCACTGAAATTACATCCGCAACCGTAACGCACCATCTCCTCATTAGCATCATGAACTGATGTCTTAAATCAGTTCTTAGTGATATGGTTTCCTTTCATTCACCCTTTGCTATTTCTGAATTATTTTGATACAATAGACAGACACAATAAATAACTTTAATGTACTTCAGGATATATTTCTTGGACCATTATGACCCTTCTTGTGAGGCACAGCTAAGGGATTCTGACTTCATGTCCAATAAACTATCCAACATATCTCTTTTTGTTTAAACATATGGCCCCGTTCTGATATCCCTTGTGAATCTAAATGCTTGTGAAGCATAAAGCAGCCTTCTGCAGAAATGGTTTGTTAAGTCTTGGTTTACCTTTTCCTTGCCAGCTTCACAGAGGAGGGCCTGGCCCAGCGTCAGGGTTTGCTTTGAAGCTGAACATTGACGTCGGGAGTTCTTAAAGGATGTGGGCAGCTCTGTACAGCTTCACTTTCGTAACTCTGGTCTTAGATTTCTGCCAGAGGCTTCACAACAGATCAGCAGCAGTACCCTGCAAAAGCCACCATCCCTTTGATGGCATTCACAGAATCCGCCAAAGATGGAGGGGATTACAGAGTTCTTTGAAGACAAAATGCGCTGTGACTTTGACAAACACTGTGCTTTTGGAGAAAATAACACTACTTCATCTTCATCCTTCTCAAACAACATGGCTGCTTCTGGAAGAGTTCCAGAAATATCCCTCCCTGTGCAATAAACCTTAGAAAGACACCCTTAGATTATTATTATTATTATTATTATTGGACAATTTGCAGATTCTCGTTTTTCTTTCATCTTTTTGATTCCATAGCATTCCCAACTCCCTACCTCTTAGGGATGAAGATGGACATTTTGTATAGCTGTTGTTAAAAAAGCCTTTCTGATAGTATAATTAAAGATTACTTGAGATCAGCCATAAATAAAGGCTAACACCAAGGCTGCAAGAAGAGTTGCTGAAGCAAAGTCCCGGGAGCTGCTCGTTGTTAACTGTGTGGGACGTTTTCTTTGTCTTGTACCCTGGAGAACTGTTATCCTGTTAAAAATAGAAATGCATTTTCAAACCAACCTGTGCAGAATAAGTGCAGAGGCTGGAGTGACGGGGAAGAGAAGGAAAATTGTTGAGATACATAAAGTTAAAGGACAGTGTCTAAAATGAGCAGCAGTGTAGAGAGGCATCGGGTGTTTAGGTAGTGAAAAATGAGGGGTAAATGTCTGCGTATTGCTTGCATAAATGTATGGCTTTGGCTGAACTGAGCTGGTCTGAGTTGGTTTCACAAGTGTTTTACGTGCTGTGTGAGTGGAAAATACAGCAAAGCAAGCAGCAACTGCGAAGCCAGGTTGGCCTTACCCAGAGGAAAAGTATTACATCCAGTTCACTGCTGTCTACCCAGCAGTAAAATGTTTTTGCTTTCATGGCCCATAGTGTGTACCGGCTCCATGTCCAAAATGAGATTTCACTGAACATTGATAGCACAGCACAACTGGCACGGGATGCCAGAAGGGCCATGATGAGCATGAGGGAGCGTGGATGCAAAGCATTTTGTTGAGTAGTTCACTGTTGAGCACCAGTCTGCCAGTGAGCCTGCACTGGCTCATGGCTGCTCGTCCCGACGCACAGGAGGATTCATCCCTACCTCAGAAAATCCCTCAAAACATGCTGCTTCACCCTAGTCTTTCTTTTCCTCCTCCGAGACAGTAGAATTCAAAGATCTGCACTACAAAAAAACCATAATCATAAAAAAAACATTCATCATAAATCTGGCTTTTTGTGTGGTTTTGCTTAGTTAGAGAAGAATAGATGAGGAGGTTGATGAATAGGGATGCTTTATTACCTGCCTGCAACTCTGGGTTTAATCCTCTTCTCTAAGAGCTGGAGCTGGTTGCCCCCTGCCCAGCGGTGAAGATGGTCAGATGCTCTTTGGAAGTGCAGGTTTCTGTCCTTTTGTTTCTAATCTGCCTGAGTGCAGATTAGCAGTGTCTCAGCCTGCTGTTGAGAAGATGGATTTCCTGGTTGAATTATGTATAATTACAATACAACTTGGTTTGAGTTTCCCATCTTTCAATTATTCTCCTTTTTGTCACATGTTGGATGGAGTGACAAGGAGATCTTAAGCTCAGCCTTCAGCACTGTGTCACTGTTATTGTGTGTGCTCACACGATGTCTCTTCCCACTTGCTTTTTGTCTAGGATGAGCAATCTCTCAACTTCTCTGCCTAGGAGAAGTGTTTCTGAATAGCCTTCTGTGAGCTGCATCTGCCTTTGTGGTGGTCTTTTGGCAATGAAGGCAGCCATTTCATAAAGTATACAAAATAATGCTGACTAATAGTTTTTATTGGATTCATTATCCCAATACTCATGTTTTCACCTCTCTTTGCTTCTTTTGATCCAGACTCTTTGCAAGGCTGTAGGCAAGATACTTGTTCAGGCTTAACCACATTTTCAGATTTAACATGGTGTGCGTGTAATGCAATGTATTTTTTCTCCGTAATAGAAAACTGTTTTAAATCTACTTATGTATATCTCCATTTTCTTTCACTCTCACTTTGTATTGATCTCTTCTTCTTCTTCCAGCCTATTCTCTCCCCCAGACTTCAGTCACATGCACACTTCACCAAAGCTTTCTTGGACGTTTCAAGGTAGTGAATGCTACAGCAGTAATGGCCACATTCAGAGCAACCAAACTAAGCATTAGGATACTATCAGTGAGCTCAGGGTTCAAGGCAAAGTGTGATGCCGAGAAGACAACAGTGCCATCAAGCCCGGTGTTCCAGAGCCTGAGATATGAGGCCTCTTTCCATGGTTTGGAGCAGAGTGTTGAGAGAACGGTTTCCATGGGGAAACAAGCTTGCTCTCAGTTGCTTGCAAATATATATTACTGCTCAATTAAAGATAAGCAAGTTAGCTCTAAAGAAAATCTTTGCTAATTTCTGTACATTTAGAGATGCCTAATATTTAGTTGCTACCACTCTGGCATTTATCTGAAGTTTAGTCTGCAACCAACCCAAACAAAAAAAAATTAATCATGCAAGTACGCTTAGCGGTTTGATTTTGATTTTCTTCGTACTGCTTCTGACTCTTGCATGCTCCCCAGGTCCCTGAGGTTCCCGGCAGACCCAGCAGGAGAGGAGCTGGGCTTTACATTCGTAGAGGAAAGCATCAGGTCGTTTTCTGCAGCTCCTGTGTCTCAAAAGCATTGCTTCCCCTAGTCTTGAAGGTACTTAATGCCACAGGTCTTACTTTAGATATGAGCATTTCAACAAGATGGCAAAATGAGGCGCTTGGATGCTTTGTCTGACCATCATCCATGCAGCTGTCCCTTTGGCTGCTGAAGTTCTCTTTTGTGCAGCCAAAGGAGACCTTTGGACAGCCTGCTAATGTGCTCAGGTGAGTTAGTTTGCAGTTAAATGACTCTACAAAAGAGAATTGAGGGTTTTTACATACCCATTGGTTTTCATCGTGCAGTTCAAGTTGCGTGGCTGTTACTCAACATCTTTCTGGTGAAAATGAAAGCACAGCCTGCCGTCATATTCCTTGTTGAACAGACAACACCAGAAAAAAGGGGTTTGCATCACATCCTTTAACTGATTGTATACATCACCTTAAGTCCTCGTTGTGTCCTGGTTTCAGCTGGGGCAGCTGTACTGTTAGCTGGGTGTTGGTCAGCGGGTGGGGAGCAGTTCGGATATATAGATGAATAGTTATCGTCGCATTTTTTTTGTTTCTTCCTTTCCCTTTCTGTCTTAGTAAATAGTTTTTATCTCAACCCACAAGTTCTGTTTTGTTTCTGGTTTGTCTCTCCCTCGTCTCACCAGGGAGGGGAGCGGGCGGCTGCGTGGTGCTGAGCTGCTGCTGGGCTAAGCCACCACACTTGGACATCGCTGCAGATTTTTATCAGTAATGGATGTGTTACCCATGACAAACCTGTAGGTGCAAACTCACAATACTATTTACTTCCAAAAAGTAAACTTAAAACAGTACCAAAGGATGCTTCTGAAATGTGTAATTTCCAATGCATCTGTGTAAGAAAACCTCGAGTATGTCTCAGGTGACTGAACTTCAAATATTGTGTTTTCTATTTGGCTATAAACTCAGGATAAGCAAAGTCAGAAGCTGAACAGTAGCCATGTAGGAGTTTCTGCCATGGCTCTGAAGGGCATGGACTAATTCTGAAGTAGGATGACTTAAGCAACCAGGTCTGGTGGGAGGTGTCCTTGCCCATAGGAAGGGGGTTGGAACAAGGGGATCTCTAAGGTCCCTTCCAGCCTGAACCATTCTATGACTTCCTGACACATTGGCATATAAACATACATTACAATGATTGGTCTATATACATATGCACTGTTTTATATGTTCTTTCCTCAGGAACATGCTTGGTGATTTTCCTTGTGACTCCTAACCATTCAAACAATCTTTGCCATCAGTTTAGAATAGCAATTTTAGATAATCACAGACAATTCAGCAAGAGATGCGGCTGCAAACAGTTCAGATTGCGAGATGGAAGTGCACCAAGCCACTGTCTTGCTATCAGTCCTCCCCCAGGCTTTAAGAAACTGAAAAAAATGGGAAAAATGGAAGTTTTAGGGTTAGGCTTCTCTTGCTTATTAGGTCAGAAGTCAAAATGAAGGAAAACTCCAAACTTTTCTGAATCTCTCTTGGGATGCTTTCTAAGCTCTGTCTGGACTCATGTGAGCCATCTCAGTGCACTGACTGTGCCAGGGGTCAGGAAGACCCATCAGCCTCTTGCTTTCCTGCAAAGCGTAGGGATTGCTCAGCAAAGAAACAGACCAACAAAAAGACACTGAACAAGAAAACGTGGCCGCAACAGCTTGCATATGTTTTGTCACATGTTTCTTTCTGTCTTTCTTTAAGAGGTGAATTTTATTTCAGGCTTGTTGTTTTTAGGGCTTTTCCCTCTAGATAACACTTTTTTTTCTGCTACATGTCACTCACTCCGTCCAAACACTCCAAGGCCCTGCCAGAGATGTGCTGGCTCTCTCATTCTGAGGCACAGACAGAAACTGAATTTCTCTACATTGTTGTTTGCTCACAGCAGAGGAAACAAGGAAATCTTGCAAAGTTTTGAAGGCATTCTTGGTAACAACCCCAAGTCACAGTTCAATCAATTTTTCTTTATTTTATGCAAATGCAGGCATGCTGTCTGTGACCTTCGTACCAGATGAAAACAGTCCCTTGTTTTGTAGTTTCAGTTTTGCATCTCTGTGGGCAGTGTTCTCCCTGGGGACCTGCTGAGGAAATGTAAAGCATGATCCCCGTGATGCTGATGTCAGCCTCAGTGCAGAGATGTAGGTGCTTCTGGTGGCTGTATGTGACCCTCCTGTACATTTCCTGGCTTTCGTTAGACTTCCAAAAAGTTCTGAACTTTTTGGCTGCTACATAAGTAATACAACCCAGAAGGCTTAAGAATCAGTAAAAGCAATCACTTTCTTGAGAGGAGAGGATATTCCATCATGTTCTCAGGAGTCAGTGACGTGAGAAAAATATGTTGCTCCTTGTGTGCCAATCCCACTGCCTTCTGCCACGTCAAGCAAACAGGCGCAGGCTGTACTGTGAGCACCGTGACCCCTCACCTTCTCAGCCTTGCTTTCAGAATTGTGTAGGCAGTTTAGGAGAGAAGAATTGTTGCCAAGTGGGGAATTTGCTAATGCATGGGCCTGCATCCTCCTCGCAGAGGTCAGCCTGCAGCCTGGCTGGGTGCACACGGGCACCCGGGTGCTGCTGGCTCTGCACTAGCACCGGAGAGGAAATGGAGGAGCGACTCCTCTTCCTCCTTTCATTGGTGTACACCTCCCTGGGAGGCTTCTAAGGGAAGTGGTGTGGCTACACAGGTACACCCAGTACCGGTGGCAGTGCTGCCATATTGCTTTGCAAAATCCAGCGGCCTTCCCTTGCCCTGCCCTTCGCTGCTAAGTGCCGTCGTCTTTCCTCGCTCGCGCACGGTAATCATACAGGAGGGGGAGAGGATTTGTAACCTGTTAGGGTAGAGACTGTGTGAGAGCTGCTTTCTTAACAGTTATACGTTTCCAATCTTTCTTTTTTATTTCAAATGAGAGAGTATATTCACTGTTGTCGATTTGAATCTATCAAACTCTGCCGTCAGCCAACACTCTGGTTTCTTTTCTTATTTGAGTCAAATGACTAAAATGCGCAGGGAATGAGATCAGACAACACCAAGGAACTGTTTAGGTGATAGCCACGATCCTCAATGAGTGAAAAAAGAGTGCAGTTCACCTGTCGTCAAAGTTAATAGGACGTGGTTTCAAGTTCAGAGGAAGTGTGACCAGATGGGATATGTGGGGGCAAAGGCATCAGGGTAAGGCTGATGTAGGGTGCGTTGACTTTACGTGGATGAAACAAGGTTGGTAGGATCAGAGCCTTTAGGATTCAGTCTGAGAAACAAACAAGTAAGCAACAAACTGTTATTAAGTCAACTGGTGCAATACTTCTAGCAAAATGTATTTGAATACAGATAAATACCTTGTTCACAACACCATCCAGGCTCAGATGTGCAAACAGCCATCTTGTTGAGTTACGCTTTCAGGAGTGTAGATATAAATACTAACAGCTCAGGAAAGGTTTCCAAGCTCCTTACAAAGATTGAAAATATTCATTTAGAGAAGGAAAGAAATGTAGATGAGGTGCTCGAGGTCACAAAATAACCGTATTAGGTTTGAAACCTGAGCTTACTGTCAACCAAACCCAAAATGTAATTGCTTCTGTTCAATTGTAACTTGATTTTCATCTCCAGATTAATGATCAGATGTAATGGGTAAGAAGGTCAAATCTTTCTAATGGAAAAGATTTTACTCAAATCCACTTTCTTTAGCTAGACACTCACTTTTAATCACTTACAATCTACAGCTCCACTAATTGTGTCTGCTTGTGCCACTGTGTTGTCAAAGCAGCTTGTTTTTTTATAGATTTTTGGTGTTTGTAGTTTATAGCTCTGCTGTTGTTAATTGACGCATTGGCAATGGTAATGTTTGGACAATAGCAGGGATGTGATCATGGTCTCAACTGCTTTCCTCTGGTAGGAGTTTTCTGCAGGGCGGTGTTTCTGGGCTGTGGTGGCCTTGGTCAGAGGAACATACTTCGTAATGCTCCGTAGTACTTCATAATGCTGCTTCAAGCATCACTTTAAAATTGTCCCCGTTTGCTCCCTCACCACCTCTTCCTTCCTTGGAGCACCATGTACTTATTTAGAACAATAGCAAACATGACATTGACTCCAAACCAAACCTGGGCCTGGAAGGGAAATAATTTCATCTGATTACATTAATATTTTATTGGTAGCAGTATGACAAATTGGAGACTGATTGCAAACAGCAGACAATCACTGACGATGGAGAATCCTGCCACTCCACTGGCACTTTAGATCTTTTAAGGAGCCGTTCCAAATCTGCAGGAAAATAGTTCAAACATTTTAATTTTGTAATTTAAATTGCAGTGCTCACTCAACCAGCTATTTAGCTGATTGTAATTATGAAAATACTGTGATATACTTAGTAGAGGCTTAGAAGACCTATGACAGTGTATTTTATTAATAGACTTGTATGTTTTCCTTATCATATTCACTATTAGTAATTCATATCCAACCAGTGAGAGTACAGCAGTCTCTCCCCAAATGCAAGGAAGTGTCAGCTCATGTTGCTTGTATTCCTCTCCCACAGTCGTGTGCAGTAGAGTTTATTCATCACTTTTTCTTTATTTGTACATTCATCTGAATTTGTTACCTTAATTGTGGCATCTTGATTTAATATATGCAAATGCATATTGTAACAGAAACCCTCACTATTTATAGAATGACTTTGCTTTCTGAGATGCTGCAGTCATTTCTTATTAACAAAATAAAGGCTAACTCTCCAAGCATCTACCAGCAGCTGTTTCCTGATTTAGCAACTGAAAAAAGCTGGCAAATCAGAATCCTACAAACCCTTAACATTATTTGAAGGGATTATTTTAGATCAGTGATACACCTCTGAAATTTTCAGGTGAACTGGAAATGTTGTTGAAATGTGAATGACACAGTCAGAGCCCTCTGACGTCGCAATGATTTGAAACATGATCTGGATCAGAGGGAGAGCTGTGTGTCACTGTGCTGTGATAACTCAGTTTAATGTGCAAAACCGAGCAGTGAACCAAAAAGAACCACGCCAACATTTCTGCATGCACAGAGAGTCACTTCTGTAAACGTGACTTTACCAGCTGTAGGTACATTTGTCAGCTCTAATAGGCACTAGGGTGGCCCAATGGCTTCTGCAGGGTGTATGTGGCATCCCCAAGCCAGAGGAGTGCAATCCAGAGCTTATGCAATGCAACTGTCCTCTTCTGTCTTTCCCTAGAGATGTAACAGAGATCAAAGAAGAGTGCCTCAAGATTAAGTCGAAAAAGAATGTCTGTGTGCGAAAAGAATGTCTGAGCAGACATTTACAGTCCTAAAAATAAATTATTTTGACTTTCATAGCTGAATACTTAAATGAATGCTCTGCTCTAGTCTGTACCTGGAATGCTTTATAAGTTCTTACCATAGTGCAATTGCAATTGTATTGCAATGGCTCACAGGCTCTGCAAGAGGGGAATTCGTGCGGTGTTGCCTTGGTGGTTGGTAAAAGGTTTGTGTCACGGAGTGCGTATTTCCACGTGTTTAGTCTGGCAGAGGAGACACTACTAATCTTGTGCTCCCCTCACTAATAATTTTTAGTGTGGCGTTTTGGTGAAATTCTCATCACTCTGTCTACCCTCCATTGTGGAGAACAGCACGGTTGGGGTCTGCTGTGTATGCCCCCCTAAAGGAAGTTTCAAGACTGTCTGAGTGTTTGCTGTGTTCTCCGTGTCAGGTCCTTAGGGAACATGCTGACAGGCCAAGCTTTCTACTTGATTTAGTTCTTGGACATTTCAAAAGAAATTCTGGCTACATTTGTATGAAAAATGAAGATTACCATTGGAAATGGGATAGGTGATAACTTTTTGCAAGACAAATTTTCCTTTTAAAATGCAATGGTAAGATCAGAGATTTTCTTTGCAGCACAGCAACAGATAATCAAAATGCCAGCGGGAAATAAGTGTAACATTCCTGTGCTCATAAAGGGCGTAAAAACTATAAAGGGATGAGGAGGAGAAAAGTCACTTTGGAGCAGAGTTTAAATTTGACTCGTTCACCAGTGGGTCAAGAACCTAATCAGCTGTGGAGTAAATGCTTTATTGTCACACTTCTACAAATATTTCTTCTTCTGAAAATCTAACATTTGCTGCTTAATACGCATCTCTGAATTCACCTTATTGTGTCATTGTATTTCAAAAGCCCTCTGCTAACAACAAAAGGAAGATAACAGAGCCCAAACATTAAAAGGACCAACTGAGAAGCGAGGAATGATGCATACCAGATACATACTGTCACGCTTGTATCTGTAGAAACCAATGCTATGTGCTGCAGAGCTTAGTAGTGCTAAACCCAAACCTAATTATTACCCATAGGAAATCTACAATCTTAATCATTCGCTTGAATTATGCATGTGAGACTCTGGTATCTGCTAGCTCAACATAGATTATTGCTTAGGGACGGGTATAAATGTAACTGTAGTATTAGGAAGGATAAATTACACCCAGTAGTACAATTACATGCATCCCACTTTGCCAGGCTCAGTCTTATCTTCAAATGGTAGGCTCGAAGTTTGTGGAGACTGTACATTGCAGTTCTGCAAAGTCCCCACGGGTGCTTACAGCCCCTTTGGTGAGAGATCTGACAGCGAGTGTCAGTGCAACGCGTGGTCACTCACTACTCTTTCATGAACTGCTCTGACTTCTTTTCTACATAAGTTCTTGTTCTCATGGAGTGAGAGACAAAAGCACAGCACCGGCACGCAGAGGCATACGTGAATGCACCTGGGGAATATACAGTGGTTGCTCCTAAAGTAATGCCTCCTATTTGTGTCCATGGAAACCACAACAGTTACAAAGAGCACAGTACCACTGTTTGATAGAGCAAATTCTCAGCTACAAAACACTATTTTTCAACACAGTCACCACCATTGGCTCTGCATTTTCACCAATGATGAACAAGAGCCTGCATGCCGTGCTCGTAACGAGCTGCACTGTCAGAGGTGACCACTGTTCCTGTTCACTGCTGGAACACACCACCTCCCCTCGCTGTGCTCACATTTGGGAGAGGCCCACAGAGACCAAAGACCACCAGTAACAAGAGTGCAGCCAGTGCTGTGCAAGGCTCCTTTATCATTTGGTTGCCTTGTAGTATGAATCATCCTTTCACTAAGTCAGGGGCAGAGGGCAATGCTAGATCCAGTGAACGAATGTGGAAATACCTCGACAGCCCAACCATGGGATTTGTAAGCAGTGGGGTCTGAGAAGAGGGATGTTTTCATTACAGCCACCAGCTGCAAGCTTAGGTAGGATCACGAGGAGATGGGGTTTTAAATTATTGTGGATAGCTAGGAGTAATTTGTCATGTACACAGGGTCAGCTGGTTGACTGTTCCAATCCTTTTTGGGCTGTACTCGACCTCTGGTATTTGATTTTGTGGCTTTTTACTCTTTTAAGCTTTCCTATTTCTTTCTCATAGATTAAAAACTGCCTGACATTGAGACATGCCTGCTTTTGTGTTGGAGTCGTGTGAGTTTGACAGTGTTAAAAAAACAACAAACCAAAACAAAAGCAATAAAGGCATTTCCGGGTGAAATTGGATTGGGCTGCCGGCAGTTCTCCCCGGACGAGCTCTTAGCTGTGGGTCGCTCTCAAAAGCAATGGCTAATCAAGCTCTGAGATGAGAAACCTGCACGGGAGACCACGGGGAACTGTTTTCATGGAAACTCGGTTTAATATCCTGTCAGCATTGTTTATTATTTTAATGGAGTAGAATTTATTCTGTAGCCACAAACTTCACGTTGTATTTGCAATTGTAATGTTGTGTGAGAGCGGTGCTCCAAAGGTTGCCTTTGGGGAAGCTGCTGTCAGCTGCTCCTGCTGCTCCTTGGCAGAAGGGGAAGGCTGCTGCTCCGTACCAGTGCTCCCCGCTTCCAGCAGGGTCTTGCTCTTCCACTCTGTAAAGATTTTGTTTTCAGTTTTCACTTTTATTTTAATAGAGATGGAGCTACGTCTTGTCTCAGAGCTCTTTCTTATGCCAGTGATTTCATATCGTTTAAAAGGAGTTATCGCAAAAGCTGTATCATTCTCTAGGTCTGCTGCTGTGCAGGTGGGAAATCCTGTGAATACTTAAGCAAAAATGCAATGAGAAAAGGATTCTCGCTGCAGTTATGGTCATTAGTTTTGCTAAAGTGATGTGACACCTCTTATGCCCTTTGCCTTTTTTCTGTGGACGACTTCAATCAGGAAATCGAGCTCTTAGTATATAATTTATGTGACTGTTTACACTGTGAAACAGCAGTAGCAGTGCATAATTTGCAAGTGGTCTATAGATAGAGATGTCTTTGCATGAATTAGTGGTCAAATAAGTAGGATTTGTTCAAATCAGCTCATGAAGAATTAACAAAGAAAAACAAAGAGGCCAAATGAATCCATTAAACTCCCCATTGCAAGCAGCTCTC
Organism: Penelope pileata; assembly: GCA_013396635.1. Taxonomy (NCBI): domain Eukaryota; kingdom Metazoa; phylum Chordata; class Aves; order Galliformes; family Cracidae; genus Penelope; species Penelope pileata. The sequence goes on along the minus strand of WBMW01001116.1, from coordinate 50,661 downwards.
CCTACTCCAGTATTCATGATTTCAGTGCTGCGTTGTTGGTAACCTATCAGAGTAAAAGCCATAATACTTTTTGTGAAATCCGTGGTCTTATTGCTGGGAAATGCATCTGCACTGCCAGGCACGTGGATGTCTGGACTTATCTGACCACATTTCTCTCAGTACAAGAAGGATTTCTGTCTTCTTTGGGGGGATGGGGAAGCGTAGGCAATGCTGGGAACACAGCTTGCTTTCAACTCTGTCTCTTTTCCTATAGGGTTGATAAAAATCGTTAGTTACGGTATGTTAATGCCACACGGCTGCATTACAGAACGCTGCACTGCTCTATCTTCTTTGTTCAGCCAACCCAAATTAGATAATGTGAAGGCATTCCATCCCGGTGGGAGTCTTACCGTGTTACCTAATGCTGGGCGGTGCGCAGGAGCCCGGGGTTGCTCGAGCACCGCGTGCTGGGTGCGAGGCAGCTCGGCTGCACCTGGTGCCTGCAGAGCCCTTGTGCTGCCCCGTGCTGCTGCTGCCTGGCTGTTTGCTGGGGCACGGGGTCTCCTTGCCTCTGGCTGTCCATCTGCTCCCCAGGCCGGTGGGTTCCCGTTGTCCATACTGATGGGTCGGCCCCATGCAGAGCGGTGCGCGGGTGAGGGGTGCGCGAGGCGGGCGGCAGGGAGCAGGAGGAGAGAGGGGTGGCTGGATTTGCCTGTCCTGAGCGACTCGTGGATAGCCAGCTGTTATCCCACTTCAGGTAATAATGAGCAGCGCCGTGAGGGAATGATGTGGGACAGTGGCCGGAACCTCACCTCACAGTGCCTGTGGCCACGGCCCGCGGCCTCGCCCAGCACAGCCCCGAGGCCCAGGGAAGGAGCCTGGGACACGACGGGCGATGGCTGGCCCTGCTCCAGCCTGTCCTGCCCTCAGGACGTCCCGCTCCCCTCCCACCTGCCCGAGGACAGTGAGCGGCCGCAGGCAGCTGCTCACACCTCGGCACACACCTCCTCCTTCTCTTTGCTGTGCTTTCAGCAGGAAGCAAGTGTGAAGCTCAATGAAAGCTCCATGAAAACTGTAACCGGGCGCCGTGACAGGACACCTTGGAAACAGCTTATTCTTCCCCTCCAGCCCTCCTCAACTACACATAAGGTTTATGGATACTATTTTCCATTAGCCTAAAGCATCTTTTTCAGAAACAAGTGGCTCTCCCGTGGCCCTCTGTCAGCGTCACGTCGAGCTGGAACACACACCGAGCAGACCGGGGGTGCTTCCTCACCCACTCTGTGTAGGTTTAAATGTATGTATTATGCAGGGCAACGGGGGATCAGACTCAGGAGGAACTTCAGAGGAAATTGGAAGCAGGACTTGTTCCTGGTACTTTATAAATGGTGGCAATAATTTCTAGCGTTTCACACGCTATTTGAGCTTTTAATATTGCACCGTGCCATTCTGTGACCAGCACTGAACAGCCAGATCCTTTCAGATCTCTTGTAACTTGGCAGAGAGCTTTGAGAGGTAAATCAGAGACAAAGAGGAGTAATTAACTGTATCAGAAGTCACTTTCAGCCCAGAGAATGTAAGGCTTGCTTTTGATCTTCCAAATTGACCATGAACCCTGCATTCCTTGTATGTTGTATATTATAATTATATGCAATTATGCTTTATAATATACATGTAAGTAGATCTGTACTGCAGACAAAATGAATTAAAGTGTGGAAGGGATTTTGGAGGAGATGCAAGCAAGTGAAAATGGAGCATCTGAAAAATCTAATCAATGAAATCTAATTTCAAAATAAAAACATCAGCTGCTAGAGCATCCTGATAAATCACATCAGTTGCATGGGGTTAAAGATGGTGGTGAGAAGGGAACACAAATAGTTGGTATCCCCTGCTTCAAGTGTTTATTTTGGTCTGTGGTTGTAGGTGTGGGAAGTAGGATACCCTGCCATGGCTGAGGACAGGAGGGTTGGTGCGAGGCTGGACATGCACCATGGACCATGGGTTGGGAGCCCTGCTGCCTGCCTGCTGGAGATCTCTGTGGTTAGAGCCAAGCTTGAGGGTCTGGTGCTGGTGCCAGAGCTACCTGCCACACCAGGCTTGGGTTGATGGGGGAACTCATACTATGGCCATTTCAGCTGCGCTCTCTCCCTGCCCCAAATCCCACAGACGTTTTCAGAATCATTTTAGGCCCTTTGATTTTAGCCACCATTCAATAAATGTGTTCCTGATGTCAGTGATCAAGTGGCTCAGCAGCTGAAGGAGCCCTGGCCATGGCAACTGCAGTGCAGAACGCTCAGAGCCATGTCACAGGCAGACTGCAAAATGTCACACATCTGCCACTGCACCTCTACACCTTTAAAGAAGCCCTTTTGATGTATTCTAATGCACAAATTATGGTTGTTGTCAGATCTTATTGCTGTTATCTTGTGGAAGATTGAAATGTTTTGCTCTTTGACATCAAATTCCTAATAATTTTCCTGCCTGAGAGACAAAGAAAGAAGTTGTGTAGAATGCCAGTTTTATCTCAAATGGCTTAATACTCCCTCAGCAGCATTTAGTACACTTTAAGATCGTAACCTGTTTAGAAAGGTTCAATGTGCCTGTTTGCAAGCAAGCTGCATGGGGTGGGTTTCACCTGAAGCCACCAGGGAGCAGCGGGCGCTGTGACGGAGTGGGACAGCCAACGCTGCTTTGTGCTTTTCAGCTAAACGCAGAGCAGCACGGTGGCTGTGGCACTTCCAGTTGGGCGGGTAAGGGCTGAGCTGCTGGAAAATGAGGCCCTGGGGGAAGCTGCTTGCTCATACTTTCCTTATGTAGGGAGCCAAATGCTCTGTGAGTGCTGTGTTTGCTCGGACACCCAGCAGCCGCAGGCAGGACGCAGTCTCGTAGCAGCGTGCAGAGGGCTCTGCATCCCCAGGGGAAAGGTTCATGGAGGGGCAGGGAGTGGAAGGAGAGCTGCTGGAGTGCTGGAAGCAGTGCGACGTGTCGGTCCTTGAGGTTTTTGTCTAGGCTGCTATTTCTAGAGAGTCTCTGAATATAACCTATGGCTTCCAAAATTAATAGACTCCGCAACCCCTTTGGTTTATTAACATTCTTGGTGGTTCCACAGAAACTGAAGTAAGCTTGATGAATTGCATCGTGCTTATTAACTGGAGGGAATACCTCCTAAGCATTTTTATTGTCCTTTTAATGTCTGAACCTGAGAATATTATGACTATAAAATAAATTACAGTGATGTGCTAAACAGGAATAATCTCAGTCATTTTATTAAGCACTTTGGGAAGGAAATAGAGACCGCTGGTGCTGTATTTTCTGTGAATCTCCTCCCTGCACCTCTGCAGAACGTGTGTGCAGCTCCTCAAGGAACGAGGATGCAAACCATGTGGTGCAGGCTGGGGTGCCAGAGTGAATGCTGCACCTGCTCCTGGTCCACAGATATGTTACAGCAGCGGCTCCCAAAACACGGGGAACATCTTCCATAGAGTTGATTTGATGTCATTTCTCATACTAAAATGATCTGTCGGTACCTCTAGTGATCCAGTTCTTGCTGCCAAAGAGCAGTGGTCTCATTTTGCAGTGTTTCTTCCCTGTCTGCTTATCTCTTCTTGCATGTCAACATTTTCCTTCCCCTGGCTCCCAAAGAGAAGGCTGTTTCCTTTGGGGTGAAGCTTGATGCTTTGATTAAGCTCGTCTATTTACTTCTGTGTATTTTCTCTTTGTTTAACTGTAACCACTTCCAGCAATTATTTTATGTACAGAAATGTTAATACATAAATGTGAGGAAGAACAGTTTTTCTCTTTGAAATTTCTGTGAAGTTCTGTTGAGGCTTTTCAAGTTTCGTTTTTCACAGCACACCAAGAAGCCATGTTTTTAGGAACAGGTAGTCCTGTGGCTCTACAGGATCTATTACTTTTATTATCCATGAACTGAATTACAAGCTCTTTAGGGTAAGACTCATGTTTTGCTACGTGGTTGTGCAATACTCCAAGGCCATGCAGGAGGATCTGGGGTGGCTTTGCAGTGAACATACCTCATGGTCATCACCGAGAACACATTCTGGCCAGGTGGGAAGGACAGGAGGTAGATGGAATGAGCAATTCATGCACAGTCTCCTTGGAAGCAAGCAAACTGTAACTTACAGGGAAATGAGGAGCTAGAGAGTCAGATTTCAGGAAGCAGTGGCTGAGTGAGACCTGAGTGGCAGGTACCTGCTGCGTTTGGGTCACAAGGCACATTGCAGGGTGTTGGCTGCACAGGGAGCAGAGCAGATGCTGCAGCAGGTATTGGTCTGAGCGTGGCCATGGGAAATGCTGTTTCCTCTGCCACGCAAAGGAAGTAAATTTGATGGCAGCTTTGCTGTATAGTTTCTCCATCTAATACTGTGCATTTGATGGCAACTTGGAGATATACCAGCTCAGGCCAATGTGTTTATTGATTCCCTTTAGTGGGGTAACTTGATAATGCTCAACACTAAGGACATCTCTGACAAACACGTACGTAACGCAAAATCTCACACCAGTACCAGGTTCTCCAGTGCAGTGGTTAGAACTGCTTCCCTTGCTTTTTTCTTACCAGCATTTGAAGCTTGCTTTCTGTTTTCTCCTTAGTTTTGAAATCTGATTGTTACCACAGGGATAGATGCACGTCTGTCATTACAAGCCAGCATAATGCAGGCTGACACTGGGATAATTAACACAGCACAAGGGATGATGTACAGATTTCTTCCCTTACCTTGGGAAAGGTAGTTTTCTTTCTAGAAGCAAAAGATTGCTTTTCACAGCTTCGTAAACACTATTCCATCAGTTATAAGCGTATGTAAAATCAAAGCGTTAATCACAGAATCAATACATTAGAAACAAAAGGCACCTAAAAACCACCGAGCCCGGAAGATCTGAGACAGAAGGAAAAGACACCTCTACATATTCATGAGCTTTTACAGAAAGGAGTATCGGAGTGATGAAAAGTATTTCTGAGTGCAAAACGCGCGTGTTCATTAATCTCTTTTCAACACTTCTCAGGGCAGCACATCAGCGTATCGCCTTGCTGGGAGCACAGTTACAGGGCAGTGCTGTTCTTTCTCCCTGTTGCCTTCCACAGTTGCTCTTTGTTGGGTGCAAGACAAATGCTGCTCAGGTAGGATGAATCACACAATCATATTTAGAGCTCTATCAAATCCATGATACCTGGGAAGAGCGGATGGTTTCTCTCTCCTCCTCCCTCTCTCTCTGAGGGATATATGTTCTGTTTTATTTATTGAGTAAAAAACCTCCCATCCAGTCTATCCACGCTATAGAGAATTGAACTTTGCTGTAGGCTTTTGGACCATCTTGTAGGTTCCAGGACTGGGAGGGCATTTGGGTAAAAAATAAAAATAAAAAAGAAGAAAAAAGAAAAGAAAAAGCAATTCCCAGCAATCTACTGAAATTTATTAGGGTTCTTGTGATAACAAGGCTGTTGGCTGCTGCTCTGGGTGCCATGGAAACAAGCATTGCTGCAAACAGGGGAGGCTGCTTTCAGCTCATTCCTATTTCAGAAAAAAAAAAAAGCTTTTGTGGGATGATTTGTTTAAAGGACTTTGTGCCCATCTTTTGGTCGTGCATGTGGCTGAGAGGGGCCACGGGACTGACAGGTGCCTACAAGAGGCAGATGGCTGGCAGTACTCTTTCGGGGGATTTTTGAGCTTCTGGGCTCTTAATTTTTGTGAGAGTTAAGTATCAAGCAGAAGAGGGCATTTTTAAATGAAGTGCTAATCTTGCCAGAGAATGCTCTTGTGGTTAAAGCATTGCACTGGAGTTCTGGAAATCTGACTTTGATGCCTCAGTTGGCAGAGCTCTCTGTGCCGGGGCTGCTGAGCCCAGCTCTCCCCCCATCTCCCCACGCTCCTGCTCCATGGGCACGGCTGCAGCTCGCAGGGCACCGTGCTCCAGCAGCACCCAGGGTGCTGCCTGGGGCCTTCAGACCTTCTGCAGCCACTCCTCCGGGGTTCCTCACAGTTCCTTCCTTGTTCAAACAGGGATATCGAAACATGTTTCAAAGCGGTGCTGTAAATACGGGCTATCTCTAAAGAGCTTTCAGGCTCATGAAAGAAAAATGTGGTAGCTATCCAATGGCACCGTTATTGCTAATCATAAATAAGTGGGTAAATATGAAATTAAAAACACTTAGAGAGAGGCTTAGCACCTATTTGTGCTTCTCTGCTGGTGGCAGACATTTGTGTTCTCTCTTCCCATTCACACTGCGTGAACATACTGGGGGGGTTAATGTATCCTGTGACACACTTGGTCCTATTTCCCAGCCTGTTTTACAACGCTGACAAATAGAAAACTGTACCCATCAGTGGCAGGAAGCAACGCAGACATTATGATGAGTGCTTCATACATCCTTCACCTTCTGCACTGAAATGTTCAGCTGTGGGGTCCCTTGTTACATGATGAGGCTGTTTATGCAGCCCAGCTAGTACAGAGTGAAAAACAAGGGAGACTTCTGTTCCCTAAGTCTGCCTTGGTAATTTCTCCACGATGGAAGCTTCAGCTGCGGTTTTGGCCTTCCTAGAGCTACACGTTTGCCAATGCCAAATTATCTTCTAGAGGAGATGAGGAGGAGGCAGGAAAGCACTTCACTAAGCTCCGATTAGTTGCTCTGCTGCAGAACTGATCGTGTTAACGATGCTGAGGTGTAACAACCCCGAGCACGGGATCCGCGCTGTGCCAGAATATCTGAAGGTAAGTTGCGAGCTCTGTTGTTTGTTTGTTTATTAATAGCTCAAGGGCACTGAGAAACATCCAGAGAAGGAAATCTTCTGAGTCTCAGTTGTTTGTGCTCCAGTACATTTCTTGGCTCATGCAGCTGGGCTTACCCAGATGGCCAGGAAGGGCTGTGCCCCAGATCCATGCTCTCCCCACTACATCCACCTTGTCAAAGCTGCTCCTCTGGGACCTCCTCTCCTCACCAAAGATGTCTGTCACCCAAAAGGGGGAAAGAGAGGAAAACACGTCACCATGAGCTGAAGCATTTGTTTTTGTACACAGATGTCCCAGATTTTAGTTCTTTTTACCCATTTCAGTGCTAGTCCCCATTCTTAGCGTAACATCACAAGTACGTTTTCACTCCAAAATAGTTGGTGGGAATCAGCATAGTAGTTTTATCATGGATAAATGTGTTGTGCAGCAACACTGTTCAAAAAGCACTTGTTAGTGTTGTTGTCATAGAAATCATCTGACGGCTGCAAGAAACGTACGAGAATCCATGAAGCAGAATGTAACTGGTGAGCTTTATGCCTCAAATGTAACAGATAGAGATTTCCATTTTGTATTCCTTCAGCTTTCTTTGCTGGGTCGAGAAGAAGGGGCTTATCCTTAAAACTCAGAGAATGAAATTGGAGAGATTAGTGTGAGGTTTTTGTAAGATTTTACATGACTGTGGTCATCTTAAAATATTGTGGTGGTGCTAGTGATCACGTACTTATGTAAGACCTCTGCAAAACTCTAGTTTGCTCTCTGAACTGCATGTGTACTGTTTGTTCTTCGGGTCATTCAGCAATACAGTTCAATCTGTTTTGCTCAAGTCTGATGTTTGTTCAGATTTCTTTCCATTCAGCTCATATTGTGTCTGTGCTCGTGTGAAGATGAAGCTATGGAGACAGACAGTCTGCAGCAGCACATCCTTGCTCTCCACGCTTCCTCCATTTATTTCTATTTGCTGTGATTTTCAAGGTGTATTGGAAATTAATCTAAATAAATCAGAACATAGAATTGTATTACAGACCTTGCAGAAAACCTAAATAACATTGGCAGGTAATAGAAAATGTATTTTAAAAACTATTATAGGTCTGTCAAGATGCACGCTGCATCGTCTTCAGCTGATTATCACTTTTCTGGCCCAGTGGAAATCAGTTGTACAGAAAACCTTGAAAGCATATCATTACAACTGTGGAAATCCTTATCTTCCCTGGAATATAGAGAACGGTTCTGGAGCACACTAGGACTTATTTACAAACAGCTGCCAACTTTGGTTGCTTAATTATATATTAGTTCTGCCAAGTCTGGATGATTGTAGGCATAAAGATGTGGGCTACTATGCTGTGATGGAAGACTGACTTGGCCTTCCCTGCTTTTCTCTCAGATGCAATGCTCCTTTGCAAACAAATAAGGCAGGAAGCAATATGGCTTGCTTTGCTCAAACATGTGCTTGGTACCACATGTGAATGGAACACTGAAATACCTCTGGGTAGAAGGAGAAGCTGTGATCACCCTTCTCTGCCTGCAAAGGAGAAAAAAAAATGAAATCCCTGCAGTGAGGAAGCTGCTTGCTTTAATACCCAGTGGACGTGGCATTTTTCAGCTGAGGCAGAAGTTAGGCATTTATGATACGTTCCAGCAACCACAGGCATAGCACAAATGGGCAAGCAGATCAAGACAGGTTCCTGTTGGCCTTACTGGAAGGTAGGACAGTCCACCACGAGATTTCTTTGTCCCACGATAGGAATCTTAAAACTGATTGCCACAACGAAGTCGGACGCAGCACTCTGTGAGTACGGAGCAATCCCTTCGTGGCTGCAGTGCTGCAGGTGGGAGCTGGGGCTGGGGCAGGGCGTGGGGGCCTTTCCTGCTTTGTGGGCTGCTGAGAAAAAAACACGAGCTCTGGCTGTAATGTGCTCTCTGACACCAACAGTTTGCACTAATTTTAAATTCAGGATTGCAAGCGTCAGTTCAGGTGATATACGAGGGGAGGATGCATGGTATTTGTAAGCACACAATTACCAAACCCAGAGGGCTAAGCCATATTATCACCCCGAAAGAGCATGGATGGAAGACAGGGCCCTCTGGGAACTCGTCTGTGCCCACCTCTTGCACAGCCCATCTTGGCACGACGTGCACATTGCAGCCACTCAGCTCATTAAGCCACTTCCCTTCATGTTAGGAGGGGGTGACATCTCTTGGATGTAACTATCAGCTGAGTTTCGTTCACTATTATGTGAATGTGAAACAAAGAAACTCCTGGTTTTATGGTTAGGACATGGATTTTGTTGCAAGGAGCCCAAGGGAACTGGATTTCCTTTGCTCTTCCTTGGTTCTTTCTGTTTGCTGGCAGGGGCTGAGGTCATGGTGATTGGGTGGCCAGGAGGGAGGAGCACTGCCATAGTCCTCAGCTTATTTCCATAGGAAAAAGAATGCTCCTGTAATGGTTTGGCAGCGAAAACTGCCTTTCTTTCTATCTGTTAGTGAGAGCATTGCAAGTAGGTGTGCCGGAATGTCAGCAGCAGGGGAAAATGATAGAGGCTTTTCCTGCTGTATATTACAACGCTATCATCCAGGAGATGCAGTCAGGCTCTGCTCTGGGGATTTATGCTGTCACATGAAGTGTTTGCTAGAGCTGTTTCAATTTACGCCCGGTGTCAGCAGCCACGTTACTCTCCTGTGGTCTCCAAGAAAAAAGCACAAGAAATACTGACTTCAGCACGTGCACTCCAGGCAAAGTCTTGCAAAAAAAGGAAGTCCAGAGGCAGCTGCAGCACAGCACGTGGCTGAGGAGTGCAGACTAATGGGGTTTGGGTTCAGCTCTCCTGTACAAAATGCTTTCTTACCAAATGCCCTGCGGCTGCAGGACGAGCTTTAGGAGATGTAAGAGCAAAATCTGGGATGTCTGCATATTCACATGGCCATACATTTAATCCCACCAGATGAAAAATGTTCCTTTAATTTATGAACGGCTGTTGAATATTTTTATGACATTCTGGAACTCCATTAAATCGTTTCGTTTTCTTTCTGCAAACCCGAGTGTGCAGTTCCACAAAGAAGAACACTTGCCTCTCTCTCGTGAAATGTTTTCCCTAACTCACACCACCACGCTTTAACCTTCCAACCATCTCGTTCAAGTTTGACATAACTTCTCCAGGCAGCATGTTGTCATCTCCTGTGAAAGTGTTAGCCACGATAAATGAGTTGGTGACGCAGTGGAATCACCTCATCGTATTTTAGTTGATATTTACAGTCTCTCTTTTACAAACTGTTGTATAAAAAACCCATTCAGATTAAGTGTAAATTTTCGGGAATAGCATCATTAGCAAGACTCAAAAAATCTGTATCAAGGGAATTTTTCCTAAATTGCCTTTTTTATAAGTTACAGTTGCATGCTTTACTGAGCAATGAAAATCTTTGAAAAGATTTTTTAGAGACAAAGTTGTTCTTTTTTTTTGCGCTAATATACGCCTTCATAGAACACAATCAAAAGTTGTGAAAAATAAGCTGAATTCATATTGTGTTAAATAGCTCTATTTCATATTCATACTTTACCTTTATTCCACTTGTTAGTCTCTTTTCTGAAGGGGACATCTCAGCATTTTTCCTCTGTCTGACCCAACTCAGCCTCATGCACCGACATTCAAGGAAGCTGATGTTGAAAGGAGTGAAGCCTGTTTCTTTATCGTGTTGGTGCTTGTTGCTATCTCTGGAGTTTGGAACAAACTGCCAGAAGTCTTGTGAAAAAAAAAGAGTTAAACTCTCTGTGTTGGTGAAAGCTCTGATGTGAAAACACTGTGATCTTTGCTTTGGGTGGGTCTGGACAGCCCTGCTGGAGTGAATAGCTCAGGGATCGGTTTCACAACAAAACATTTTTTTTAATTGACCTTTGGCATCTAAAGCTAACTCGTAATTTTTACTTTTTTTTCAGAAAATATATTAATAATATTTACTCTTTTGACAGGGATTAATTGAAATAATCTGTGTCTGTAGTTGCTTCAACTTTGAACTGTCCAGAGATCTTGATGGCTGCAACTATCATACAGTTCTTTGAACTTCTTTGTTTTTCCTGTTGCATGATACAGCTATGCAAACCCGTGATGATTCCTGCAACTGATTGAAAATGTTTACGTGCGCTTTTAATGTAGTCATGATGACATCTGACAACATAATTTTGATCAAATACTAACATTAATCTTTCAGTGAAGAACTTTTCCCTCAAAAATATTTTTCTCTATAACCTCCTTTCCACCACTAAAATTTAGGGATGTAGGAAACCTCGTATAATACAGGTGTACCCAGAATGAGTAGGGAGCCAGAGGACATGTGTGCCTATATCAAAGAGAAATTTTATTTAAATTTTATTCCCTTATAATAGAAAGAAATCAGAGGAGAAATCCCTTTTTAAAGAGAAATCTGGCGAGAGGTGAGATGGATGTGGGTGGAGAACTTCTAAAGCACGGTGCAGGCAGGTCCTGCAGCCTGCCTGCTTGGACAGCAGCTGGGTTGGAAGGGGTGCACACATATTTTGGGTTTTCTTCTCTGCTGACTGGTTAATATAAAATATGTAAGTAGGCTCTGCATCTAACAGATATTTTAAAATAAAATAGCAATTAAAAGGTGGGGGGCATGAGAAACCTTGGACAGGTTATCGTTCTGTACTGCTGGGAGACAATTAGCAAAACGGAACGAGAGCTGTGGGAAGCCAGCTGGCTGTCTTTCAAAATGGCAGCCATGGTCACACTTTGGAGATGCTGTGCATTTCTTCGGTTGGGATGTTTCATTTATTTCAATCAATGGTCTCCATTCAGCTGCAGAAATACTGCTTGTTTCTTTGTTTTTATATTTTTGCTGTATATTTAACTTCAGATACTTGTCATTAATGTTCCTTACCACAGCGTGTCTTCTACGGCAAAGGTCATTCCTTATCAGTCTTCATGAAGAGCCATGCATCATCTATCTCATATGCTGTGAAGTTCCCAGCTGTACCTGTCTGTCTTACCACTGTTTGCCTTGCCATCTGTCTTATTCCCATGTGTAACATCTAATTAACACCTGTGGTAATTAATAATGCTGTGGGATCTCTTCTATTATCTATTACTCATTTCAGTAGGGATAAATCAGCGCATTGAACACTGAGGGAATTGTAATATCTAACAATGAAGAACATAAAAAATATACTTATGGTTTTAAATATTCATAAAATAGAAGGCAGGAGCCATTATTTTTAATAGAAAATTTTACATGGTGAATAAAACTGATATTTTACTGCTTCTTTGCAGCGTACGATCAGGGCTCCGCGAAGCTGGGAGCCACCACATGTACGGGAGAGAGTTCACAGAGTCATAGAACGGCTTAGGTTGGAGAGAACCTTAAAGATTATCCAGTTCCAACCCCTGCCATGGGTTCGTTGCCACCCCCCAGCTCAGGCTGCCCAGGAACCCATCCAACCTGGCCTTGGGCACCTCCAGGGATGGGGCATCCACAGCCCTCTGGGCAGCTGTGGGTCATGGTAACTGCGTTGAGGCAACAATTGAGTACATGTTCTTTTGAATTTCAGTAGATTGCGGTTTTTTTCAGTGTTGTCTGGCCTTTTGAAATTGTTAAAGGAATTGATCTGTACAAAACTGCAGACTACAGGCAATTATTCTCCATGGGATACCTCCACTGCAGGAAACCATTTGGTCATCCAAGTCACACAGCATCTTCATAGTGTAGTTTCTCTTTGGATGATCATAAATAATTCTTTGATGATCACAAAGAACTCACTGGATGATCATAAATAGGAGTGTATCTAGTTTAGATATCAGATTGGTTTCTGCTTTCTTCCAAAATAATTAATGTTGAAAATTAAACATACCTTTGCTTTCAAGCACAAAAGATGGACAAAAATACCATAATGGCACCGAACTCCATGCCTTGCGTATAGAACAGTCACAGAAGCTGGACCATCAATAACGTTCTTCTAAGAGAATTTGTAAAGGAAGATGCCCAGAGTATGACAGAGGAAATTCTCCTCCACAGATGTTTCTTTGTGATCAGTGACACTCACAGGCATGTTGTTTCTTTTGTTACTCCAAACACATTTCAGCTAGATGCAATAAATACTTCAGTTGGCCAAATCTGAGGAACAAAATACACGAGTAGGTTAGTCACCAGCATTCTCTTGTTTCACCTAGGATGCCTTACCTAAACCTCAGGAAAACCTTGCCCTTCACTAAGATGCTTAAATTTTTCATGAGAACACCACAGGAAGATTCCTAATTTTTAGCCCTCAAGAAGCTGAAAATCCTGTACTAATTTAATTCCTGCACTGCTCATGTATTCATGAAGGAAAGGGTTTCTCATTGTAGTGAGGTATTTCCTTTCAGTTTAGGTCATTTTTTTTCCAGAAAGAAAAGGGGCTTTCTGTTTCTGGGAGCTGTTTTATATACGAAAAATTACATTTTTTCTATCAACTTTCCCAGCTCTTTTGCAAAAGATCAATTAAATCTGAATCCGTCTCAAATACTTGGGGACTGTATTTCATTTTAACTAATCACATTGCATTACTGGTTTGGAGATTAAGCACAGGGACTGGCAGGATGACTTCTGGCTTCCCTGCCAGTTATACCTGCAGCAAAGGGCTGCTGAAATAAAATTGTCAGGGGGGAGAAAAGAGGAGGAGATTTTTCCTTTCCTGCCCTGTGTTGCTCTGGATGCCATCAGGAAGCAGGTGTGGGGTCTGTGACTGTCCAAACCCTGCTGATTGTATGATACGTATCATCTGCAGCCTGTCCAGATGAGCTAAAAATGATGAAAAACACGGGAAGAAATTGAGAAAATGTTCCCAAAGTTGTGGTATGCTTTCTGCCCTGATGGAATTCAACATTATTTAAATGACACGAAAAAAGTTGACTATCATAAGTAAAAGAGGTGCCTATTCCCGTGAGCTTATGCACATAAAAGGAAATACTACTGTCCATTCCGTTCTTAAACAAGGGGAACTGTTCTTAAACTTTGAGGAACTGCATCGCTGTTCCTCAGAATTTGCAACAAGTGCTGAAGAAGTGGACACTCGAAGAAGAGGATGGCTGGGACACGATGTGAGTTATTTTCCAAATTCATGCCTGACTGTTGTGGTTTTATTCCGTGCTCCTTTGTTATCACTTAATATTTGATGTCATCTCAGCCCTGGCTGCATCTCAGTAATATTTCCCCTCTAAATCTTTGTGTTACACGCATCTATTTCCCCCACCTTTCCCGTACCCGGCGGAAGTCTTGTAAAGCAGCCTGAGAAAGCAGTAGAACTCACACTGAAGAAGAATCAGTCCTAGGCAAGGAGCAGGGTGCTGCTAGGGGGAAGTGGAGGCCCATGGCAGGGCCACGCTGGAGGCTGGGGGCTGCAGCCCGGGGAGCGAGGACTGGGGATGCTGGAATGGCCAGTGGTGTTCTGGGTGCAGTGTGCAGCTTGCTGGGGGCTGTGCATGGGCACAAGCAGTGAAGCTTTTAATAATTCAGCCCAGCTGCCCAGAGCACTCCTTTCCTCATGCCTTCAAAAGTCTCTTGGCTGGTGTGTTGCCATGAACCCAGATCAAGGGAAAATTCATGGTTCAGGGAAAAAAATCAATTCTTGTGTATACCGGTGGGTTCCCTCACCTAGCAATACTTCAATAACCAGCAGTGATTTATTTATTTCTACAAGAAAAATGGTCTCTTGCTTTGTTTGTTAGGTCATATATGAAAGAAAAAAGGAAAGAAAATAGGAAGAGAAGGCAGCACTTCTCTTTGCTGATGATGTATTTGATGGATGGCTCTCTGACGGTCTGATTGAACTCAGTATTATACCCACCAAATTAAGATAAATCATTGCCAAAGAGCTCATGGAGTACCTGCCCCAAATCAATTATGCTTACATGGAGATCTGTTAATCCATCTCTTCCTGTTCAATCTGTCCAGCCTCTTTTAATGACTCCTTATCATTCCAAACACAGGTTATCTTTTTTAAGTGGTGGTGCAGTTTCTGGTGATTTACATCAAAATTACAGTTGCCTTTCATGCCCTTTCATGCCCTTCCCAGTGCTCAGCCCGATTACCTTAATTCAGTTTCACGCCTTTTCTCCCAAGAAAATCTCCACGGCTGTAAATGGCGACGTGAACACTGACCATTTTCTGCCATGTCACCTGTTCTTGCTGGTACACAGCTGCATGATGAAGAATTGTGTATGGGGAACATTTAGATTTCAAAAAAAAAAAATTAAATTATGACATCACCTTATGTTTCTAAGCCAGAAGCATTTTCATGATGAGCAACTCCACCTCTTTCCATCTACTGTTTCATCATGTTAACAGTACAGAAGATTGGACACTGCTTATGAATATTGTAAGTCTATCACGCTGTTAGGCAAAGTATTTAGAGTGCATCACAAATCCCAATGCAGAGGAGAGGTAATTTGCATTATACCAGTGAATGGCTGGCATTAGATTGCCTAGCAGATGACAACGAATAGTGCCAGATAAATATCTGCTAGCAAGGTTTGGTGTTTATGTTGAGTAGTCATTTTTATAGAGCAAGCTGGATGCCATCTCCTTCTCATAATAATAATAAAAAAAAGATAATAACAAAAGGTTATAAAAAAAGATGCTACTACTACTAATAATAACAAAAGGCTTGTTGGAAAGATGTAATATCCAGATATTTCCTGTTCTTTTCAAAAAGTGTTAAAGGTACCATTGTGTGTTTTGATGTGACAGAGATGGTCTCCAAGCTAGGATGATACTTGGTGCAAATTGAAAACAGATGGGAAGGACTAAGTAGGATATTAGGACATAGAAAAAAGCTCACAGGTCACTCGAATCCAAGGCACCTAAATGAATGGAGTCAAGTGAGGTGAGTTTGTCCTCAGATGTCCGTTCTGGATACATGTGATGACAAATATGTATTTCATATCCCACGAAGTAATGATTATCAATTGTGAGGCTGTTTTCTGAATTAAGTAAGATATACTTGTCAAATTCTATGTACTATCAAATCCTGAGAAAATTGAGCGTATCACTAAAACTGGTCATAGATGAAGGGTTAATTGCACGTAAGATTGCATTTCTCAATTCAGAAGCTTCTTATATTTTAATCTACTTGTTTTCTTTCACTGAAATATACATTCCGCTTGGCAGCTGGATCTATGCTTTCTGTTTTGTTTTCAATTTAAGAGAGCTATCTATTCATAGCTCGGTTTAGTACAAAGTGTATCTTCCTTCCTATAAATTATGCAGATACCTATGCTTAATACATGGTCAGCAATCTATTTTAAAACTTCTGGCACACAGAAATGAGAAGGGAAAATTTCAGATTTCTTCTCTTGGCTTCATTACTTTGGTAGCTGTAAATGCTTTCTCCCATTTTTTACTTCCAGAAATGGAGCATTGCCCAGAAAGCAACCAAGATGCCTGCCTTAACAAGTACCTGGGGCTGTGGAGCCTTCCTGATTTCATGTGATTTTCCAGCTAGCAAGGTAAGGTGCAGAATGACCATATTTGTTTATTATCAAGACTTCAGCACTTTGTCAGTGACCAAGAACAACAGCGTCTTTATCTTGGTAGTAAACTTTTTTAATTTGAGGGATGCAGCAGTGCTCCCAGCTCTCTTCTCTCCTTATATAGCAGCTTAAACATTATGCTAAGAAAGTGTGGTGCTTCTGTGTGGCTTTGGATGTGCTGTGCAAAGAAACGAAAGGACTGCAGTGCTGTGAAGTACTTAAACCAACAAGAAGATGTACATTTAATAAAGTGGGAGATGTAAATAAATCAATGAAGTCGAGGGCTAATTGCCCTGCATCTAACAATTTCTCTAACTAGCTGTGTCTCCAGAGTGAAATATTGGCAGTTGGAGTACAGAAATTCTGCCAGTGGCCTCCAGCCCGAATGGGCACGCTGAAATAGGCGGTGTGCCGAAGTGCTGTGTTTATGGGGGCTAGAAACATTACCGTGATTTCGTGCAGTGAAAAAATAGCCGTCCCCTGTTGATTCAGAGAGCTGTCTTCAGGCGGTTTGTGTGCCTGCACACAAGTTCGTGGAGGGGTACCAGAGCCTCTGCGTCCCACGGGAACACAGTTCCTGGGACAACCCCTTGAACGACAGAAGCAGGCGCGGAGTCACTGTCATCTTGGCTCTCCACTTGCTATGTTTTGCTTCGGGATCAGATTGCCAGCACATATCTGGAAGAAATGCTCTTCAGAGGCTGAGCTCTGCAGCCTTTAAAGACAGTGGCTATGTTAAGCAGCCCCTAAGGATGGAGAGAAATCATCTTAATTTTAAAAGGTGATGCTTGAACAGCTCCATAGGTTGGCTTTTGCTCAAACATACCCACATAGAATCACAGAATCACAGAGTGGCCTGGGTTGGAAGGGACCCCAAGGACCATCAGGTTCCAACCCCCCTGCCGCAGGCAGGGCCACCAGCCTCCAGATTAGGCACTAGATCAGGCTGCCCAGGGCCCCATCCAACCTGGCCTTGAACACATGTGGCTCTTTGACTTCTTTGGTTGTCCTACAGTGCTTGACATGCTACTTGGCTGCCTTTCTGTCAGGAGCTCTGTGGAGAGTATCAGAAGGAGCCAAGTGGAAGCAGCCACGATCCTTCTCCCCATGGAGTGCAGCCAGCCCCTTGGCCCACCACAGCTTATGGCCCCTCTCAGCAGTTAGATATCATAGATATCATAGAATCCTTAGAGTTGGAAAGGACCTTTAAAGGTCATCTCTTCCAACTCCCCTGCAATGTACAGGGACATCTACAGGTAGATCAGAGTGCTCAGAGCTTGGTCCAGCCTGACCTTGGATGTCTCCAGGGACGGGGCTATCACCACCTCTCTGGGCAACCTGTGTCAGTGCTTCCCCACCCTTACTGTAAAAAAATCTTTTTCCTTAGATCTAACCTAAATTTCCTCTCTTTCAGTTTGAAGCCATTCCCCCTTGTCCTAGCCCACAGACCCTGCTAAAGAGTCTGTCCCCCTCAGGAAAGGCAAAAAAAAATAAGAACCCCTTCCTGAACAGCTCCTTTGGAAAAGCCAGGTATGGACTTCTCTGAGGAAAATCAACATAACAGAAAGACAAAATAATACAGCCTACCAGATAAAATAAAGAAAATCTCTAAGATGCACGGCCAGCTATGTGTAGTAGTTTAAAGTTCTAAGGATATGCTGATGTGGTTGCACTTGTAAACAGAGGGACCCTCACAGATCCTCTCTCCTGCTGAGGTGAATTAGTATCCTCATGGAATGAATTCAGCCCTGAGTTTGAGCGCAGAGCTTTTGTCAATAGAGCTTGATACACAAATGCAATACTTTCCATCTTTGAAGCAGGGCATTGGTATCACAGCTCTGAATTTCATTGGCTTCCTAAGCAGAATTGAACTTTTGTCAGTAATTGATTCAAAGCAAGTACCGTCGTATAAATCCTTAGTTCAGTGGTAATGCCTGTGCATACAAAATTAAACTAGATGAGATCTAGGAACCTGTGGGTGTTCCGGGTGAGTTTCCTGCTTTTTTGTCGAACCTTTCTTTTGATGGTATTAACAAATGTTTGGGATTGTTGCAGCTGCAGCCAGACAACTTCTGAAACATTGATTAGTAATGTATTGACAAAAATTGGTCTCTTTGTTAATAGGAAACAACATGGCAATTAATAGATTACGTAAGTTATACTGAGTGTACAGCCGGCTATTTCAAGCATTAGTGACACATCCCACCACAGTCAGCAATGATGGAAATCAGAGCAGGCCTTGCACATCTCACCAGGAGCAATCCTGTAACGTTTGAGGGGAGCACCAACTTCTCTTCATTTGTTTTTGCTTTTATTATTACATCCATTTCCTGTGTGGCTTTTCTAGCCCGTAAGCATGAGGGCAACAGAAGTATTTTTCTCAGATGATGCCATCAAGAATTGCTGATTCCAGATAAATCTAGTTGGGTAGAGCAGGCACTGACACTGCCCCTGACTTTCTAATACGATTTAAGGCAAATTCGTGTTTGACGTGACTTCAGCATGACACAGGAGAGGAAAATCTGTTTTAAATATAGGAAAAGGACTTTGCTCATCTTTTTTGACTTTCCTTAATCTAGAAAGAAAGAGGCAGGATCAACAGAAACCAGCTAGAGCTCATGAACAAGTTCCTTTTGTATCTGAAACCTGGCTTCAGTGAATCATTTGCTTTCTTTGCATTGGCTGAAAGGTTAAGACTGAAAAGACCTATTTGTAATAAATTTTGGCCTAGGGAACGTATTTTTGACTCATTTGGTTTTTATGGCATATTTTTTTTTGGTTTTCCTTTTGTTCTTTGCCAAATCACGTGTTCAAACCTTTGCACAGAAGTCTCTCATGTTCAAGTTTGTATTCTTGTTTATGGGTATGACACCGAATGGACTTCACCCCGAAGACAGAATACAAAAAGACCACAGTATAGAATTCAGCAATGATGCTTGGCACTTGAATTTCCAAACCCACACACCATTTTTATCTTCACTAAGCAGTGTCTTCATGAGGGCTTTCCCCTAAATCACTGCAAGAACAGCAGCAATAATGCTACTGATGAGTAAGGGCAGAGCTAACTCATCTGAGATGGCTCGGAGAAGGCAGCTTTATTTTTATGAGCTGTAGTGAAGGACTGAAAGAACTCCTGATGACTTAATGAGAGTAGATCAAGGTCTAAGGTCTGTGCTGTTTCTGGAGCTGGCCAATGAAATATTTTCAAACAGGGGATGGGAAATACAGAATGAGCCCTCCATGTTGAAAGATGAAAGGGAAAAAATGATATACACAGAAAACAGTCTTGAAGCAATAGAAACCACAGAAGCCTGTGCATTTTGCTTTGCGTGGCGTTCTACCAGAAATAACAGAAAATGCAGGGAAGGCATGAAAAAACCTAAACAAATTAATTTGTATGACTTTATGGCTGTTCTGAATGTGTGTCTCTTTGTGAATTTAAAAAACATTATGCTTAGTTGTCTCAGTTTGCCCTAGTCCTGCCCAGACCATTTTGGAGGTGGGGTGCAGGTCTCCTTAAAATCGTTGCCATGCTTCATGGATCTTTTTCCATTTCTATGTAATTACTTCTGCTAACTTACATGGTGCCAGTCCTCAGATACAGACAGTGGATCCCTACTCATCATTGGTCATGGGAAGAGTCTTGTAAGCATCTGGTGAGTCCCATGCATACAGGTAAGTGGGTAGAGAAGCATTTGGGGCATCCTCTTCTCCCTATGCTCTTAGCTTCTCACAGGTGCCTGCACCAGCCTGCATTTCATCTGCAGACAAAGGATTTTGTCCTCTCTTTGTTGGTCTTTGTGGGAAATCCTTTGTCTACAGTGATGTGAAAGTCAAATAACACCTGAAAAGTCTCTGTTGGGTCTAAGGAGAGGCTGTAATGAGGCCATTGTGAGAGCCAGTTTTAGTCCAGGCCAAATCAAACTGAAATGGAAATTGGGAATAAGGCAGTCCTTCATTCCTGCTTATAAATGCCGTGTAACTCCCTGGCATTTGGTACAAAGATTACATCATAGACAACAGTATTATCTCCACCAAGCATGTGGGAAACATTCAGCAGTACAGACTTCATCACACAGTCTGGACCAGGTCCCACAAATGCAAGATGGTGTAAAGACTCCATCAGGCTGCAGGCTAAGACCGGGACTTAGCTTTTCCTAATCACCACCCAGCCTTTCCGATCCAGCAAACAGCCTCAGCTGCAGCTACGCCAGTAACAACTCTGCTAAGAGGTCCCCCAGGGAGCCACACAGGTGTGCCTCGCTGTCCTGCTGATGAGCTGCTCCTGCCCGCAGCTGGGGCTGCCCCACCTGTGCCCACCTTCCCCTCCTGCAGCTGCCCTTCAGCCACTCTTCTCTGCCTGGGGGGAACCTGTGCCTTGGGCTGGGCTCTGCTGCTCCAAGTCTGCAGGTTGGGGTGTGCTTCTCTGCTGGGGCAGGAGCCAGGTAGGAGCTGGTGGGCTGAGCTGGCCCA
Organism: Penelope pileata; assembly: GCA_013396635.1. Classification (NCBI taxonomy): domain Eukaryota; kingdom Metazoa; phylum Chordata; class Aves; order Galliformes; family Cracidae; genus Penelope; species Penelope pileata. The sequence continues at coordinate 29,956 of WBMW01001116.1, read as the reverse complement.
TTTTGCTACATGTTTATGCTTTCTGTAGTTTTGCTTCATGTGCTGTGCGTTTAGGTGTGCTAGGTTATGCTTATGCTGTCAGGTTTACAGTTATCCTCTCTGCTGAAGCGTTTAAGATCTTTTTGGGGTAGCTGAATAAAACCTGGCTTTGGCTGAGCTGCTGTGGTAGTGTCTCAGACCTGAGTCAGCGTGTCTCAATGAACAGCTTATGCAAAGAACTTGTTTTTCTTCCTTTTTGAGTTCCATTGAGAAAGTTGAGTCTTTCACGTGAATTATGGTGCGTTTGTTTGGTGCTTTCCTTTCTCCCCACGTTGATAATGTAAGCTAGCTGTGGTTTGGCTCTGTTGAGCTCTGTTGAGCAACTAAACGAGTATGGGAGCACTGTAGCTCAAAACCCAGCTGTTAGTTGGTATTGATATTCTTGGGTTCTAGCTGTGTATTTTAAAGGCTTGTTCCTGAGTAGTAATCCTAAACGGAATTCACGGTGGCCTAACTTGCTATCAAATCAAAGCATAAACACTCTGTATCCGTTTACTGCTTCTGGGCTGTGCTTTACAAAAGTGCAGGCAGCAGCAATCCCAGATCTTAGAGCTGGGCTAAGCGTGGTGGGTGGATCTCTAGAGCAAGACTTTGAGTTGTGTTCATGGCATTCTGGGCCAAATTTACGGATCCTCCTAAAGTATTAATCACATGTTGTTTGTAAATAACTAGTAAGTAAAATGGGCAAATGTCTGATAACATTTTCTTCTCCTGTATCCACTGCTTACGAAGTGGACTGTTACTGGTTCCTGTTTGTAGTTGTTTTTAATTAAAAACTTATTTCATTGGTCCAGAACTTAATAACAGGTTTAGTGAAGCTGTTTGAATGAAGAAAACAGATGTTTAATGGCTTGTGAGGGTCTGAACCAGAACAGCTGAAAAGCTTTGGTACAGACCCCCGATGTGCTGGTACAGGTTGGTATTGAGCTTATGTAAGGTACCTATCACAAACAGCACAAAAGGGAATGGTAAGGTGCACGTTCAGGTAACACTTGAGTTTTAAACTTCAGCATTTAACCTGTCAGATGTTCTCATAGTAATCTGAGGTTTCTTTATAAGATGAAGATGATCAGGAATACTTTTATTATACGAGTGCTTTCCCCTCCCACTATGCTACAGCAATCACAAGTCTAAGCTACCTCTGTTCTGAACAACAATCTACCAAAAGAAACAGAGGTCAGGCCTGGGAATATACTCCTAGCACATTATGCTAGTTCAAGACCTGTGGCTGTGTTTCCTATTATTTCTTTTCTTTTCAGAACTACAGTAGAGCTTCGCTATGTCATTTTTCTTAACATAAATATCACCTTTTTCCTGAGGGAAAAACCAAACTGATACAGAATTACAAATAAGCCTCACAGCATTCCATTAAAACTGTATTTCATTGAAAAAAAAAAATCGAAATCCCAGAGCTATCATAACTAATGATGCTTTGTACCTGCTAATAGAAATTGCAAGTTACAGGATAACAGCTTTTCCAGGTACTTGTTTAGGTTGTCATCTCATGTAATCAAGTGTCAGCTGTGTGTGTAACTCTGGCCGTGGTGATTCAGTTTCTTGATGGTCAGCTGTGTGTGTTCAACAGTCTTTAAAGAATAAGTGCCCCATATCAAACCATTAATCCCTAAACTTCTCCCCCTAGCACCTAGAGAAATACAACAGAAGGAACAATCAGTCTGTGATGGAAAGAGGTAAAAACCAGTGCTGTTCCTCAGCCTCTGGGTCTAAGAAGTGCAGAGTTTTGCTAGACAGGAGAGTCTTGGGAGGCTGTCCCTGTAAGCTGGGGGGCTCCCCTCTGCCCTCAGACTCCATGGTGTCCTGCTATGAGCTGGCAGCTCTCTCATTGTTGAGCCTTAATTAAGCCAGGGATAGAGAGAACGGATGGTGGGCTGGTGGTGCCAGCTTGAGCTGTGCCCTGGGAGGAGGCTGGGAGGGCTCTCGAGGAATAATGAAGCTGGAGGGGTCTGCAGCACTTCAAAGAGATGTGCTAGGGCATGAGGTCAGGAGCTGAGACATCCTCAACGTTGCAGGGCTTTCCAGGACTGCCATTCCAGACGTTGGTGCTCAGAACTTACTTTCAGGGGTGTTTGTTCCTTGTGCTGTGTCCTAAATGCCTCTTTGTGCTCGGGGCTGGGGGAGGGGGGTGGCTGGCAGAGCTCTGGCTGTGTGTTGTTCCTATGGTGCAAGCTGGTTTTAGAGAGCCTAATGAAACACAATGCATCTAGATGCTGGTGGCTGTTGCTTTTATCGTGGTAGTTTTGTTGTTTTGTTGCCAGGGCACCAAATATTTTAGCTTCTGACTCGAGCATTAACACAGATCAATGTTTTTTAATGGCCTGCTCTTTCCTTGCTCTTATATAATTGATAAAAATAACTTCATCTTAGTCCTGGTGACCTCTTACAACAGTGAATCTCACAGGGTTAACTTGTAAGATCCTATTGGTGTGTAGGCACCACTAAAGAAGGGTAAAAGAACCCTGCAGTGGGTGATGGGGAAAGCTGAAAGGACGGGGAGTGCCTGGTGAGAAGCCTCAAATGCTGAGGTTGTTCTGTTTGGCAGGAGACGAGCAGTTAGTGAGAATGGACACTGCAAAACAACGAAGGTCAGAGGAGAGCATTTTGCTATATCAGCACCCTGTGATGCTTTAATGAGCTCTTTTTGACTATTCATCCAATTATATAATACCTCAGACTGATTTCACTTGCAAATGCTGTACCCGTTCCGGAGTCAGATGTGCCAGAGGGCTCTGCAGTTCCTTGCCACGATATTTTGTGACTCGGCGTCCTTTACTTCTGCAATAAATCCTGTCCATTGGTTATATGCTCGCAGATGTAAAAGACATAATTTGTTAATATTGAGATGATAATGTAGATGCGTTGTTCATTAATTCCCTCAGAAGGACTTGCACAAGTAGTGACTTCCAGTGACGGAGCTAATGAAGCAATACTTCATCTGTGCTGGACCAGGACAGGGTTTGGTGCTTCCATTGCTTAGAGATTAGAGGTATGAGAGGATAAGTTTTCTTCAGTACCCCCAGGCACTGCTGGCAGTGGAGCTCAGCACTTTTCAGAGTGGAGTTTGGTTCTCAGCTCCCCTGAACTTCCACCGCTGCCTCCCCCCCCCCAGGCTCGAGGACCTGACCCGCTTTGCCCAGTGTTCTGTTCTGCAGGGCTTGCCTCAGCCCTGGGTTTGAACCTCCCCTTCAGCAATTGAAGAGCAATTGGCACTTGATCTCAGAAACGTGTTCTCTTAAAGGAGAAATAAAATGTGCTCCTGTCTGCTCTTGGTGCTGCTGGGTTAAAGCAAGAGGAGTGTTGTAACTAGATCTGTGAGCTGAAGTTCAGCCCTCTCTGGGCTTTCTCTCAAATTAATTCTGGGCTGCTGTCCTTGCTTTTTTTTTTTTTCCCCTTAAATCCAGGCTAATTACTTCAGCTGGCTAAATTCTCTTCCAGGTTAATGACTCCTAACCAGCCCAGCTATCTAGCTGTGTTGATTTGGGGCAGGCTCTTCAGAGCACAGCTGCTAGGTTTGTTGTACTGAAGCTCTTTACCTGCAACTCAGAACAGTCTGTGATTTTGAGCCAGAATCCTTGCAATCAGCCTTTCTGCTCCCTGAACTGGCAGTTTCTGTGTTACACGTTGAGATGCAGGAGGCAGGGCCCCCTCAGCATCAGTTATGCTGTGATTTGAGACCTGGACCTGCAGCAATGATTGCAGGGAGGTGATGCAGATTGGAGGCTGCGCCTGCCTGTTAGCTCTCTTTGACGGAAGGCCAATATTTCTGCTCTCCCTCAGAAATGATTATCAGATGGAAGGAATAAATCACAGGAGAAATGTTTGCATCCTATAGCCAGCTGCTGTGTGGAACTGGGAGAACACCCACCTCTGTGGCGTGACAGCGAAAGCTGTTTGATCCAAACGCGATGGTGGTTTGGAGAGAGGAACAATTACAGAATCATTAGCTCAGATTTTCAGCTGTTTGATTTATTTTTCTAATGTGCAGTTAGTGGATTAATGAACTGCCACGCAGCTTGTAAATCCCTGGTCTTTTGGAGCTTGTCTCTGATTTGTGTAACCATGGCTGTAACTTAGAGAAACCTCAGAGTAGTGGCTTTCCCATCTGGATCATTGCTGCCCATTCTCACAGTGTATTTCTTGACTTTGCTACCTCATTTGAGGCTGTTAGAGTTCAAGTAGCTAAGGTTTAGATTTAAATCCTTCATATTCTGTAAAACCATCAGAGTTTCGTTGCTTTGTAAGCGAATAACTGAGCAGTGATCAGTTGCAGCAATAGCAGTGTTTCCTCTTGGATCCATAACTACATCGTGGGACGCCGTAGGGTTTATTTCCTCAAAGCTTTCAGTAAGGTCAGAGGAGTTCTAGGTGCAAAATGAAATAACTGGATAATACAGGATGTCAGAGCTTTCCAGAAGCTGGAAGCTGCTGTACAGGGATCCCGTGGGATCTCCTGCTGCCTGTGTGCACCGTCTCCTGTTGGGTTTGTCGTGGTTCCCTGGTATGTTCACAGGGTTGCATGGCTGCAGTCTTGCTGATACCAAGGTGCTTTAGTGAGCCCTTGGCAGAGGAGATGTTTCATGTCTTTGAAACAGGAAACGTGTTAAAATCCCATGTGTACTCAGAGCCAGCAGAAATGCATAACATGAGATATGGACACTACCATCCTTTATGTAGTGTATGACGGAAAAAAAATTACAAAACTGGCTGGCCTGCCTTGTTCTAAACTGGCAGAGGGAGGACCGACGTGAAGATGTGTAGCTGCAATCCTCTTATGGATTTAGCACTCATCTCTGCAGTTAGAAACGCGGACGTGCAGGGAGCAATGGGGGACTGGCTGCCTGCACAGCCCTGGAGGCAGGAGGAACAGATCTGCCTGAAGCCATTGCTCCCTGAGTGATGGTGTATCCCCTGGGAAAGGTGGAAACATGGATGGGGTAACTTGTATCACTCTTTGCCCTCTGCATGATGGGGACAGTTGATCCTTCCAGCTTTTACTTTCCCATGCACAGCAAGTCTCTTCAGCTGAAATCATCTGAAGGTGCTGGAGGTGTTAGCTCAGACTGCAAGCTGTTAGCAGCTGCAGCATCTCTTATCCAAGGGTAAAGAATCATGCATGCAGTGCAAGTTACCTTTGTAATTGAGGGAGCTGTGCCAGTTTGAGTTTATCTGTGATATTTAATAGATGTTGCCAAAACAAAGCAGGTGTTGTGGGCTTGCACAGAATCATGCTGTTATTAACAGCCACCCTGGGTTTTCCAAAGGCCTTCCTGTAACCTGGCAGGGCAAAGCTGACATGGGTTGCTGCTCTTCAGTGTGCTCTGAGGCTCCAGCCAACAGCTTTCAGGACTGCAACCTGCAGATGCTTTTTCAATTACATGTGGTACAAATCCAAGCTTTCAAATTTAATAGTACAGAAGGAGATATAAAGAAGTCTCATTTCTGAAATCTCCAAATTGAAGGAGTTAAACACCTCAGAATGAGGAATAAGAATTGTTTTCTTAACAGATGAACATGACTACTGTGTTGCAAGCTATTCCTGCATTTCAGTGTGTTTGCATGGTGCTGATGTTCACTCTTGGCTTGTTTCCCACCAAGTAACAGCAGCTGCAATCTTTAAGTATGAGGAAAGCTTCCTGAATGCCTGGGAGATAAAGGAACAGAAGACCTGCTGAAAGCTGGCTTTGAAGCTGAACCTCCCATCAGTTTTGTTGTAGCTGGAAGACAAAGCTAAGAGTTGCTTGGCTGACACTTTTACTAAGGCAGCAAATTTTACCTCCAGCTCCCATGCCCTGCTCTGTACCTCAGTACCCAGCCAGTGTCATGTGGAAGGTTTGATGTCCTCATAACTGTTCACAGTCTCTTCTGTTCTGCTGCTTATTGAAACTGCTTCCATCTGCTTTGTCTTCTGTTTCTTGTCATAGGAGAGTAGGGTGTTGAGTTTGAGCTACCAAAATATCTTGCTTAGAAGGGTAAGGTGGTCAAAATGAAAACAAGTTCAACATGTGGGTAAACAGCAACAGAGTAGGTTTGCAGTTTCATTTTTTCCTCTCTCCAAAGACCAGTGTGTGACTTTGTATGTTCACAGAATGTTTTCCTATCGTGCGTTGTGTGCGTACAAGGGCTTTTCTAGGCTGTGCTTGAAGTAGTTTCTTCTCCTTTAGGAATCATAACTAAATGTCAACTTACATATAAAAATGTATTTCTAATGCTCTTTTGTCCCCTCCTCTGGTGTTTTCCCCTTGGGATTGTGCTTCTCCCTCTCCCTGGAGCCTGTAACCTCCCAGCCTGTGCAGTTGGTGGAGTTGGAGGTGTTGTACCCCAGGACCAGGTGCCATTTTCTTCATAGCCTGTTTCTGGGTCTACAACATTGTTTGTAACTTTGCTAGACTCCTAGAAGCGTTTCTGTGATACCTTAGGGGTTATCTACATTCATCTTTCCTCAGCTGCATCCTTGCTGTGCTCAGAGAACAAAATGGAAAGAATGCTTGAGCTGTGATGTATGTGGTGGTGTGAACTCACGGTGAGTATAGAATGCCATCCCATTCACCTCCCAGCTAAGGGAATGCTACAGAACAGGAGTTCAGATAAGGATGATTTAGGGTCTGGAGGAAAAAACAATCCTCGTATAAAGATACTGAAAAGATTGAGCTTTCCCACAGATACAAGATGAATAAGTAGCACAAGATATCTGTATAAATGATCTAGAGAAACTGGAGTTTTTCTTTGTGTATTTGGACAGTGAAAAGGGTGATATTTGCTGGGAACAGGAGACTTGATAAAGGGAAGCAAGTGCTTTTCCCAGTTGTGGGCTAATGTAGCAGAGAATTTCTTTAGCTTCCAGATGTCATGGAGAAAAGAAATCTGATGCTGAGTGGGCAAGATGTGTACACAGACTTATCAGAGCTCGGAGGAAAGGTGCAGAGCTACTCGTGCTCTTGGATTGCTCGCTTGGAGCACACTGGATCTTTCTAATATTAACCTGAGGATTGCTTTCAAGGTAGAAGTGGTGTTAAATGGTGGCTATGCAGATCGAGCGTGGTACGTGGTTTCAAATAAATCACTTCAAAAATGGAACATGAGTGTTTGTGGAGTTTGAGTGTCTACTTGAATGTCTGTTTGCTGAATGTCTGTTTGGAGTCACGTTACCAGAAGAGCTGCACTGCTTGTTTTATGTGGAATTAAACTGTGTCCACTTGGCTAGTGGAAATTGCCAGCAATACGTGGCCCCTTTCCTCCAGCTGGTATTAGAAGTGTTCTTTGGTATGATGGGGATTACGTGAATACTGTGACTTCTGTAAAAGCTTGAAAGTAGGTGAGATGCTGTGCTGCTGTGGCTGAGGAAAATATCTTATTTAACAAGAAAAACTGTGCCTGGCACCATTAAGAGGGTTGACTGGCTTGAATTCATTTGAGTTTTCTAGCATGACAGTTTGTGCTACTAATGAGGCAATATTGGGAGTAAAAGCAATTTTTGAGACTTGCTTCATCAGCTGTTTTGCACAGTAATGAATCCCCTTAAAGCTTGGGTCCACAGGATTTGCCTTTCCCTCTCTGTGACGGAATGCAATGCCTCGCTCTGGCAATAAAGAAGCTGCAATTACAGAGGTTCGCTTGAAGGAGCTCTGCAGTCTGCAGCACTGCACCTTTGGGGATGTGGGGGGGAAGAAATTCACTTTGGGGAGGAAAATGTGCTCTTGTTCATTGTCAAGTTGTTTAGAAGATGATCTTTTCAGCTGCTTCAAAGGAAATGCAGGAGAAAGTACTCCAAGGAATACATTATATGGATGTTATGTGGTATTGTCCATGCCATACTCTTTTTCTCCCAAACCCATACTTCCTAGCTTGTCCTCATGCAGATTCTGATATGGCACATCCAGCATGTGTGGGTTCATAGCCAACAGAGCCAGGTTCATGTTCCTTTAGGGCAGTGCCCTCCTTCCTGAGCTGCTGCCCTGGTGAGAGCTGCACAACGCAATGTGGCAGAACATGGGCAGAGAGGAGCAGCCCTTTCCCTGTGCTTCCAGTCTGAACTCAGTGAGCAGCAGCTGGAGGTTCAGTCACGTGCCAGCGGTGTGCCCCACAGCACGTGTGGGGCTGCTGGCCAGGATGCCTGCCCCGTCCCACCAGCATCCCAGGCAAGGCAGGCAGGTGGGTTCTCACTAGCATGGTCAGGACACGGTGCTCAGTGCGTTTCTGTCTGAGGTGGTGTGACGCTGGCTCACCTTGCAGTGCAATTTGGGCTGATTTACATCGCGCTTCTATTTCCACATGCAGTGTGTGAAGCTGTTGGGTACAACTAAGGGCCATACGATGGGTGTCCCAATTAAAGGGGCCCTCGGGGTCTGTGCAGCTGAGCTGCAGCATGCAGAGGGTGCTGTGCTGTGTCACCACCTGCCATTTCATCAGCAGCTGGCATCACTTGGCTCACGCACATTTATCTCAGCAGGTCTCTGCAGATGTCTGCAAACTGAGACCTGGCCTTAGAAGTAAAATAATAATAATTTTAAAGGTCTGTATTCTCTTCAAGATGTGCTATTGAAGCATCTATTTTGTCCTCCTGTTTTCAGTTCCAAATTTCTTGTTACAAAAATTTCGAGTTTTCTGTACCCTTCTTCCTTTCTATGGAGGGTAGAGGCTTTTCTACGTATGTTTTAAAGCAGTTATTGCACTGCTTATATAGGAAGAATGTTTCCCTATGAGCAGGGAGATGTTCTAGGAACACAAGTATTATTCACAAAAATCCGTTAACTGAAGGTAATGGATGAATGCATAGGGGAGGAAAAATTGATCTGCCGCATACAGTAAATGATGCAGGATGACATCATGGCAGGAACTCGCAGCAGCTCCCATCTCCAATGGCTGAGCAATGCCACACCATAAACTAGCCCCCAAACCTTTTCAGATGTTGGTAGAGATGAAAGTTGAACTGAACGTTTCTGTATAGTCTGCTTGAGTGAAGTAAGGCTTGCAGCCAAAACTTGATTTTAAGGTGAGTGGTGGGGAGGCTCAATTTTTTTCTCCAAACAGTTTATCTAAAACTAAAGGCTCTTGTGGCAATAAAAGCAATTAACAAAACAAATGGAATAACTTTTGAAATCCTGCCATTCAATTTGTCCACAACACTAGGTTTGAGTATTTGTCCCTCAATAACGATAACACAGGAATTTTTATTCCTGGATGCAGATCCCTTCCAAGTGCTTTAAAACTGCCTTTAGTTGTGAGGTGCTTCTCCTGGATGGAAGACAGCTGGTAGTGTTAATCTCTATGTGGAACAACTAACTGTATTTAATATTCAACCTTGCCTACCATGGAATTGCTGGAGCCATTGGGGAAAATCATGAAATTTGGCTGGTATGGCTGAGCTCATGCTAGCAAACGCTAGAAAACTAAGAATAAAATAAGAATTTAAATTCTTCAGAGCTGAGGAGTTGCCACCTTCAGCTTGGCCTCTTCATTAAATGTGCAGATGAAATTTCTGTGCATGGCACACGTCATGTGGCAAGGGGGTGGCTTTCATCCTGAAGCGTGAGGGGGCTCGAGCTGTTGTTGACAGACTGAGGGTTCGCAGTTTGACTCACAGAAGTCATAAATACCCCCTTAGCATTTGGAGCTGCAAAAAAACGTAAGCTTGACTCGTCATAATGATCCTGTGACTTTATAAAGCAATGGAAATGCATTACATACATACATCTCCTATCTGCTGCATGTGGTTGCAGTTTCAGCAACTGTCATTGAAGGCATTGTCAGTATTAAAGCTCTTCTAAAACTTCTGGTTGTTATTTTACATAGAACTAATGGCAATTCTGGCTTTTTTTTTTTTTTGTTAATATTTTTAAAAGGTTATTGAAATAAAAGCAAGAAGATTCCCTAGTCCTCAGTATGAAATATCTATGGGTGGTGATCCTTCTACAGCAAACTGTTTCCACTAAAAGATCATTTTGCATGGAAGGTAATATTGATGAAGCTTGGGAGTCTCCTCCCAAGGAGATGGATGGGATTTTCTGTTGACATTAGTAAGACAAAGATCAAGCTAATGAAGCTCATTCTTTGAAGTGAATAGTTTGTCCTTATGCTTGCAAAATCAAATCAAAATAAACAACAAAGCCAAAATTGGGAAGCTTTTTTTCAAGGCTATAGCATCCTGGATATTCACTGATTCTCCATGCTAAACTTGAAGTCTTTTCACTAAGGTAGGTGTAAGAGAAGTTGGAAATTTCTCAGGTGTTATTTTGGGAGAGAAGCTGGGGACTAGATTTGGAAGCACCTCATGGTTATTGAGCTCTTACGTTGGCAACAGCTGCTTCCCTCTAGCCTGAATATTTCTAACTGATTGAACTTGGTAGAAACTGTGTGAGAATTTTCAGCTGAAATGGCTTAAATCAGGAGTACAACAAACAGAGAAACCTGATGCAGCATTTCATCATGCCTGACAGCATTAATAACTGGCAGAGATATCTAGGCAGGGTTCTGCCTAAATATAGCAGCTCTTGAGCGCACAGAATTCAGGTTTTCCACGTCAAGATAAAGATGGGCAAAAAGTCCCCCTAAGCCATCGGTTCAACTTCTAAATACTACTTTTCTGCCTTGTCCTAATTCACGTGGCTGTCTTACAAAAGTTTCATTTTGAGAGTCTTTCAGCTCCTAAGCAACTTTCAAAACCCTTAGGTAGCATCTTTTTAAACAAAGAGTAGCAAGAATAATTACTTTGGGTTGTCTGAAGCATCTTAGCGTTGTCTTCTCTCAGGCAATAAGGGGAGAATGCTTTCAAGGGCTATGCTCCCAAGTCTTTCATTTTCAAAAAGTAATTACTAACAGGAGAACTACACCAGAGACCCATTGCTCATCTCTCTGTTGAGGAGGGAGACCACCATCAGTCCCAGCATGAGCACAGACCTTCCAAATGACGTGGCAATTGCTAGATCTGATATCTTCCATGATTTTTTCGCAGTAAACAATGCCTGAACGCTACCAATTATAGATGTCTGTGAGGGTGTAGGATGGCTTTTCATACAGTAATAATCCCTTCTGCTTATGCGATGAAGTTACGTTGCTTCCATCGGCAGCGAAAAGAAAGCTGCTCTCGGAGTGAAGCATGACTTCAGTTTTCCAGATGCAAGAAGAGCTTGCTCTTGGCAGCTCCTTTGCCTTCTCCTGAACTTCTTTCTAAACACCTTGTTGTCTTCCTTGTAAACTATCCCAGCCTGAGTCTCTGATCCCAGCGAGGTCGTGGCTTTGCTGCTGGGAGTTATGGAGCTGCAGCCAGGTGTATGCAGCCTCTGTGGGGACTAGCTACCCCGGGAGAGTGGGTTTTGAAACAAAACCAAAGCAGAACCTGTATTTGGAAAACAGATCTAATCTTTATAAATGAAAAAATTAAGAACTTTCTGATGCTTTATATTTGATGAGGGACCTAAATTTTGTAGTATAAACCAGTATCTAACTGCTGCAGGGTTAATCGTGTCAAGACTATGTTTGCATTAGCCAGCTAAGGATTTAATCTAAATGAAACTTTCTGTTTTTATATTAGAGCACTTTCCTGACAAGGACAAAATAAAATCTGGCTGCCTTTCAGTGCAGTTTGATCCTGGCTAACATCGATGTGCTCACAGTAGTTGCACTGAAAATAGCTGTACCCAATCTCTTTGCAGTTGGGGAGCAATGGACCCTTGTTCACTCATGTCCCACTGCAGCAGGGTAGAGATGGCAGAACTTGGCAGCCCCGTGCTGCTGCAATCCCATCGTTCTCTTCTAATACTGAAAACATAAGGACATGCTTTCTCCTTCCAGCCTCCCCTCTGTCTTGCTCTCTCAGGTGAGCTGGTGAGAAGGGGAGGTAAATTCACAGAATGGCTTGTGTTTGAAAGAACCTCGAAGATCATCTAGTTCCAACGCCTCTCATAAACAGTAACTTACTGTGATTTGCTTTGGATGTCACTAGACTTGCCTCTTATATCACGCAGTCCTGAAGTATTTTCTAGGATGTTTTTTTTTTTTCCCCCCTAAAGAAAATCTCAGGAAAGAACTCACTCATTTTTGTGGCTGAATAGCAAGCACCCAGACAAAACCATTGGGTTTGCAGCCACTTCTATAAGAAGAAAATGGCACAAGGCAGCAAGCATGTTTGTTTGTTTGCAGGACATGAGCTACAGAGTTAGATTAGTTGATCTGAAAGCCTGAGACACACAAATGATGGATGACTTTTATCTCTGCTCAGTTCAGCAAAGCATCTACACGTGTGCCTAATCTTAAAAACCTTGGACAAAATCATTACTCCACGGAAGTCAATATAATTGAGCTCTGGCTCCTTCAGCACAGGCAGTCAATCATCCACGGCATGTACCAGTGTTCCTTGCCAAGTGGCAACCAGAACACACAGAGCAAGAGGGATGCTTTATGTTGTCAGTGGGGCTATGCATGGTGAGGTTTATCTGTGCTCTAAACTACATGGAGTAAAAAATTTTTGTAGTTCGCAGTCCCTTACAACATTACAAGTACTTATTTGGCAAACAGCAGGTAAGAGCCTTTGGTGCTGTGAAGGAGCTTTGTTTCGTTGACTTCAATGTGTTGCTCTTCCCAATCTGGCATAAACACTTTATCTTCCAAATTTCCCTCTGCCCCTTTGCTTTCCATGGTTTCTAAAAGCTCCCCTCAGCAGGAAGTGAGAACAACAAGGCTGGGCAATGTCCCTGTGTTCAGAGGAAGTCAGCTCAGCCCTGGGGCTGGGTAGGAAGGTGATGGTGGTTCCAGAGCCAAGCAGGCTCCTGTGAGCTCATAGAACCATAGAATGGCTTGAGGTGAAAGAGGCCATAAAGATCATCTAGTGCCAGCCCCCTGCTGCACGCTTCTTGCTGTACCACCCAATGCCTCCCAGCCTTTGGCACTGTAGTCATAATACCAAATTGGGCATCTGTGTTCCTGACTTGGAAAAGTTGGGTTTGGTGGCAAGAAGACTCATAAGCATGTCTGAAGTCTACAGGCATGAGGCCTCCCAGGTATGTATGCAGAATGATGCAAATACCAAAGTTTGTTCATTAGCCAAAAGGAAACACTTCAGAAAGCGGACTTGAAGTCTTGCCTCTCTCTCCCAGGCAGAAGTTCTTACCTGCAGCTTGACTTAAATTTGTTAGAGGGTTACAGATGGACAGGAATTCAGCTTCCTATACCAACAATCAATGTACTTTCCAGGAGGGCAGCTCTCCTAGCGTCTGGACTCTTAACAGCTGGCATTGGCCTAAATGTGCTTAGAGAGAAATCTGTTAAAAATAGAGTGGCAGGAGTGGAGATAACGCTGTGATTCTGGCAACTCTGGAAAACCTAGCCAAGAGGAACATTTGCATTGCATACACAATATGGGTATGTTATGAGACAGTGACTTAGACAACTAAGTTTTTTTTTTTTAACTGGAATTTACTGCTGAATTATTGACTGTACTTCTCTGAATAGAGCTCCGGATGGAATAATTTGCTATTGACAAGTACTGAGGCTGAAGTAAATTAATTTAGTTAAGCTGATCGATTTTTCTTGTTTAGGTTTGTGGGTTTTGTCACCAGTTTTGAAGAAGAGAGGTGATATTATCTAGATAGGGCAGTCACATGCCTTCTCTCCAAGGGTCATAATTTACTTTCTATGAAGCTAAGATGTGTGTATGTATTTTGAATTTTCCCAAGAAGGAAGCAGTTCTGACACTTAAGGGTAACATTTTTCCAAAGAGTTAACTTTTTTTGAAAATTAGTAAGATGCAGTCATGGAGGTCACAGAGATAACACAATCCAAACAGAAGGAAGAAACCTTTGAGTAAAACACCGGAGCAGATGTTGTACAGCTTCAAAGCAGATTTGTGTTCCATCTCTACCCTAGATATATGGTATAATCAGAACTGCAGGATAGAGTTAATCTCCATGTGTCTAAGAGGAACATTTCTCATAAACTACAACTTGCAAGCCTGCAGTACCTTCCTAGGAAGGCCAGTGCTGTAGTCTGTGGGTAGAGAGGGGCCCAGCAGGGAAAGGCAGTGGCTGGTGCTTCCCTGAGTGCCTGTTCCTGGGGTGCCCTTAGCCTAACATCTCGGGACGCCGTGTTCCCATGGCTGTCGTGTTGAATGATGCCGCTGGATTGATCGTCCTCCTGCACTTCATTCTGATATGCCAGAATGAGTGTCCTGCTGTGATGGTGAGACACAGTGTTTTGGAAGGGCAGTTTCTCTGAGCAGAGCTCAAGAAATTGTTTTCCCCTTGTTTGCCTCCCAGTGCTGCATGGCTCTAGCTCTCAAAGAGGCCTCTTTCCTTACTTCTACCCTGAAATCCCACTTGGTTAGCCAATCCCACTATTGTCCTGGTGAAATAGATCTGTTCTTCAGCTATAGATATCCAAATTATTGTTATCCTTGATCATTCGAGTTCTTATTGTTATTCCTGACAGGGTTTTAAATTTGCCAACTATTGAATGGATCCTGTATCAATAACTATGGAGATCTGTTTCTGTACAGAAACAGATGCTGCTTTGCCCGAATAATCAGTGGAACAGTTGGTGTACTCAGGCTGGATGTGCGAGTGGTTAATGCAAGAACCTAGCGCTCATACTAATTGCTCCCTAACCTCAGGGACTTTCTGGTTTGACGTTCACTAATCGTAGTCAGTTTAACTTCCATATAGTTTATTTGTGCTGACTGGGAAAATTGGTGTAAAGCAGTTGTCTTTCTTTGTGTAGAGTTGTCAAAAGCAAAGTCCAAGATCCATCATGTAGACTACACAGAGCTGTGTGGGAAGTGGTCTTGTTAATTACTGTGTAGTTGGGAAACTTCCCAAACCATTTTCTGCATCTGCAGTTATGCAGGCTGCAGACTGGCTCTTCCAATAAATGCCATCACGTGTACGTGTCCAGTACTTCACTGGCACTACTCCAAGCCTCCTTATAGTGCTGTATGGAGTCATGTTTTCATAACCTCCCTATGTTACAGATTTTTGCGTGTTTTTTAGTCCTCATCTGTCAGTAAAATGGCTAATCTGGGTAGCTTTACCCTCAGTCGTGCTTTAATCAAGGTCATTAATTACTCTTGAAAGCCACTCATGTGATAAGGATGATGTAACAGCAATTATCTCGTAGTTAAGAATGAAATATGTGTGATAACCACTTATGTAGCTAAAGTGTTTAACGTGTATCTGAGAATAATTATAGTGTATGCTGTAATTGCGGTGTAGTTAAGATGCATGGGTTTCTAATACAAAAAGTACTTAATATATCAAGTGGCAATAATGGATGAATCAGTCATATTAACTTTCCGATTTCATTGCTCATTCTGTTTTGAGCCCTGGAGCTTCCACCATTGTCACCCTTTTGGTGCCTAACACCCAGCCTCTCCTGTGCTCACCTGCTTAAACACAGCAGTTGTTGTTTTTAAGGAAAAAACAACAACAAAAAGTGACAAAAAAACACTAACACGTTCTGTAAAATCAAATGTACAGGCACACAGTATACTTTTGTACATTCAAAGCATTAAAATAGCAATAAAATAGTTACAAGTCTAGGAGTAAAAATCAATGCTACGTATCTAAGAAAGAACATGTGCCTTGTAAATGCAATGCTTTTAGTTTCTTTTATTGTGAAGTGTGTTCATCTTGAGGTGGGGGCAACAATCTGCTTTCTAACTTCAAGAATGTTGTGTTTGTATGTGATGACACAACTTCTGCCATAGCATTTATGAAGCTACTAAGGAATGGTTTCCATCCTAAGTGGGTTAAAAAAGTTCTGTAAGTTAGCTTCTGCAGCTAGCTAAAACAAGATCCTGCCCTCCTTCAAGGCATAGTACTTGGGCTGGAAAAGCAGCAAAACCCTCGCGTTGCACGAGCCAGTGAGCCCTGGGGTACAGCCTGGCCCTGCTGCTGCTGGGGGATCCCTGCTTGCAGCTGTCCTTGTGGGCAGCCAGTATTGCTGTATGGGCATGGCCAAATTCATCCAAAGGCAATTCGCTGGACTTGAGCTTAGAGATTCATAGAATCAAGGAGGTTGTAAAATACCTCTGAGATCAGGACCTGCCTCTCAGAGACACCGCTTGGCTTTGTGTCAGAAGTTTCCTCCTGGAAGCTGGAGTTAATCCATACATGACCTAAGTCAGAGACACTTTGGGACAGGAGGGGATGTGTATGCAAAGGAACATGCACTTTTGGCTTTTGCTGAATTATGTCTAGGAAAATGCCCGTCCTCTTTGCAGCCATGTGGAAGCACCCTCTTGCTGCTCTTTATTTGGTGTTCTGGAGGCATTTGACGAACAAGTAATTGATACCCATTTGGCTGCCAGCAGCTGTCTTTGGAGTGATACAAAAATAATCAATTCATGCCAGGTTGAGCTTGAAAATGCTGAATTTAGAGTGGAAGAGCTCTGAATAATCACACAAATTAGAACAAAGGCTGATTAGAAAACAGACGTGCAATCAGGTCCAGATGCTATCTGCTCGGTGAGCAGAGATCAGATTGATATTGTGCTGCAGAAAAAGAGGTGTTAAAATAATAAAGGAACTGCAAACTCGCCACGCTATTCTCCTTCCAACTTATCTCTGCGTTTTTAGTGGCTAGGAACAGCTTGGGGCTCCCAAAATCAGGCCCAGGTGTGCTCCTGGAAGGGGGGTTCCCTGAGCATGGCTCTGGCTGGTATCTAGCCTGGGTGTCCCAGGAGCCCTGTGCTGCAGGGAGAACTCCTGGAGCATGAAAGTAAGCTGCTGTTTCATCTAGAGGGAGTGTGAAGTGCTCTTGGTTTTCACATTGGCCTTTTAAGGTACAAAAGAGTCTCAGTCTGCCCAGAGACTTTCCTGGAGCTTATTCAGACTGTCAGCTCTCTGGACACGAACACCACGTTCCGTCCATACCTGAGCTACGTAAGCCTTCAAGAGCTATCAGTGGAGCAATGCACTGATTCAACAGTTGCTGAAAGAAAAAAAGAAATGGAGCAAGAATATAGCAACTCTTTAGTACTCTAATTGGGCATGAGCAAATGCATTCCATTCCCTTGAAATCCTCATGACTTTCTTGTTTTGTTTGGATACAACGGTGACTTTAGTCGCCAAACATCACAGGAGTTGACCTTTATATACAAAATGGGCACTTCAGTCATTTTTCCCCTTATTTTATACAGTGTGATGCCATTTGTTGTTCAAAATCCTTTAAACTTATCTTGTTTTCAAAATCAAGAACTGCCTTCAATGCAAGAAATGAGAAAAACATGGAAGCATAGTCTTTTTGTTCAGAGATGGGAGTTGAGGTGAGAGGCCAGCTCAACTTAGTTAGGATTCCTTCATAGATTTCAGGAGTTTTTGTGTAATATTTAACAAATGAAAGGTGGGAATTAGCTAGCATATACTCCTGATTCCTTTCAGTCCTAAAAATGTATTTGTTCTCAAAGCAAGCATATTGTCCTACCTTCCCTCCTTTGCTGTTGTTGTCCCAGGCAAATCTTTAGGGCAAAAAATTTTCTGCAGTCTCCCAGTCTTTAGCTGTGTTGTGGGGTGTGCTGTAGGGATTCTTGCAGCCGTGCTTATATGGGTCCTGTGGCCATAAAACCATAGCACTGCCAGGACAAGCCATGGCAGGTGTACTACTGGAACTGCTGGTTTCCCTGGCTAGGTTTCAGCTTGGTGGCATCTTGTTGGGTTGTCTGTTTATTTAAAAGGGTCTGATTTCACAGGCTGATCATCCAAACAGAGATCACATTAAAAACAAAAACACTGAGTACTGTAGAATATTGTAATTTTTGTTTTGTCTGCTCTTATGCTTGAAATAGAAACAAAGGCCGTCTGCTTCTACCTCTTCAGTAGATACCCATCATTTTGCTGGCAATTTTGCTCAGTGTGCTCCCAGCTGATGGATTTCATCTTGGTGAAATTGAGAAGTACGAAATTGGTGTGTGGTTTCTCTTCTTAGAAACAGCAATGAAAATCACAACGTAATAAAGTAAATAAGTTTAAGGCAATTAAGCAAGAATGAAAAACCTGAAGGATGCAGTCAAATTAATACAGTGACTTGAGAAAGTGTAACAGTGCAATTCAGAGTTGTGTGGCTTTGGGTAAGCTATTTCAAAATCAACATCATTAGGTGCCAGTATTTGTAACTTCTGATTGAAAACTGGAAAAGAAGGAAGACTTCTTCCTAGGCATTTCTCCTCAAAGCTACTAAAGGCATTTCCTGCTCTGTGTGTTCTGCTATCAGATCATAACTCTTGTCTCAACGTTCTCCCAGATTTGTAATAGCACTTGAAAACTGAAAGAAATGCTTTCCAATAATATTTCAGCAGTTCAGTTGCCATTGTTTTCTGCGGCTAGTTTTGGAGGTGGCAGCGTTGGTGTTCACTTAAAGTTTATGTAGAAAGGAGGAAAAGACACAAAACCATCCCCAAACCTCCATCAAGAGAAACACCTTGATTTCCCTGGTGGTCACCATTCGGCTTCAGTGCCACGTTGTCCACAAAGCCTTGGGCTGTTTCTGTCCTCCCTGTTGACATTGGATTGATGTGAAGGCTACAACATGGGGGTAAGCCCGTGGACCCCTCCAGCCTCCAAGTAAGGAGGGGACTGTATGGTTGTGTCGATGCTGAGGTTGACCTGCTGACTTCGTCTGTCTGCAGAATATAACAGCTGTGCAGCTGATGCAGTGGGACAGAATCCATTTTCCTGTGCAGCAAGAGGCTGTGTTTGTTGATCTTTCTTGTTTTTCTTGGTTCCCACATCTTCTATGTGAATTCCAGCAAGAGGGTGGCATCTCCAATACTGTCATACATTGAAAAGAAGAATGCAGACAGGAGCAGTTGGTTATTGCTTGTGTTTTATGTCTCTAGGACTCTAGCATTGTGTTTAATGGAGCATTTCTAAACAAAATTAATTTCACATGTCAAAAAATACCAGTTTCAGAGCTTTTTGTTAAACAAGGTTGGAAATTTCCTCATTCATCTTTTCCTGGAAAGGATTTCCATGTCAATAAACAAAAATACAACCTGGCACCATGAGCAAACCCGAGGACGTTTCTGGCCAGTTCTGATGATGTATTTGTCACACACACAGTGAGCGTAGGAGCAGACACGGGTGCTGTTACGAGCTGGCAGGTTGTGCTCAGTGTGAATCAATACATGCTTACATTCTTTGTACGTCATCTAAACGTCTGTTTCTGAAACTCTAATTTTTACAAAAGAATAAATATTGGGGGCTGACCACGTGGTTGCTGCTGAGGGTTGTGGCGGAGTTGTGTTGCTCAGGGCCTGCTGCTAACCAAGTTTTCAGATCTCCCTTTTTTGTCTGGAGAAGAACTAAAATTCCACTTCTCAGCCCTCTAAGGAATGAATCACTGCAGTCCTTAGTTGCAGAGATCTGTGTCTTGGGTCAGGCTGTCCCGGCTCCTCCTGGCTGCCCAGTGGTGGCAGGAAGCTGTGCCCCTCTCCTACCTTCATTAATTCAAATTGCAAAATGGCTTCTGTTCAAACTTCCATGTTTTCAAACGCCTGAAACTTTCACCATCAGCATAGTTTTCTGTCTTTGATCTGTGCCCAAAGCTGATATTCTTGGGTTTTGTTAGTTTCATGCGAGTTAAATTAAAAAAATAAAATTGGCTTGGTTTTAGTAAAATGAAAATTACGCTTTGCATTACACTTAAATTGCAGACTATGTATTCTCAGCTTTAACAGGGACAAGTTCATTTTGAAACTCCAGATCTGACAGACTCATCTGTTTTCATGTATTTTAAGCCAACATATGGTGGCAGGGATCCTGAGAGCCACGGGCTGCCTCCTGCACTGTCTGTGCCTGTTCTGATGCTCCGAAGCAGTGGGTGAGGCTCCCACGCTGTTCACCTCTTACCCTGCTCTCCGGGATGGCAGCGGGTTTGCTGCTGGGAAACATCACCTGGGATGAGGCTAGGAGGAGTGATACAATACTGCATGCTCTGTGTTTTGGGAGTTGCTCTGTTTAGAACAATTCTGGCTTGTTGCACTGTGGGTTTGGGGGGGATTTTGTGCTGTGGTGGTGTTTTATTAAGGTCAGATGGAATGGCTTTCGAGGAACTTCAGCGGTAGTGTGAAATTAATTGTGGCTGGCTCACACTTCTGTTCCACTGGCTGAAGGGCTGCTTCATCTTCTAGATATTTCTGGCAGATTTCTTCCCCTTCTAGTTAGAAAGATCCGTAGCGTGCGTAGAAAAGGAAAAAATATTCAATGGCACCTTTTAACGAGGGAAACAGTAAAAGTAAAGTTCTAAATGGTTGATGTGAGGCTTGAAATGTCCCTTGAATAGAAGACTAGAGACAGTCACATCCTTTATGGAAGAAACTTTTTCTTATAGGATGGCTTTTCTGCTTTTTTACTTAATTCTCCGTGCAGCTATTTTATTCTATAATTGCTGTCAGTGAAAGTGATTATTTTTTAATCGCTGTTTCTGCATGCTTTGTGCTGTTCTCTTCCACTTAATTCTTTCCTGTATTCCAATGCCTATAAATATAGGCAGGCTTGGTGTCCAATCTTTGTTTCCTTTACTCCTTAATCTCAGGGATAAATATTGCCTTAAAGTTTAAATCTGATTACTTCCATCGCTGTTGGCATCATCTTAGGAGTGTCTCCAACACAGAGGAAGGTGATCAAACCTACCCTGCTCGATGTGATGCACAGAGAAAGCACCATCTGGGATGGAGGCATCTCCAGAGTCCATATAGGTCACTATNGTGTCCTTGCCCATGGCAGGGGGTTGGAACAAGGTGATCTCTAAGGTCCCTTCCAACCTGAACCATTCTGTGATTCTATATATACACAACAGCTGAATAGTGATAACGATGTGTGCATACACTGCAGGTCTCTTCCAGCAATTATTTCTGGCAAAAGCGTTCTCTGTTTTTTAACAGTGGCCCAAAATAATGTTTCATGGCAGTTCTTGTCTTCAGTCCTTGTCGTCCTCTCCTGCTTGTTGCTCTGGGCTTCCCCTGAGCTGGAAGCTGCAGGTTTTCCTGCTACGCAGTGCACAGGGAAGCTCATCAGCTGGGCATTGTACCAACTTGGCAACAACTGGAGGCTGGTGTCTTTGTGTTCTCTCTGCTACTAAATGACATCATCTGACTCACAAAATCAGGGAATGCTTGAGTGCCAGGTCTGTTGCTTTGCCAGCAGTGAGCTAGGGGAGCATCAGGGAGTACGACATGAACAGCTGTCTTTTGCAGTCCAGTGCAGGTGCTTTCGTGGCCCCTCCTCACCTGTGTAAGGTGTGGATGTCACTGACCTGAGGACTGCTTCCTCTATTGGGGTCAGTGCCTCTGCAACAGGTCTGACAAGCAGCTCGTTCCTTTCTAGACACTGACTCGTGTCAACAGTCTCAGCTTTAGTTAACACACATTCTTATTTTCTTGTCTGAGAATGATTATCCACTTCTCAATCAATTATTCCATGCTTTGTAGTTTGGATTCATCTGTATTTTTCATCAATACACAATTTGCTTTAATTTCCAGTTCATTAATGAAGATAATAAATTGTATCAGTCAACACGACAATGGGTACTGCTGCATCTGTTTTCCCACTTAGAATTTATTTTTTTTGAGCACCTGCTTAAATTCTAGTGAAATCAAGAGCATCTTTCTCCCCCCTTTTTCCCCTGTGCCCCATCTAGCAAATTATTGGGCAAAGCAAATACAAATGAAGGATGGGGGAGAAAAACCCAGTAACTTGGATTGTTACTGCAGTTGCTTCTCTTTGAACTTGGTTACTCAGGACGGAGCGCTGGAGAACGCTTCCATAAGTATCTACCCATATTGATTTAGTTTTACAAAAAACGTTCAGCTTTTTGCCAAATACTCACAAGAGGGACTCTGGCTGGAACACAGGTTCACAGAAGACGCGTTAGAGGTGGAAGTATCCATGGAAACAAACTTCTACTGCAGATGTTCAGATATTCTTCAGTCACCCCAACCAGAGAGGGAAAGCAGCACTACCTATCCTGTATTTGAAGATTTGCAGCTGAAGAGCATGGCTTTAGCTCTGTTTAATGCCAACTAAAGCAAACTATTGGCAGATCCAGCAGGTTATCTGCTCAGGACAAGTGCTGTTGAATAATTGTGGTAAACTAATAGATTCAGTATCCTGATTGGTCTTTGCAGAAAAAAGGCAAAACCCTTCGAAAAGGTTTTGTTGTCTCAGGTTTTATCTTCAGCTCAATTTCTTCCTGTTTTGTGCTATTTGGAAAGCAGCTGTGTTAAATCCATCTGTAAACCTTCAGCATCTTTCCTACTCTTGAATCTGCATTAATCCATAGCAGTGACTGCAGCCAAATTCAGTGGGGTACTTCCACTCACTTGATAGCAATGCACCATCAGGGATGACATAGCTGGGATTAGGTGGGCAAATACACGAGCAGGAAGCAGGATTCAGCTACTCAGCATGCTGCTCGTAATCCAGCCCTTCAGTAATTCTTCCTGAGTTTAAAAAAAAAAACAAAACAAAACAAAAAAAAACACCAGAAGATCTTATTTTTTCTCCCTGGTTGTGTTCAGACACTTGGTGGCTAAGCCAATTTGTTAAGGTCTAAGTGCTTTCCAGGTGCCTCTCAAAGCGTGCTCTCCTGCAGTCAGCTTGCCAGCACACAGAAAATTTAAAGCTCAAATTAGCAAATCCAAGGCTGCTGTTCCACTTAGAAACCTGGCCCTGAGTGCAGGATCTCACTGGTGTTTGTTTCTAGGCTAAGATTCCTAGGAGGAGACAATTCTTTGAATCTGATCAAAAATTAAACACGAAATCTAGTTTTCAATTGTTTTGTTGCTCTTCAAAATGAACTGAACTTGGAGGAAGTGCAGACTTCTCAGGTAGATCGAAAGTTGTGAAGGTAAACATGAGCTGAGGGCAGAACGCTGCTCAAGCAGCCACCCCCTGACCCCATCCTCTGCTTTGTTCCCTGGTTCTGTAAGTACAGATACAGGAGCAGAATGCTCTGTGCGTTGAGGAATGACAAGGTGACTGACAGATCTCAAAACTCTGGTTTTCTGTATTATAAAGGCACCAAACATGCTACGGGCTTCTCAGGTTATTCCTGTTTTTCCCCAATTCCCATCTTGCTTGCATCACTCCTGAGTTCAGGTTGGTCCACAAGTCCATATGATGCACGTCTGTTGTACAGTGCTTGCTACAGGCTGAGCACTGCTCACCAATGGGAGTCCCATGGTGTCACCAGTGAGTGGCTTCAGGCTTCCTTGACTGCATGTGGGTGAGTCCCAGGAGCCACGCTGGGCTCCTCCAGGATATGGCAGGAGAGGTTCTCTCCAATTGCTCTTCTTCCCTGCGATGGGATGCTGAAAATTAACGAGGTTTGCCTGACAACAGGTCAAAGAGCTTTTTAACTTTGTTCCTTCAGTTTAACCTATCAGCTTGATAGTGCTGGAAATCAGCGCTTTAGAGGGGAATTCTGCGTTGTGTTTTCATCCATGACAATTAGGTTCTTTTTAAGTTCTTAAAACGTAGCTGCGGGCTCTTTGTCAGAACTAAACAATTATTTTTCTGTCCAAGTCTGTCTGAAAATTTTGTTCCACTTTTGAAGCAAAATTAGTTTGGAGATGATCAATTACAGCTTCCTAATGTTACTCTGAGATGACAGGAATCTGCTGATTGTCTTCTGCAGTGCTGTCCCTGCAGGCCCTGATCGTTCAGCTGCTGGAACAAGTGTGCTCATCTTGATGGTAGGCATGAGATGCATTCCTGGGACTTCGCTGAGATGAGGAAATTGTCAGCTGTGAGCAACCAGGGAGCGCTGCACCTCTGTAAGCACTTCCAGTGGAAAAGCAGTGGTGTTCCCCCAGGCACGAAGCAGAGCGGTGCGTTAGGAACAGCTGCGATGAGCTGTGTGGGTTGGTGAGGGCACACAGGCTGGCACTTGGAACCCAGAACGTTGGAAGAGTGGGGGAAACTGACTGCAGAGCATTGCGGGTTCCTGTGGAGCGTCATGAATGGTAAGATGCGTCCCTCCAGGACTGCATTTAGCCAGCTGCAGAAATTGTTCTGAGTTCACAGCAGTGCAGTGCTGTTGGTATTCCCCGATCTGGTGGGATTGGGAGCAGGCAATTTGCATTATGAAGAACTGAGAAGTGTTGCCAATAGCATATTTTAGTAGTTATTATTACAGTAGTTAATGGTATTTCTTTGTATTGATAGGTCCCACCTCTTTGGCTGGGTGTGAGCTGAGTGTCTGCTGGCAAAAAGAATGAAGGGAAAATGCTCGTTGGTTTAGGATGCTCTTAGCCAGCTTGAGAGAGGACAGGGAATTATGATTTAAAAAAAAAAAAAAGGAAGTCTGTGACAGGCAGGAACTTCCTATCCATCATTTCTAACTGATGATGTTGCTTGCCTCTTTTCTTTGTTTCTAGCTGCAGTTGTGTAATTTTTTTGACGTCCTTAGCTAGGAGTAACTCAATGTGCGTTTCACTCGAAGCTGGCTGTTGTTCTGTCAGGCAGAAGAAAACTCGTGTGCCCAAAAGCTGTATCTGCCATTCCACTCTAATGGAGGTTCACCCTCCTGCTTACAAGCATGTTCATGACAGGAGAAAATTAGAGGCTTGTTCTTGGGGGGAAGCTCTCCTTTGGGAAGCACAGAGATGCACGTTTAGCTTATGCAACACCTGAGGCTAAGGCAAGGGCAGCCAAGGTGGCCATCAGGCACTTTGACCTCAGAGAGTCGTGTCTGAGGTGACCTTGGGAGTCGTAGGTCTTGAGGAAAGCCATGCTCACTGCCCTTAAAGAGAGGGGCAGTGGAGGCACTGAGGATGAGAGCAATTCTAAGATCAGCCATAAAGAAGTGCCTGTGATTACTTTTTTAAAGCTTATACTTTGCACCATCTTGAGCCTCATCTTGCTGTTAGTTTTGTCACTTCTCTGGTGTAATTAGAAGTAAATGTCGTGTCCTGCAAGGGGTTCCTCACGGGCACGTGCTCAACACCAACTGCAGAAGCTGTCTTGCACTACCCCTGCCTTGAGACCATGTTTTTCAAGCTAGTGCTGTGTGCTAGGGCTTGTGCAGTCGCTGCTTGCATGCTGCCTGATCAGCTGCTACGGTCATTATTTTACCAACCCAACCTCTCTATTGCTTCAGGAGCACACCCCATCTCTTAGAATTCATAAACTTGATTCGTTTCTTTGATCTCAACTACTGTTATATATTCATCCTACCAAAAGAGAGGCTCTTCCCAGTGAATCCATGTCAGCTCTGGTGGCTGACGCACAAAATGGGTTTCCTGAGGAGCTGTGCTATGCAGCAGGTAGGAGGATGCTGACTTCTGAATCATTTATCAGAGCATTAATCAAGCATGCCGTAGATTCCTATTGCTAGCTCAGCCCTTGTCATCCTGAAATATTGAAACTGAGGAAATTTAAATACTCTGCAAGTATATGCTTGGTCATGGGGAAAAAATGAAATGCCAACCTGTGATTAATGACACAGAAGGCATTTTGACAGTGCACAGCCAAGTGCCTGGTGCTCTTACCCAGACTTGCATGCTTTGGCTCTGCTGTGCTTCCTGGGAATGAGCTGGAAGCTGTTATGCTGTGTCTGAGGGACTTGGTGGTTCACCACATTCCATTTCCTCCTCCTGCAGCTAGCATCCTAGCATCCCATGCAAATGGATGGCTGCTGAGATCTGGTTCATGGCAGGGGGTGATGGGTTTTCAGGCTGAGTGGGTTGTTGGGCCTGGGGGCACGATGTGTCCCCTCCTGGGACACAACTCCACAGTCTGACTGTGTCAGGAGCATTCGCTCCTGGGAAGCTTTGTAGCTGTTACAGTTTGGCGTATGGAGTTGTTTTCTCTCCTTAGGGCTTGCCTCAGTGGCACTTACAGCAATGATCCCATTCGCTTTTTATCTTGGCTCATCAAGGCAAAGTCTCTCTGTTCCCAATTTCCTTCTGTTCCCCAATTACGCTGGCAGTCCTTTTCAAGCCGGTTTTACTTTCTGACTTCTGTACAGCTCTTGTAGCCTTCGAGCCTCTCAAATGAGGTAATTAGGCCCTTGTTACAGCAGCTTGAATGTTGAAAATAATTCTCATGGATTCCAATTTTCTTTTTTCGTCACTGCCAATGATCTGAAGTCAGCCTGAGATCACCTTGCTTGTTCTTCAGCTTCTTTCCCATTTTAGGGGCTTGCATCAGAGAACTGCTACTTCTGGAGTCTGAGCTCATGTCTCATGCTGTTGAGTTTTATCTTGTTCTGTCCTGGTCTCCTTCATCATTCGTAAGCTTGAGCTTGCATAAAGAAAGGTGGCAGTTAGCAAACGATGCTAGCAGGCACCTCCAGAGCAGCTCAGAAGAGAGCACTCTTACTAATTCAGTGTAAAAGAAATAAAGCAGATAAGTGAGTATTTTTGTATTTCATTTTGAAAAGCATCTGCAGTTACTTTGCACTGCTATTTTCTCCTAAGAAGAAGAAAAAAATGCTGGAGCGTTAACTATGGGTAGAGGCATCTTTATAAATTGATTTAGGAATAACCAGGCTTTGCCTTTTCAGCCTTGCAAACTGACTGAACTTTAAGCATGGTGAAGTCCCAGGAGATGTCAGTTACTTGGCAAAGTTGTTCCCTGAACAACTGCCTCAAAGGTTTTCATTTGCTCAAGCAGTTCAGGGAAAAAAAAAAAGAGGGGAGAACTCATGACGTGTCTTCTTGTTTTGGTTTGGGATTTTTTTGATTCTTGATTTTTGGTGGTTTTTTTGCTTTGTTGGTTTGCTAAAAATAAAACCAAAATGTTTTCCCCGTTTCATCACTGTGGTTGAGATTTGGCATTAGACTTTAACAACATTGCTAAATCCTAACAACTGTCTTGTAAAACATCTCAGTGATAACCCTGTATTCTGTCACTGCATTTAATCAGGAGGCCCAAGATTTGTCTTAAAAGCTTGGGGTGTTTTCATGTTTAATGTTCAGCTTCATCACCTCCTGCCAGCTTTATCTGAGCTCCTTGTGGAATTTCCTCTGGGGAGAATCCCTCCCAAAATGTAGCCTGCAGGTCGAAATCCAAAATTCAGCACTTAGTGCTACAACTCAGGCAAGCTCCCAAAAGGAAAATGTTCCAACTCAGATGCTGCTGAGAAGACATCTGATAATTCTGCTGTGGCAGACGTCAGGAAAACTCCGCCAGTGGTCTCAGTAAAACCCACTTTAAGTAAATGATATCCCAGTGTGATTTCATGTCAGAAAGATGCAGGAGGGAGCAGACTATTGAACACCAGCCTGGTATTTGTAAGCTAGTTAATGAAAAACAATGTACAGACCGTGATAAGTCTGCTGAGATCTTGATTTTTCACCAAACAAAATGAATATTGGAAAAAATAAGTTCTTCCAGTTCTCTTGGGAAAATTAATAGGGAGAGCTGAACTTGTACATCTCCCGCAATCCAGCAGCTGAGATTCTGTTTACATAAACAAGTTATAGATAAAGCAGCAGCAAACCTTATACTCTTGTTCAGTCTTCAGTGCAGTGTAGATGTTGCAGGTGATAGCTTCAAATTTAATTTCCAGATGTGCTGTACAGCCAGAGTGCAGAAGGGATAACAGGAACTTTGCACTCAAGCAAAATCTGTTTGGACTATCTGATTTAATATAGAAGAGAACACAGTTTCTTCCTTGGTTCTGGGTTGGTATAAATAGACATAACATTGACTTCCTCAGGCTATTCTTATCAGAATAGCTGAGAATCTGTCTCTAAGATTTTATTTTTTTTCCCTTGAAGTCTGTCACAGGTGCTTTTTAATTCAAAGTGTGGCTCTATTACAAAATAATAGTCAAGGGAGTAAGGGAGGGTACTGTTGTTCTGAGCAGCAGCAGTTCTCTTCTAAAACACACCTACTTTAAAATTAGAAGTAATTAATTTCTTTTGCAAGTGGTGGCTTTGCAGCGTCTTGTTACTTAGCTGGTCACAAATCACATGCCTGGATCCCAAAGCCCAGCGTGGTTTGGGCCCTGTCATTATAACAAGAGGTTCTTCATGTCAAAGACCTGAGCCCAGCCTCCCAGTGAACGCTCAGCTGCGTTAATTTCATAATTTAATAATTAATTTCATAATTTCAGCGAGGCTTTTGGGTGAGGAATGCCTCTTTGCACCCACGAGCACACAGTGCTCCAGGCTGCAGCTCTTTAAACAAGCAAAACCAGAATGAGGAGGCAGGTCCTGGGTTTGGAAAGAGGCCTTTCCCAGCGATTTTTGCAAGCCAGATTTTTTTTTTTGATGACTTGTTTTCAAGAGGTCTGCATAATGCATTTCTATGTGATGACAAATTAATATCTTAGTGATAACACTTAGTCTGAAAGCATAATTTAGCTTCATTAATACAACAGAGTTGTCATGTATCCCACTTCCATCCAGCCTAAGCATGTGAATGGTGCCCTTGCTAGGTTGTAACAACTGCTTGCTTCCTGGCAAAGGAAAATGTGTTGCATTAACATGAGGAAATGGCTCCTTTCTATTTAGATATTGTTGCTATATTCAATATAGGCAAGATAATTAGCATGCTGGGTGCAGTCTAGATGACCAATTAACCTCCTATAAACGTTTTCTGATAATTAGACCCTATATAGCAATGCAAACATTAGCTTAACTTTTAGGAGCAAATTTTATGAATCTGAGTGAGTAATTCAAGGTTTAATAAATTGACAAAACCCTGCTGGGTGTGTGTTATAGACCTCCAGCCCATCTCCTGCCCTTCTCCCCAAGCACTGACCTGCATGGGCTGACCCCACTTGATGGCAGCTGGAATTCCCAGTGGCACCATTTGCTGTGGAGGTGCCTGGAAAGCAGGACAGGTGTCCAGGTGGGTCTGTGTGCCTTGCTGGAGGCAGCAGGGTGTCTCATCTGCAGCATTCTCACGTTGCTTCTACATCCAGACAAATACTTCTGGAAATCGCTCAAGGCCGTTGAATTAATATCAGAATCAAACAACCTTTAAATTAATAGCAAGTAATTGGATGCATCGTGGATACTAATTAAATCTTTAAACGAGGCTGCACACACCTGCCTGCTGGTAGCTGTCACCCAGGCACTGCTTCCTGCACGTATGTGGCTGACAACTCCGTCTCCGAGACAGAAACTCTGTATGACACATCCTCACTTCTCCGGTCATCCTCCTGAATTCTCATGGCCTTTTCAACCTGAGACCACCCTTGTGCATGCAAGCCGATTAGACTGTGGCATTTTTTGTATGTCATCAGTTTATGAATGAAAACATTGAATTTTATGATCCAGTACAAGGAATGATATAGTGATGTTTAAAGCAATTGCGGTTGTGCAAAGCTCCCAACAACCACAGCTAAGAGCCAGCTTTGTGGCTCAGGAAATAGACACTCATTCCTTCACGTTGACCTAATTACCTGGAGAATGGTTAATTAATTATACTCTCGCAGAGAGACCAAGTTCCTAGAGTGCCATCATGACAGGCTGTACCACTGTGGGGGTGAAATCTGAAAATCCTGTTTAATACAGCTCCTAATTCCCAAAGCTGAGCCAGGTCTTTCAAGTTTCTTAGACATTGCAGCTCCATATTTACCCATTCAGTTACTCAGTGGCACACAATTATTTGTGTACTTTAACTTTTGTTTTTATGGGAACTTTATTTAGAGAGCGGCAAGAAGTGGAGGTCCTGAGCTCTGCCTGTCGGTGGGCATTCACCTCTGCAGTAGGAAAATGAGAAGTGTTTACTGAGGGCAACACGGTTCTTCATAGCAACTGGGTCTAGATTTAGGCTTCCAGCTGACCAGATGTGCTAAATCTCAGTAACACAAATTCATCTCAGCCCCTCGCGTGGGGCAGGGACGCGTGGGGCACTGGACGCGTGGGGCACTGGACGCGTGGGGCACTGGACGCGTGGGGCAGGGACGCGTGGGGCAGGGACGCGTGGAGCATTGGACGCGCGGGGCAGGGACGCGC
>WBMW01001115.1:2577228-2588823 GCA_013396635.1 Penelope pileata | reverse complement strand
CCTTTATTTGCCTTATCTTTATTTAGGAACAGCTGCTACAACTGCAAAGTCATTTGATTTAGTAAAACTTGCACAGGAGTGCTGTTACCATAATAACCGTGGCATTGCAGCTCATGGAGTGAGAATTCTGACAAATATATCAGCCTCTTGTCAAGAAAAAGGTAAATGGAAGCAAGGGCAATGAAAGACATCTATTTCCCATCAGGCTCACGCACTTAACACGTGCTAACTGGTCTTGTCTGTGAGTCTGTCTGTGAATCTGTCTGCTCCTTCGTGCTGGTGAGGGAGAATGGGGACGATATTTCAGGAGAAAGTGTGTTGTAGCATTTTGTGAACGGTTGGGAAGATTCCATCCTCTGCTAATTTGTGAAAAAAGAATGGGCCCAGTAGAACTCCTGCTAAATTAAGGCTTGTCTTGCCCTTGCTGTGAACGACTGAATTGTCTGTTAGCCTTTGACAACTCTTGGCACAAAGTCTGCCGCAAAAGAATAACCGAGCATTTAGAAGGTGTAATCCAGAATGTTATGTTCCCCCTATGAGTGTCACAGCTGGTGTGACTGCTGAACAGTTCCCTGAGACATTGAATTGCTTAGAGTTGAGGTGAGACAGGATTATTAGGAAATGGTCATCTGTCATCACTACACCACCAGTGTAAGCATTACATTGATGATAGTCAGCAACTGGAGCAGGGAAGTAACTGACTTTATTTTCCTTAGATCTTCTGCCTTTGGAGCAAGATGCGGTCTTTGGCTTAGAATCTCTTCTTGTTCTTTGTAGTCAAGATGACAGTCCAGGAGCTCAAGCAACCTTGAAGGTAGCAGCACTGTTGAGTTTCATTGGCACAGCTGTAAGTTACAGTGATAGTTTCTGTAGCAGAAGAGCTGAAGTGTAGCAGATCCTTTCTGGTGGAAGCATCGCGTATTTGAAAGAAATCAGCGTTGTTGTGTGTTTTGCCAGTAGTTAGAGTTCAGAGCGGTGATGCTATTGCTCTCAGCTCTAACATGAGTTTCTTGTCGTGGGTGGGGAGGGGAGGAGGAAGGTGGGTTTTTCTGAGAAACTGCTGTCATAAACAAACTTGAAGATAGGACGCAGTTGCCTGTGGAGGATGGAGAAATTCTTGAGGTGAGAAAACGTATCCTTTTTCAAGAGATGGGGATGCAATGTACGTGATGATAATGCTCCTATGAACTATTATTTTTATTGTCCTACTTCATGAGCTGCTCCCAGTAATTTTACCTAGTTGTTTACCTGTAAAGGCTGATACAAGAGGAGAATTTTGTTTCTTGAATTTGTAGTATTTTTGTGCTGTCAGTTCAGGAGCAGAGGCTTAGGCTCTTCGGAAATCTTTATCTTTTGTATATTTCTGTAATCACCTTTTCAGTTAAGTGTGTGTCTCTTGTTTGTGTTTTTTGCTTTGTTTTTCAGTAGGCATTGTATTCATTCTACCTGTTGATGTGTGTGAATTACAGATCACGTTAACTTGCATGGTGAAGTTGGTCAAGTGCCGTCCTCACCTGAGCCAGTCGGTGGTTGAATCTCTGTTGACCCAGCTGCACAGTGCTCAGGATGCTGCTCGGATTCTCATGTGCCACTGCTTAGCAGCTATTGCCATGCAGCTGCCTGTGTTAGCAGACGGGATGCTTGGAGACCTGATGGAGCTCTATAAAGTGATTGGACGATCTGCCACAGATCAAAAACAGGAACTCTTGGTAAGACCTCGTGCTGGTGAATAGCCTCTGATGGGCAGAATCATAGAATGGTTTGGATTAGAAGGGATGTTCAAGTCCATCCGTTCCCAACTTCCCCACCTGCAGGGACCCCTCCTGCTAGACCAGGTTGCTCAAAGCCCCATCCAGGCTGGCCTTGAACACCTCCAGGGATGAGGCGTCCACACCTCCTCTGGGCAACCTGTGCCAGTGCCTCACCTCCTTCTGAGTGAAGAATTTCTTCCTTATATCTAATCGAAATCTACTCTCTTCTAGTTGAAAGCCATTGCCCTTCTCCTATCACTATGTGCCCTTGTGAAAAGTCCTCCAGCTTTCTTGTAGGCCCCTTTTAGGTACTGGAAGGCTGCATGAAGGTCTTTGTGGAGCCTTCTCTTCTCCAGACTGAACAACTCCAACTCCCTCAGCCTCTCTTCATAGGAGAGGTGCTCCAGCCTGCTCATTATCTTTGTCACCTCCTCTGGACCTCTTTTACAGGTCCATGCCGTTCTTATGCTGGGGACCCCGGGCTTGGGTGCAGTGCTTGAGGTGGGCTGTCACGAGAACGGAATAGAGGAGGAAGTCACCTCCCTCAGCCTGCTGGTCACGCTGCTTTGGCATCCCTTCCCTCTAGCGTACTGACAGTGCCACGCAGCTTGGTGTCACCAACAGACTTGCTGAGGGTGCCCTCAATACCGCTGTTTGTGTCACCAACAAAAATGGTAAATGGTGCCAATTCCAATCCTGACCCCTGANTGCCAATTCCAATACTGACCCCTGAAGAAGACCCCTTGTCGCTGGTCTCTGCCTGGACGTGGAGCTGTTGAGCACAACCATCCAGCCAGTTGCTTATCTGGCGAGTGCTCCATCTGTCAAGTCCGTATCTCTCCAATGTAGAGACGGGGATGTTGCGTGGAACAGTGTCCAATGCGTTGAACAAGTCCAGGTAGATGGTAGCAGTTGCTCATCCACCAACATTGTAACCGTGTCTATATAAAGTACTACGGATAGGGATTTTTCTTCCAAAAAGGTAGCCTAAGGCTCCTTCAGGCACTTGTTAGCTCCAGGTTAACGTGCCAGCCTACGGCCTCGTTTTCAGTTTTCTCTTAGATCAATTCCATCTATGAGCTGTGAGTTCTCCGTGGAATGCTGGCATATAGAGTGTGTTCCACGAGACTTTCCAGCAGGTGGCACTGCTGAGACAAGCCTAACTTGAAAGTACTGGGATAGTCTCTGAAAGGAAGTACAGAGAAAGAAGGTGGCAGTTAATTATATCAATTTACATGTGGTAGTCTGACACATGTCTTTTAATAGACTTTAGGAGATAAAGATAATCTTGTTGCATCTGTTTGGAAATGAATTTAAATTTTAAGAAACGACAAGCTTCCTGTTAATTTCTCTGGAGCCTTTGGAATATCCCAGTGCAAAGCTGCAGTAAAGATTATTTAAATGGAAGTGACTTTCATCTCCAAGAAATATTTGGTTTCCCCCAGTATTAATAAGATACACGTCTGGGAAGAGTTCTTCAGTTAATGCATACTTTCAGTCTCTTATGTAGTTCTGAGTCCAAAGTCACGCGCATCATTTCTATTAGTTTAGGACTGGGTTGGTTTGGGGCTTTTTTTCCTGCTTATGTTTTGTTTTGTTCCTGAAATACAACCTTCTTCCTCACTCCTCCGCTCTTCCTTAGGTTTCTCTTGCCACAGCGATATTTGTTTCCAGTCAGAAAGCGTTATCTTCAGCAATCAAACCTGTTATCAAACAGGAGCTGGAGAATGCCTCCCATGGATGGACAGCCTACAGGATAGCCAGGCGGGCTTCCCGGATGGTAGGTGAAAATGTCTGGAGGGAAATGTTTTGGTGTCGTTGGAAGGATTTCTTTGAACTGGAGAAGGAAAGTAAGGGTAGTGATAAGACTCAGAACGAAGAAAGCAATGGGGGTGGGGAGTGTATAATTTTTCCACTTAATTCCCTAGAGTGCTGATTCAGATTTATACTGTTCAGGGCGGTCATACTGTCAGGATACTTTTCCTAGCCATTCATCCTTTTTGAAGTATGTGAGAAGGGAGAAGCTAATGACCTGATACTTCTTTTGAGCGTGTCTACTCTGCATCATCTAGGGGCTCTTTAGGAAGCGATACAGGCCATCCCGATGTGTGCTTCTCTTCAGTGTGAAGAGAGGAAGATCTACATTCCCCTTTGGTAAAATGGTAGCTGGAATTAGAATTACATAGAAACCCTAATACGAGGTGCCGGGGTAATTTGGAACAGATCAAGTACCCATTGCAGAGGAGAGGACCGAGTATAACACTGCTTGGGTTATAGCCCACAGTCAGGGCTCCTGGCTTTAGCTCCGGTCTGACTTGATGGTTTCAAGCCCAGTGTTTCTGTGGGGACGAAAGGTATGTCTTCAGTATTTAGAAAGGAAAAAAAAAAGGGAAAGAAGTAGATTTCTAGATTTGTGAAGTGTTCTGCATAAATAAGTACGGTACTTCATGCAGGCTGCTCTTTCCATAAAATAAGGCTTTGTGGTTTTATTTGTCGGGGTTGTCCCGATCAAATGACTAAAAGAAGTTTCACTGTTTTTGTTTTTGAAGTATGACTAATTCTGGGGATGTTACTGTTCTTACTTGTATTTGTTACTTAGAAACCCACAGCCCTTTTTCTCGTTCCCTCTTCTAAACCTTCTTATCCTTACAGGGTAACCATGACATGGCCGGAGAGCTGTATCAAAGTCTGCTGACTCAGGTGGCTTCCGAACACTTCTACTTCTGGCTGAACAGTTTGAGGGAGTTTTCCCACGCAGAGCAGTGTCTGACGGGTTTGCAAGAGGACAGCTACGGCTCAGCGCTTTCTTGCATTGCTGAAGCTTTAAAATCCTACCACAAAGGAATAGCATCACTGACAGTGAGCACAGATCTTCTTCTTCAGTGCTGATGATTCTGTATGCCATAGCAGATCTGTTTAGTTTCTGTTCTTAAACCTCTCAAAAGGTGTTAAAGGTGCGTGACATTTGCCAGCCTCTCTTTCATGAGGGTGCTGCAGGGAAAGGTCAGTTGTAACCCACTGCATCTTCAGAGAGATCACTAGCTAAGCTGACTAGCTAGACTTCTCTTCCTTTTCTGCTTTCGCACCCCTCACTTCCTGCTTTGATGGAATCGTGTGCTATGACTTGAATTTTCACTAGAAGTTCCAGCGCTTAAAATTTTCTACTCCTTCTCTTTGCTGCTGTAATCGTTTAGCCTGAGAATTTGTCTAAATTGGCTCTTAGCTTCTTGAGATACAGAGAAGGATTTCATTGTCCTCCTTCCTCCTACTGAGTTCATATTGCCTTGTGTTTGACAATGTGATCTTATGGAATCCTATCAACAGGCAATGCCAATTCAGTAAGAGGAAGGGAGGACAATTCAGTGTAGTAAAATCCACAGAATTCATGAGGTACCTGTTTTAAGCAAGTATTTTCTGCTTTTCTAAAGCAGTGCTGATAGCAAGAAGGCTGTGTGTGCGGTGTGTCTCTGTATACAACAACAAAAAAAGCATTAATGAATATGGCCCTCCATTTCATGCTGTCATTTAACAAAAGGTGATCCAGCTTCGTGCAACACTTTCATGTTTCTGTGAAGAAATTTTTACATGTGCATTTCTGTTTGTCTTCTGAATGAAGCATCTTGCTGCTGTAGCAATTGCTGGAACTCAGATATTAGTATTTATTAAATCTCAGGTATGCTTTTTTTTTTTTTTTTTTTAATTAAAGTGCTGGCAGGATGTAAATTTTATGCTTTTATCCTCAGAGAAAGCTCTATAATGTCTTAAGTATTTGTCCTTAACGTGTTGGTGAAGTGGATAAGGCCTTTTGTTCAACACTTCAAGATTTCTCTAACATGTACAAGACATTGGAGGGAGCATCTAATTATATGTCAATATTTAATACAGGCAGGAAAACAAGTTGCTGAAACAGGTCATTCTGTGGTTCAGCAATTTAATTTGTCTTCCCTAGATTCTGTTTTTCCTCTTGTTGAAGAATTACTGTCCTCATCTCCTCTGCTGACTTCACTTCCTGTGTGTTGCATAGGCATTGCACCCAGAAAAGCACTTCCTTCTGAGCTGTAGTCCAGAGGAGTAAATACAGGTTTCAGAGAGCTAGAGAAGAGGAAGCTTTTTTCTTGTTTTTTTTTTTTTACTTATTCTTTTTTGCTGGCTGTTGCTGACTTGTTGCATTGCTCTGGACAAATTTCTGACCGTGCTTGAGTCTCAGCTGGCAAAAGAGCCACTCACTGCTTATATGTACATAACCCAGTGTTTCAAAGAGGAGCACAGTGTCGTTAAGGGCACACGGTAGTCTAACTGCAGAGTGCTTCTGTCTCACTTTGCTCTGGCTTGAGCTTTACTGCTGCTCCTGTTTCAGTGTAGAGCGGACTCTGCACTGTTAGTACTGCAGACCATTCATGCGTGCAATGAAGGCTGTGTAGTTGGGCCACCTTGTAACTGCAAAGCACCATGCCGGGTAATCTTGCAGATGTTCAGTCAGCCCAGTTCAGCAGTGATGAGATAGCCAGACAGTGTCTGAACTTTGCAGAAAATTTCTCAACTCCTTCTTGATATGCATGCAGCCTTCCTTCTTGCATTGCTGTATGCGAAATGTTTTTTCAAGTGAGCTACTCCTCTTGGGATCCTCTTAGGAATAAGTCTGATTACTTCACAAATGAGAGAGGTGTGTGGGACAGGGAGTTACCGTAAAGTGCATCAGCCCCAGTCCCACCTGTCTCACTGTGTGCTTCCTTGCATAATTAGCAGAGGTTTTGAAACAGGACCTGCTCTTTTTGACACAGAACTTGTATCCCTTTGGAAACTTGATGCTTGTTTTTTCACTGCTGGTATCTAGAGAAGATACAGAAATTGAACAAAGCATTTGTATAATTAAGTAGCACTAACTTCAGATATGTTGTCAAGTGGTGTCATTCAAAGAATGTGACTGAGCCAAACAACTTTCACTGTTATTTTCACAAAAAGAACTGTAATTCATTTATTGTCCATGGCTATATGGATAGCAGATGATATAAATTGCAGTATTATTGAGACAAGCTTGTGTTTCTGTTTTCAAGAATTGAGTCCAATTTGTGCCACTGAAAATGTCTGGCTTTTCTAATATAAGATACTGATATTTCACTCTCGATAAAAACCGTGTTGTCTCTGTAGAGCAATTACAGTACAGTGAGGTTTCATCTACAGAGGGGTTTCTGAAAACACCCTTGCAGAGTAAACTGAACAACTTCCATTCAGAGGTGGTGGGGGTTATGCCCTTGAAGGAAGAACGTAAATGATAAGAGGGGCTGAATAGCTCAGGTGATGAAATAAGATTATTCCTTTGGTTGAAATCTAGTTCAATAGTTAGAGATTGCAGTTGGCTGATGTTTCCTTGGTTTCATCAATAGTAAGCCAGTTCTCAAATGACAAGGGATGTTTTGCAATAAACTTGTTTGCTTTCCTGCCAGCAGGAAAAAAAAAAAGTTCTTTGTAATGTACTGTGGATGCATCATAACTTCTTGCTTCCAGAAGTGGCCCTTGCTGTTGAAAAAGGAGAACCACTAGGGAAGGCGTGCATAAGTTTAACGTACATCCATTCTCTGAGTCAGAGAAGGTCCTGGCACTACTTTGTTTTGCAGGCAGATTCTCTGTCAGCATAGGAAAATTGGATTTTTGGCTTGATGTGCATCAAATCTTGAGTGCTGCATTTGCACCCTCCTGGGAGTCTTAAGCTGTCACAAATTCTTCTTTAAGTCAGATAAGCTCTTAGGGAACAGAATTTCACAGAACCATAATTTCTGAATAATAACAGCATGTCTTTTCTCCTGGAGTTCTTTTTACAGTTCTTGGTTGTCACTGAACTGTCTCTGCCTTCATCAAATGCAAGGTTCAGTGCCTTTGTGATGTTCCTGTCCATACCGCAGTTCCCAGAACATCAAAGATGATTACTACTTCTGTTGGGTGCAGGTATCTTCAGCCAGTTCTTTATTTTCTGGCTCCTGCAGTGAATCACTTTTTTCAATTCTCTGTGTTTCTTTGCCTTCCAGTTCAGTGTTCCCCCTTAGGGCAGGGACTGTTTCTATGAGTCATTTGAAGGTCTAATGGCTTGTCCTTTGAAAAAGGGGAAATAGGTGCCCTAATAGTGTTGTAGCTGCTCCAGTCACGCATGTTGTGAGGGTGATGTGCTTGAAATATGGCATAGTAATCACCTACATTTTTGTACCCTTTATATTCAGTGTGATTTAAATTGAGCAAATCTGTTGGTTGTGTTTAAAAACCAGCTTTTAGAATTGACCTGGAGAGTTCAGTTGTCTGATGAGACGGTTCAGTGACATTGCAAAGTTTATTTTACTGTGATTGCTTTTGACCTAGATTGCCAACATTCCTATTACTGTGTTTCAGGCTGCTAGTACGCCACTTAATCCTCTGAGCTTTCAGTGTGGATTTGTGAAACTCAGGATTGACCTTCTGCAAGCTTTTTCTCAACTTATTTGCACCTGCAACAGCCTAAAAACGAGTCCACCACCAGCTATTGCCACAACCATTGCTATGACATCAGGAAACGATCTCCAGAGGTGTGGGCGCATTTCTAACCAGGCAGGTGTTCTTGTTCCACTCTTGCATAGTTACATTTGTACTAGTGTCATAAGTGTTGCTTCTCAGCAGACATATGTGGTGAAAGAAATGAAAAGCATCAGTGAAGAGTTCCAGTAAATAGTGGGCCTTGGTTTTCCACTCTAACTGTAGCAGGGTGTGTTTTGAAGCACAGTGTGTGTGCATGTTCTTCCACGCATTAACACATACTGTTTCCAACAAAATGCAAGTAGTAACCTACTCAACACACACACAAAATTGCAGCAAGACCTTTCCACCTTGCTTTGGAACACCTCAAACATGTGATTATGCTAGTTAAAAGGAAAAACACCCGCTTAAGTATCACATTGTAACTTTTCCTGGTGAGCGCTGGCAAGTGACAGGATACCAAGGCAGTCTGCTTCTAACTGCATGTAGCCTGTAAGAAGGAATTGGGGTGGTCTTTAAAGGACAGGGCAGTTTAATTTACCACTGGGGAAAGTGTTTGTAGAATCACAGAACGGTTTGGGTTGGAAGGAACCTGAAAGCCCACCCAGTCCCAACGCCCTGCTGTGGGCAGGGCTGCCACCCCCAGATGAGGCTGCCCAGGGCCCCATCCTACCTAGGTTGTTTATGTTAGTTTTGTTTTTGACCCAAGAAAGATATGCTGGTGTTCTGTTACAGGAGAAGTATCTATTTAAAGCATGGGTAATACTCTGTCA
Source organism: Penelope pileata (assembly GCA_013396635.1). Classification (NCBI taxonomy): domain Eukaryota; kingdom Metazoa; phylum Chordata; class Aves; order Galliformes; family Cracidae; genus Penelope; species Penelope pileata. Next base: position 2,579,801 of record WBMW01001115.1, on the reverse strand, counting down.
CTTTGGTGATTTTTATCCATGTGAAGAAGCAAAAACTTCATTTATCTGCTAGAGTATGTTGTTTTATTTCTTCAGTGGTTGGTTAGCGTAGTGATTTTCTGGATCTGTGCTGTTTTTCTTTTGTTATTTTGACTGTTAACAATATCTCTGTAGATGAAATTATCGATGGAAGAATTCCGAAACCTGGCTGCGCGTTATGGAGATCTGTACCAGTCATCTTTTGATGCAGACTCAGCAACTCTAAGAAATGTAGAGCTGTATCCTTTTAAAAGCCTAGAACTGGTCCTCTTGCTTTCTCATTAGGACAGCATGAAGCTTCACAATCCTTTCTTCTATGACACCTGGCACAAATTTTGAAGCAACTGTTAACATAAATGAGGTATCAGTTGCTTAAAACCTATTTGGAAATAGGTATTGCTGTACTATTGTTCAGAATTACTTTGTGAGCAAGCTCGGACTCAAAACTTGCAACAGAATAAAATGGATTTCCATGGTTCTTGTTCTGTTTACTGAAGGAATAATGATAGGATTACTTCACAAAAGCTAGAGGAATATGGAAAAATGCTAGTGAAGAGTACTGCATTTCTTGTTTTAGCAACCAAGTCTGTAAGTCTCTTAACTCCTTAATATTAATATCAGACAACAGCAGAGCTGCCTGTTGATTTCACATGCAATTGAAGCTCTGATTTTGGATCCAGAATCTGCAAAGTAGGTTTTACAGCTGATTTTCTGCTCCTTTGCTTTTTGTTTTTAAATACTTGAGGCTTTAAATCTAGGAATTCAAGGAATGTTTAGAAAAAAGTTTCCCAGTGGTCCCTTGTGATTTTATTCTGGACAGGCTTGAGGACCTGTTGCTGCTGTGCTGTGGCTGACAGGTTAGGGACTGTGTTTCAGCTTCTGCTTCTCATAGATATTTTGCTCTTGAGAGCTATACTGCACTTATCTTAAATACAGACCTGCATTAAAATAAGAGATAACATTTAATCCGTTGCCATGTATTTTAATTTTTACTGTTGTGTGTTAACTTGCAAGTGCAAAAAGTAGGTACATTAGTTTCCTTCAGAGTCCTGGAAATATATGCATTAGATTAGTTCAAATTTTTTAAAGTAAACCCATCATTTCTGGCTTTTTTTTTTTTTTTGGTGAACTTAGAAGCATTAAGAAAATCATATTGAAGCAGCTATGAATTGAATCACTCATTAGAACTCTTGAGGCTGAGGTTAAAGGAAAGATAATTGAGCTAAATATCTTTATAGATGTGTGATGCTTGTAACTAGGAATAAAATCGGTCATCCTAAATCTTACTTGTTATGAATTAAGTGTTGTTTGAAAGATGTATTAATCATGCTTTTTACAATTACATGGACTTGAAAAAATTATGTCCAGGAGATGGCATTGTATTCAGAGCATTCGATTGTAAGATGCCCTATTTATTCTTAATGCTGACTGGCATTGTCCATTTCTGTTGAGTTGTGAGACTTTAAAACATTGTAAATGCTGCAGGCTTAAATGAAAGCTAGGGGAATCAAGCATACCGTGTCTGTTAGGCCTGTAACTGCCCCACGTGAGAGGGTGGGGACACAAAGTGGTGGATTATCTGTATTTAAGAAAGGGCTTAAATGTAAAGAGCAAGTCTGAGTGGGAAATAAACAAATAGTAAATATTTTGATTTATTAATTTCTTAATGGATTTCAAGTTGTAACAGAGGATGGTCCTGTTGGGCATGTTCAGGACTGAGCCTTCCAGATTAGGAAGAGGAAAGTATATTGGGCATAGCAGAATATTTTATTTTCTAGTTTCCAGGAATACAGTTCGAATGGAACAGCACATGTTGAGAGTGAATATGAAAGAAGAATGATGTCTGTATTTAATCACGTACTAGAAGAAGTGGAATCCCTCAACAGGAAGTATGCTCCTGTGTCTTACTTGGTAAGTAATAGCGTTAAATGTATATTCTGTAGACGAAGGTTCCAAAAACTCAGCAGCTCCGTGTATACCCATGGTGGTCAAGAAACTGAAGAGCGCATTTCGCTTAGTTAACGTAAACTATTAGAGGCACAAAGAACCTGGTCCCTAGGGATACACTCTAATACTTGAAAAAAATATTTTGCTAAAACATCTGTAACCTTACTGGCCTGATTACAAACAATGTTTTTAAAATTCTGGTGCTAAGAATGTAGCAGATGCTGATAAATGTTAAGATAGCTAGAGGTAACATCAAATTTCTGTCAGGTCCCTTACCACAGTCACTTTCAAGTACTGAAGCATGTTCTGTTTGTTCATGCTGTTGCCATGAAGGAGTTGCACCTGCACCACACACAGGTGTGGAGGGTCCAGCACTAGCCCAGCTTCAGTTTCTGAGCTGCTGGCAGTTAATACTGTGTTGCTGGAGTATAGTCTTTCTCTTATCAACTCAGGTCATCAGAGAACACAATGTAAAGTGTGCTGAATGCAAGCAGTGAGATGATAACGTACTCCTTTACCATCTTAATGTGTTGTTGTCTTTCACTGTTAGCAAACATCATAAAGCTGAAGTGTGTGTTGATGGAAACAAGGTAGTTCATTTTTTTTTT
>WBMW01001115.1:2553600-2577208 GCA_013396635.1 Penelope pileata | reverse complement strand
TTTTTTTTTTTTTTTTGTAAATTCAACAGTCCTTACAAATTCCAAATTGCATGGAAAAATGAGTTGTGTAAAATGTGGTCAAGGTAAACCCTGCAAGCTTAGTTGTTGCTCTCTCTATCCCAACACAGCTCAGGCGTTTCAGCAGCACTGCCTTCACTGATCTCAGCAAGAAGGATGATACAATGCAGTGAGGGAAGGAAGAGTAGATAAAAGGCTTAACATTCACATTACTGCACCATATGAAGTTGTGGGAGGTGCCAGTCTTGTTTGCCAAGGGTGGATTATTATTAATTTGAGAGTTTGTGTATCAGTTTTGTGAACGAGTGTCTTAAGCAGATATTGCTCTGCTAATTTTAACACTAGGACTGAAATGATCTAGTCTTTTCTTTTTCTTGGCCTGCTTGTTCTTTCCAGAACAGAATACCTTCTTCACAAAGGAGAAAACGTAAGCAGAGGCTGAATGTAGCCACTGTGACTGTAGTGGCTGTTACCATATGACTATGTCAATATATTTCTGCACTTTTAGTGGAAGTTACTGCAGTTTCATTACCTCTAGTGTATGTCTTCTCCATATTCTCTGAAATATTTCTTCTCATTTGCTTTGGCTGTGTTTCTTACAGCATACAGCTTGTCTGTGCGGTGCTGTCATTGCCTTGTTGAAGGTACCTCTTTCTTTCCAAAGATACTTCTTTCAAAAACTGCAGTCTACAAGCATTAAGGTAAGGATTGCTCAAATGTGGCCTAAAATTTCTCTTTATAGAGTGTCTATTTCGTGAGAGAAGGCACAAAGCTTCAGTATTTTTAGTGAAGATACTTAACTGCAATACACATCTGGATTTGCCTGTTAAGAATGGCTTAAATAATGTCTATGTCATAACTGAATACCTATGTAATCGTTATGAGGCTCTAGGCTGTGATTTGATCAAGCAAATAGGTTTCAGGTCTTTGATTGCAGGATCTTTAAGGTCTGACTGACTGTAATTTTTCTTGACTCAGCATCTGCAGAGCTAAATAATGTTCTAGTCCTGGGAGGCAACTTTCATAAGCTTGAATTTTTTTTTTTTCCCCAAAAAGCAACATTTACTGTTACTATGGAATAAGGTTGTTATATTTATCAGTTAACTGACTGAGAGTGGCTGTCTGACACCTTCAAGGGCAAGTGGGATTTTTTATTTTTGACTCAAATGGTCCTTTTTTTTTCTGGGAAAAGTGAAAGCCTGAAGATCTACATTATTTAATCTTACAGCTTTTTTCCTTCTGTCCTCATCTTAATGTACTTAGAGGTTATCTTTGGATATTTTACAGAAGAATTTTACTCCTTTCAAAGGTGTTTAATTAAAGAAAGAGATGAAAAGACCATACCTGGTATTGTTGATGGTGCATATTAATTTCTATAGTAATCCGTCTCTGCAAATTTTGTATTTCCATCTGCTGGTTTCTCTACCATATCCTTCTTTTGAAATTTGACCATAAGAAGGTGCTTTGTTTCATCTTGGAATTACCTTTGTTTTTTAGAAGGCCTAAGATTACATATTTGTCTATCTTCTTGTGTTACAGCTGGCTCTATCCCCATCTCCAAGGAACCCAGCAGAACCTATTGCAGTACAGAACAATCAGCAATTGGCCTTGAAGGTAGAAGGAGTGGTTCAGCATGGGTCTAAACCTGGCCTCTTCCGTAAAATCCAGTCAGTCTGTCTAAATGTATCTTCGGTACTGCAGAGCAAATCTGGACAAGACTATAAGGTATGGGTAGAATAGAGCAATGAGAAGCCTTAGGCTTTCTTGTCGTATTTTCCTGCCCTTTTATTTGCCTCTGGATGAAATTAATGTGTTCTTCTCTAATCCTGTCTTGGCGGTTGACATTCAGGCACAAGTGGGAGCTGGTCATAGCTCATGGAAGGAATCTGGGATTTTGATGCAAACTAAAGAGACGTTGTGATGTTCAGAACAAGTCATTAGGAATCTTCTTGAGATGATGAAAATTCAGTCTAGCTAAATATCAACAAAAACCCAGAGGCAAAAAAAAAAGGGGGGCGGGGAGGAGGCAGGATCAGATGATTCTCTGCTGCATAGCCTCTAGAAGTTCTCAGTCCTTATATTAAGGAGGTTTTCATTTATGGAAATCAGAAGGACAGGCAGTCCAAATAAAATAGCACCTGAGGAGACGCATGTTAAAATCAAGTGAACTGTTTTAGCAAAGATTGCATGTTTGAAGTCCAGGTTACACTAATGCGATGGTTAGGGAAAGGTCTGTTTTGGTGGGGTTTGGGGTTTTTGGGGTGAGGATGGAGATGTCAGTTGCTTCTAAAGCAACAAGACTAGGAAGTATGACTGAATTATGTTATGCTGTGGAAAACCAGAATCTTAGTGGGGAGCTACCTTAAGAAGCTACCTTGCTTCTCTTGGTAGATCCAAAAAAAAAAAAAAAGAAGAAGAAAAAGAAAATTGCATTCATCTATGAAAAGCACATCAAAACTGACTCGAGCATGCATATGCATTGGGTTAGGAAGATTGAGGACAAAGGTTTTCTTTTGTTTTTCCTTCTCCTTCAAAAAGAAAAGAGAACTTACTTCAAGTTATATAACATGGCAACCTTTTGTGTCCTCAGATTCCTATTGACAGCATGACCAATGAAATGGAGCAGAGGGTGGAGCCACACAACGACTACTTCAGCACTCAGTTTCTGCTAAACTTTGTGATACTTGGCACCCATAACATTACAGTAGAGTCCTCTGTAATAGATTCAAATGGTATTGTTTGGAAAACTGGGCCTAAAACAACTATTTTTGTTAAATCACTTGAGGATCCATACTCCCAGCAAGTTCGTCTTCAGCAACAGCAAGGACAGCCACCATCACAGCAGCAACAGCAAAGAACAGCGTACTCGCGGTTTTAATTCCTAGAAGTGACCCTTTTGTGATCAGTGGTATTACGAGTTTTTCTCGGATGCTTTTTTTTTTTTTTTTTTTTTGAAAGATGTACACTTTTAACCTAGAAAATCTCAGATGCCAATTTGATGCTTATTAAGTCGATTATCTACAATAAATCTGAACTTAACTCAGCAGAGGCAACTCTCTGAATTTGGAGTTGTGCTTTAATATTAGGCCTTCTACCTGATCTCTTCACTCCCTATTACAAATCTGTCGCAACAGGCTCTGCAGGCTTCAATAGCTAGAGATGCTGTGCGAGCTGTTTCACTAGTGCTTTCTGTACTTTCTGCTTTTTGAAACACGTGGGTTCTAATGTTAGGCTCACAGGACATCAGTAAACACTTTGGCTAGTTAACAGAGAACTGAGTGTCATACCAAGTCTGTCTCTTTTAATGGAAAAGAACTGGCAGGAGTATCCAGAGTTTTTTCTGACTTTAATAGCAACTTTGAGTATATGTGTGGTGTATTTGTGTTATTACAGTTCATTGGCACTATTTGATGCATGCATGTGAAAGCAAGTTGCAGCTTACTTCTCATACCCAGTTGTTATAAAGGGAGAAGACTGCTTGAGCGGTTGCTCTCAGAGGAGCCTTACACAAAGCAGAATTTTACAGATGGGAACAATAACTGTTTCTCAGATGATACAGAAAAAAATATCACTGTTTTTACTTTCCTGTGTCTGTACCTCAGAAGGCTTTGGTTTTGTGGGGCTTTTTAAGAGGAAGATTAACTCACAAATTGTTGTTTCTTCTAACTGTTTATTTTTAAAAAGAAATTTTTATGCCAAAGCTTCTTAGTCTTTACTCTTTGACTGATTTAGTAATCCTAATTGTTACTACTACAAGCTAACATGAAAAAATTTTGCCAACGCTAGAAATTGATTCAGAATGATCTTGGAAATATTCTGCTTCATACACAGTTGCCACGCTTCCTTTGAAACGTAAAGGGCTGAACTCTGCCCTGTGTCTGGGCTCCCAGGCAGTAGATCACATAACATGTCCCTCACCTGGTCCTAATAAATAACCTCTGCTTATCACTGCAAGAAACTCTCCCACTTCGGTGAGGAGGGTGGTACCTTCTACAGACTTCAGAGCTTGTAAATTGTTTAATCCCTGTGATAGAAGTAGAAGTTTTCATTGTTTTCTAAGTAAATTCCTGTTACTCCTTCAGTTTGATTTCATTGTAGAAGCTGACTAGAGCTTGCAGACTCTTCTTGCTTTATATGCAGAGAGTATAATGAGTTTGTTGGAAGCCTAAGTTTCTTCAGCATAGCTGGATGGAGAATAATTTTCACTGTTTTCCCCTAATAATTGCTAAAGAAGTCAACTTTCTTCCTCTTGGCTCAAGACTAACAGGAAAAAAAATTGGAAGTGATTGTGGAAGATTTCATAATACTTTGGTCAGATTCTACACAGAAAAGATAATTGGAGTGCAAGAGAGAAAGTAGAAGGCATACAGTATTGTCTTTCAATTCAAGTGTTCTTCTTAAATCTGATTTTTATTTTATGCAGGAGGCGAACTACTTCAAGGTGGCTAAGGAAAGTGGTGTTTTCTGTCCCCACTTTGATTGTTCTACAGTTAGATCTGTGGGTGCGTATGTACATATACGTGCACAAACCCACGCATACACATACCTATGACTACAGATAGCTATAAGGTCCAGGTGGAGATGATTTACCTGTTGTACGTGCAGTCTGTCAGACTGGAGATCCGAGCTGTTTGTGGTTGGTGTTTTTTTTTTTAATTGAAATCCCAGGTCTTAACCACAAAACCTTTCTTATTGTAATACAGAAAACTTAGGCCAGGTCAGGGCTTTTTTTGGATGAGTCTTAATGTTGTGAGAGCCAGTAAGATTAACCTTGCTACAATTCAAAAATGTGTTCCTTCTCCAAAGAACTTTGTTTGCCAGATCTGATAGGTGTGTAGAACTCAAGGGACTTGCATCAATTCTGAAGCCAAGCAAATAATACTGAAATGTGAAAATCTGAACAGGAGGTATGGGAGGCTACGGCTAGGGGGGCAATGTCTTCTGGAAAATTCCAAGTGATATTTATTAGAAATTAACTTGTTTAAGAAGATGGCTTTCTATGCAGTATGTGAATTTGTGGCAAATTGTGAAGCATTTCTCCTATTGGCTCGTCTGCAGGCTAGTTAGATGTGTGTGCTGATCAGGAATGACCCTGGACCTGTTACAAAATTTCCATTTAAGCAAGTACAATGTTCTGGGTTATATGGGTTTTATAGTAAGCTTATTTTTTTGGCTGTATTTCTGTTTTTAAACAGGGTGTATTTTTATTTCTAATACAGGGTGAAATACACTTAGCAAGCAAGAACCAAGATTTTTCATAGAAATTAATGACTCAAAATACCCAGCAAGAAGTGAGGAATGGTGTTACAGCTGCAGCAAAGTACAGAAAACTTCTGTTGAAGCCATCAGGGGTAAATGTGATCCTTTACTATTAATAGACAGAGAGGTTATCTTGCTTGACACCTGTTTCTGGTGCTCATGCTTTTGAAGATGCACGACAAAGGATCTGTGAAGTACTGCTATGACATGGGCCCAAGTTAAATCTCATTAGTGTTTCTCAAACTAAGTAGTAACTTGATCACTGTGCATATTGCATGCTAATAATGGCAGATTCAGATCTCTCAGTCACTGGCAAAAGTAAGAAAATACTCAGTGGCCCAGCATTCATCTTGAGCCTGCTGCTAAGAATTCAAATAACAGAACAGCTTATGCAGGCAGTTGCCAGTTATGTCATTATTTACTCTTAATGGTTAAGATAATGTTTTACAAATTCTTGGGCTGAGGTAGGATGGAGCTGCCAATCAAATTCAGAGGAATTTGGAGGCATTCAGAAAACACACAGTTCCACATTAAGCCAACAGTAATCAGTGTTAGGGTCTAGAATTTAGACCAACTTCCCCGAGGGTGATGTAGCCAGATTTTCTCAGAAGTAGAGAAAAACTCTTAAAGCAGGAAAAAGCACATTCTTGTGAACCTGTGCTCAGACATACCAGAAAGTGTCATTTCTAAATGCCTGGCCTGTCTCTTGCTCGAGGCAGCATAGATCCTTAAAAAGGGATAGGAAAGGAATTTCCCTCAAATTCTGCCTTCCTCTGGAGTTCAGTGTGTAATCTACTAAGGTCACTTGAATGTTTTTAATAAGTGATTATCTGAAATTGGCATCTTGGACTTCCCTTTCCTTTCTCCTTGGGCATACACTCATTTTGAGGACTGAAGTACCTTAATTTAGTAAAGTTTTTGTATTTGTTATGCGGGAGTTGGACAGGTCTAGAAGCAAGTTTAATGGTCCTTTAAATCTTAAGTGGATTTATTTACAAATGTCACAGTTCTCGTTTATATATGTAAGAAATTTCATGTAAGGATTTTAACTACATTGCATTCCTAAAATCTGTTTTGAATGATGTTAATATTACAGCCCCCAAATATTCATAAATGCTTATGAAAGTGCAGTTGCTCTAGAGCTGTATGCTGAATATCCCAGTCAGGGATGTTAAGGGAGAACTTCACAGATGGGAGACTCGGGGGGATCTTAACAATGTATATAAGTATCTGAGGGGAAGGTACAAAAAATGGGACACGAGCTGACAGTGTGGGTTTGCAGCCCAGAAAGCCAGCCGTATCCTGGGCTGCATCAAAAGCAGTGTGACCAGCAGGGAGAGGGAGGTGATTGTATCCCTCTGCTCCGCTCTTGTGAGGCCCCGTCTGGGCCCCCGAGCACAAGAAGGGCATAGACCTGTTGGAGAGGGTCCAGAGGAGGCCGGAGTGGTGAGGCATTGGCACAGCTGCCCAGAGAAGCTGGGGGTGCCCCATCCCTGGAGGTGCTCAAGGCCAGGTTGGATGGGGCCCTGGGCAGCCTACTGGTGGGTGGCAGCCCTGCCCATAGCGGGGGCTGGGGACTGGATGGGCTTCAAGGTCTCTTCCAACCCAAACCATTCTGTGAAAACAGACAGAGCCAGGCTTTTCAGTGGTGCTCAGTGACAGAACAGCAGAAGGCAGTGGGTGCAAACTGAAACACAGGATGGTCCTTCAGAATATCACAAGACACTTAACAGTGACAGACACAGGTTGCCCAAAGAGTTTGTGGGGTCTACTTTCACAGAGATATTCAAAAGCCATCTGGACATGGCCCTGGGCAACCTATTCTTGGTGGCTGTATGTGAGCAGAAGGTTGGATAAGGTGACCTCCAGAGATCCCTGCCAGCCTCAGACACTCAGTGATCTCTAAATGTCCCTTCCAACCCCAACAATTCTGTGATTCTGGGACTCAGTATATTGTCTGTGTACTTGCATAGTGAAATTCTGCACAATGTAGCTAAAGGAAAATAACTATCTTTTGATTTTTGTCTTCCATATGTATCCTCTTCCTCTGAGTTGGAAGAATTCTCAAGAATAACCTGAAGTCTGTCTGTCTTTGTATTTACTGTGCCTACTAGGCAATTTTTTCTCGTAGTTGGCAAATTTGTTTTAGCAGTAGTCTTGAAATTTAGTAGTTTCTTAAAGGCATGTGATTCTGCCTCATACATTCTGAAATGAAAACATGCAGATGTGTGTACATCTAAGTTTGTATATGTGGGTGTACACAGAGAGAAAGGGATCTTGGTATGGAAGCATTTTGCCTTTGGAGTAGCTATATTTTTTGTCATCTTTCTGCTGGCCTGCAGTGCTTCATTGTCTTCTTGGTCGCCATATTTATACATGTGCCCTTTTAATTCTTAGCAGCATCTTCTCAAGACAGTGTTCCTTTTATGGCAGTGCAGATGTCGTCAGGTGTCTGCCTTGTCCAGACTCAAAAGGGGGTCAGAGAAATAAGGGAGGATGGAAGGAGTGGATTTAGGAGCCCTGCCAGCTTACAGAGCAGTTCTGAGTTGAGAACCGGGCTTGCAAGCTGGTCTTTCTCTCTGCTTAATTGCTGTAACCCAGCATCCAGCACTATTAGAGCTGATCTTCACCCACATAGATGCCTCCAAGGGCACAAGCTTGGATGCTAAGCCAGAGGAGACTTACCTAGAGCTTTGGCCTATTAACCTCCAAGGCAGAGCAATAGAGACCAAAGCACCTCTTGAAAGCAAGTAGAAACAAAATGTTAGGTTACTTTTCCTAGAAGATACATAGTATAGTGTTATGGTTACCTTCTGCCTATGTGAATTTTAAAGCTAAGTGCTGTTTTGTGTTACAGGCAAATGATTCTTAGCAGTGGCCTCAGACAGCTTATGGTTTCTTTGTGCTACTAGGGACGTATCCCTGATAAAACAGCAGCTGCTCAAACTTGCTGTCGAAATCACAGATTTCAGAATTTCAGTGAGCTGTTTCCAGTGAGCCATCCCTGTTGCAGTACTGCGTGCTTCTAGAAAGTTGCTCTCCTTTGCTGCTTGTCAGCAGAGTGCTCAGAAATTGGGCATACCTTCCTGTTTTGCTTATTTGCTTTTAGGATATGGTCTTGATCTACCTCTTGCTTGCCCACCTCTAAGTAATGCTACCCAAGTTAAGGGTGCATTGTTAATGGAGTTTCCAGTTAACCTCAACCTCTTGATCCAGTGATCTTAGACAAGGTAAGAAAGGGGGTTCACTGAACTTTAAGAGCAAATCTTTCTCAGGCTAAGACTGAGAGGCTCACACCATGGCAATGGTTTAAGCTCTTGAGTCTAGTGGACACATAACTGTAGTTAAAAAAAAAAAAAAAATCAATTTCTTTCCTTTTGTCAGTACTGAACCGTTTGACCCAGTTCAGCATTCTGGAGGGAACAATCTGTTCAGAGACATCTGAACTGTGGCATTTCTGCGTGACCAGTTTGAGAGCAGAGTTCACTTGACTGCTGTCGCTACCAGCCGGCTGTGTGGCCTTCCCTTCTGCTGTTAGTCACCTCCCAAAAGTGAAGCAGCAGACGGGAAGAAATCGCCTCATCCATTCTCTGCAAAGGGCAGGTCTGCACTGAGATGTCAGTCTGTTCTGGAGTGGGTGAGGTGTACTGAGTATGTCCTGCTTTGCCAGCAATGTGTAGGGGCTGTTGCTAACAGTTCTGAGCACTGGCAACTGTCTGACTCATACTTTAACAAAATCCTGAAGTATGCAGGTGTTAAAGGTTCTGATTTCACGTTATTTTTTTACTTTTTGATGTTATTCCTACATGAGCACTTCAAAATTTTGGCTGGAGCCTGGATTTTGTCACTTACCCTTAAATCCACTGGAATTAGCTTCATGGGTACGTACTGGCAGAACCTGGTTTGTGCAAGTGACAGCGTCCACCCTATGCCATTGTCTTGCCGAGTAAGGTGAAAAAGCAGCATGGATTGTGGCATATCTGATACCTCTCCTCAGACAGATAGGAAATTCCGTAAGCTCTAATAATTCTCACAAAATTCTGTCTGACTTCTTCAGAAAGCCTCTTTCCATCATTTCATGAGGGAGGAGCAAAAGCTATTAGTAGTGCTAATTGTTGCAACTCATTCAGTGAAGCTGTCGCTCTCCTACGTTTTTCCTGAACAGCGTGAATTAATCCTGCCAATGATGTACAGACTAATACAGTAAGTTTATTGTATTTCTTTTGTTTCTAACATACATCACCAATAAAGGATCACATGCATTTCATCCTTCCAGAGGGAAAGATTTACCTGAGATTTACCTTATTCTTTGTCTGAGGGAGAGGTGCAGAACCTTTCCTTGATGAGCCTCTTGTGAGGGTTTGCATGGTATGTGGACAAAATCTTTGTGAGCTGGGTGCCACTTTGAGAGGAGCAGTTCTCAGTGCATCTCAGTAGTACAGCCCACACGATGGGTCACCCAGAGATCTGTATTTCTGTGAACATATGTACACAAGGTGAAAAACGAAATGGTATTCTTTGATTATTATTATTATTTTGGAGAGTGGGAGGATACAGGTGAAACATGAGGGTAGCTTAATTGCTGTTTAGTTGCCTTCCTGATATTTCTGCCTGACCACAAGCAAAGCACCTAGCTAGTGTGCTGGTTTTCCCACTTAAAAAGAACTAGAGAATTCACCTTACTCCTTATGTTTTTCTCTTCAGAGTTTTGGAGATTCAGTCTATTTTTTTTTTTCATTATTTTTAATGAAAACTCTTCTCAAAACCAGTGTTAGACCAAGCGCTTGTGTCCAGGTCCATCTTTTAATGTCTCAAATGTACTAAATGGCAGATGAGAGTGCTGATGATTCACTGATTGCATTTATGCGTATATGTAAACACGGCCTCACCAGAAGGCAGCTTACCAAGAGGGATATGGTAATTTAAAATCTGTTTCCAATGAAGCCCCTTCTGTAGTATAAACACAGTGAGCACTTGCTGTGACAAGACAGATGGGAGAGCCCTCTGTGATGTCTGCCTCATCACCTGAGCTGCGCCTTTCTGCTTCTCTTGGGCTTTGTGCTTTCTGGGCAATCCTTTTACTGTCACGACTAAGAACAGCATTTAAGGGCTACTAATCAGCTGTCAGGTTGGCCGCTGTTTATTGGTGATGTGATGTATCTTCCCTGATTCGTGGTTCTCACCTATGCCCAGCCACTTATTTTCTGCTGGCAGAGATGAGTGCTCTTTGATACAAGAAACTGCTGGGAGCCTGAGGCCGCTTCCTGCTGTAAATCTGAGGCTGTTTCCAAGGGCCATGAGGCAGCCCAGGGAGAAGTTGGCATTGGCAACCTCAAATACTCTGCTATGCAATCTGAATAAATTAAAAAAATAAAATCCATTTTTAGTCTCTTGAGCTTTTAGTTTGAGCTGCTTCTCCACAGTTGTGAGGGCCGTAAATAATGATTTGCATAATATCATTCTGCATTTTTATTTTTAGTACTTGACTCCAGGAAGTGTGACTTTAAAAACAAAAAGGAACAGCCACCAAGAACAAAATGTACGATAAAATCTGTTCTTCCAACAATATTGTTAATTCAATTAGCTTTGATTTGGCCTTCAAATGCCCAGTCTTACTGTGTCTGACACATTTGGCCAGTCAGGAGTAAAGGAATAGCACAATAGCAAATAAAGATAAGCTTTACAAGATGAACGTCTTCCAATCAAACCTGTATAAAAGGAAGTTCAGGTGGGAGATGCTTGTGTGATTGAGACGTGCGAATTGACAAAAGCTGATCAGCAGCAAGTTGCATTTAAAAATATATTGCTGCAGTTATCTCATATTTCTCCTCACCTCCACGTTCTGCAAAAAGAAAAACTGAGTGCCTGATCTTGCTCATGGAAGTGATTACAGTTAATGAAACTTCCAGTTTATTGAGTACATATCATTGAAATATTTAGTATCACTGGGAATAAAATTCTATCTCACTTTGTCCTTTACCTCCAAGGAAAGACTTTGGCCAGTTCTTCTAAGGAAACTACAGAGCCAGAATTGCTCACAGTTCAGCTGGTTGTGCACTGATTCATTGGTACCACTTGTGAGTACTGTGTTGTTGATAATGAAAAATTGATGGCTGGAGATCATGCAAGGACAAAGGTGAAAAGGACCTCATCCAACAAGAGCAGCAGTCCACAGGCATGCAATACAGAACTTGTTCACCAGCAGTTTAGTAACTCAACAGTCAAGATGGATTCACAAGAAATTCATAGGAATCAAATTGCTAAATAGAATGTAGGCAAAAGTTTCCTTGAATGTAGGACAGATACTGTTAACACTGTAGGAGGGTCAGCACAGGCTACAACCTCTTTGCTATAGCTCTGTATTGGGCTTCTGTTAAAATGAGGTACATAATTTATGCTCAGCAGAGGCAGTCAGGACTATGACTCATTTGTGCCGTTCTAAAATATTAAAACTTCCAGGCCATTTAAATTACAAACCCGGCAGGACATATAACCTGATACAGTGAAATATTTACGTGTTATCCAGAGAATGACAATGAATCCAATCATTGCAAAGAATGCTACTCATGATTAATGACATCATTTAAATTCTTTCTTTATTGTTTTGACTCCCTAGGAGTAGAAGGAGCCACAGTTGAGTGGGTATTTCTTCTTGTAAATGTGTTGGAGATGCATGAAAGCTTTCTAACTTTTCTTCAAGAATTCAAGTCTTTGAAGTACTTGTGTGTATACAAGCAACTTTTACTCTGAAGTGGGATGATGTGGAAGAGACTAGACAAACTTACAGCTCTGTAAGAGCAAAGATTAAAGATGAATTCCAAATGAGAATTTGAGAAGGATCTCAAGGTAATTGAGTGGCTGGGGGGATAAGATATAGCAAATACAGTCAAATATGCTAAATTATGAAACTCAAATGATTGAAAACTAATTGAAGTGTACTTGACAGTTAAGTCCAATCGACTAGAAGTAGAAATTAAAAACAGAATTGTTGATCAAGTTCCTGCTTTGGCTCTTAGAAACAACAACGTTTGATATATATAAAACAAACATCAGACCTACAACAGGACGGATGTAAGGTGGTTTGCAAAGAGCATAAGCTGAGTAAGGGAGGCACACTGGAGAGAGGATCCAGCATGTCCTTTATTTTCGCTGAAGGGACAGAGAGGAGTTTGAATTCTTAAGCACTACTGAATTGCTGAAACTAGAATCTTGTTCATAAGCATCCTTTTTAATCTAGCTGGTAGAAATAGCTGGAGTTTACATGCTCTTGCTCACTTGTTTTTTGTTGGTGGTGGTTTGTTCTTTTTTTTAAAAAATGGTCAATATCATTATATCACAAGTGCAGTTTTGGTTTTTGTCTTTGTGTGCAGCTCTGTTGAAGTCTGTATGCAGACAACAAATGTACGTAAGAGTGGACTTAGCCCAGAACCAAATGCATGCAAATGGCTGTAAATGTGAAACTGTAGACCAGTCTGAAAAATCTGAGTATTCAGCTCATGTTTCCCTGCATAATGAAGTCACTGGCTAGTTGGTATCAGATTATATAAAAGTCTTATTTGGCTTATATATATATATATACACATATATATACCTAGGTTCACGTTAACTGTTTTTGCTTGGCAATTCATACTGTTTATCTTACATGATGAAAGCACACAAATGGCTGCTCATTTGTATACATTGTGATGACCTTTGTTAGAAACCCTGCAGGGTTTTTATAACCATTCAAGTGAGATCAAATGTGAAGCAGATCAGCTGCTACAGGCTTGGTAGGATCCCAGCAACACAGCTCACAGGATGAAGAGTGCAGTGAATAAGGACACAGAGACCTAGAAAGAAAGGGTTATTAAAAGAAAATTCTATTGAAAAGTAGTGGTAATATTGGAGAAATGCAGGCTTCTTACTGAAACTGCAGATATACAGGTTTTTCTATGACAAAACACTTTATGTCAGAACAGATTATTAATCCATTGTATTTCTTAAAACAGATGACAAATGAAATATACATAAAGACAGTGACCAGAGGCAGCATGACGTCTTAGCAGCTGCAGATCTCTGGACTACAGGACTCAGTTTGCAAGTCAGTGTTTTCATCTTTCCATTTTGATCGTACAGTTAAGTGGTGGTAAGCACCTCATCATTCTATGTATACCTACCTAGTGATTCTTTTATGTCATTATCTTAAAAGATCTTTGCAAAAATGGTGATACTTCAGAATCCTTCAGAGAGAAGGAAGAACAGAGGGAGCTAGGAAATAATGTGCATGTGCGTGGTGGGGTAGCAGGTAGGGATCACCCCTGGTGCTTTACAGTGAACATCAGCCTCTATCTCACCAGGCTGTGTTCGTATCTGTGTTCTTCCCTGTTCACTCTTCACTGGGAAAATGTAGCGGCCAAGACAAGTGTTAGGACAGTCTGCAGGATAATGCATAGCAGAGATGTGTGTTTCCTCACCTGCAATGTGAGCCTTTCTGCCATACGTTGGGACACGTACCTTCTGCTTGCTTGCAGTGCTCGCTGCTGCCATTTTTCTGACCATTTCCTGCTTCATCCTTAATGAAGGAGTGATCAATATCTAAGGTATGTAGCAGCTCTGAAGCCACCTCCACTGGGAGAGAGGAGTGACCACAGAAAGTGTGTGTTACAGGGAGTGGAATGTGCAATGCAGTTTACATACTCTGAATTGATGGCTTCCACCTCAGCTTGAGACAGGAATAACTGCTGTTGTGGGCCCATGAGGTGTCCAGCCTCAGCTTCCAGTCCTCCCTGCCTTCAGGAAAAGTTTACAGCTGGGCACAGCAGGTCCTCCTGCAGGTCCCTGTGTCCAAGACATTTCTCTAGCTAGGGTTGCTTCTTACAAGCAAACTGTAACAAATCCAATCCAGTTTATTCAACTGCTGGATTTTATTTTAGTGTTTATCTTTAGTAGCCTGGCTCTGATAAGGGAGTAACTAGTGTTCGTTGAGTATTAACAAGGGAAAAGAGGTTTCTGGAGGCAAGAATCCTCTGGAAGACACAAGTATGGAGAAAATAACACCGAATGGTAGGTTAAATACTCAGGCCTACACTGCTGTATTGCGCTATTCCTCCAGCATGTTGCTAGTTTGATCCTTACAGTTTGCCAATCCAGACACATTTCATGGCAAGATATCTGTTTACTTTTTTTCCATATTCTTGCTCTGACTGGAACTTTCTGCTTCTCTGTAACTTTTTGGCCTTAAAGGTTTGAGTTAATGTCTTCTCTTTAGATAGATGCTGCCATTTAGAAATGTTATCTAAAAGACATGCAATTAAATGTTGACCTCAATTAAGTACAAAGTTCTCGCAGCTCGGTGTGATAAGCAGCTACGGTTCTATGATACTGAATTTGCTGTGATGTGTTGTTTTACCCCTCAGCATTAACACAAGGCACATTTTGATTGTTTTTCAGAGCCTCAACACATCCATCTGTTTCCTGTTACACACCCCCACAAAACCTAGTTACAGTGGCTTTCATTGCTGTTTTCAGTCCTGACAGTTGTTAGTGAAAGCAGGTGGAAAGAGCTGAGTTATACAAATAACCTGACTTCTCATTTATCAATCTCACACTTGCATCTAACTACATACATATTTATTTTCTCCTTGAAGCTGAGGTTACATCCCCATCTGAGCTACCTGGGGATGCTGCAGATACAATGTCATACTCAAATGTGCTTTGAGACTGGGTCACACTCTGCCTCATCCCCCTCTGGGCTCTTTTGGGCCCAGCTTCCATTTGAATTCTTGCGGCTACAGAGTGCTAAGAGATGAAAGCTGGCACTCTAGTGAAACTGCTGTGTTTGAGACAGTGTGAGGCAGTAGGTATAAAACTCGGGTAGGTTGGATTGGCCAGGTGGGGTCAAAAAAGGTGTGTGTCCAGAGCAGCTCAGTGAAATGGGGACTATGGAGTAATGAGGGCAGAACCTCCATATATGGAAAGAAGAGATAACTGCTCAGCAAATGTTTGAAAGGTTTATTCTTCTCCCTTTGCATCCCTTTTACATAGGAAAGAGTCTTTCATTTGGAGTTTGTTTTTTATGTTGGATCTTTTTTTTTTCTCATAAGGATCTCATAAATAAATAAATCTAAGCAAAAGTAGCATTACAGTTGTCTCAATCATCTAGAAATCTTTGCTTCCCTTTGCCTTTTTGTTATGAGCCTTAGGCTGATCAAATCAAGCTCTGTAATCCCTCATGGTCTGGCTGGAATCACCCATGCCATTAGGATTGCTTTTCTTAGCCACAGTTAATAACGGTGTAATGGATTTTATAACATTTTATTAAGTTGAAATGCATCAATAGCACTGATGAGAAACAATTGTGGTATTTTAGGAAGAACAATTTCCAGCATTTAGTGCACATGCCAACCTAGAGACCTTTGGGGCAGCACTTTATGGCATGAAAATTTGCCCATCACAGACATGTTTGCTCTCTGGCACAGACTTCAGGAAACTAGTCTTGGGCATCTGTATTAAGAACTATGTGAAAGCATTACTTCAGTCACTCTAGATGAAAATTCCTCTTCATCTGAAGAGGACTGTTGCTTAAGTCTTTGCTGCTGGTTAGTCTAAATCAGGGTAAAGTGGCCTAGCTTGGATTTACAGCGGGGAGGATGTGAGGGTGATCTCGTTGACGCCAGTCATATGACATGACAGCTGTGACTCAGCCTCCTCCCCTCATCTTTCCCTGATTCACGCTGGCTCTGTCCCTGGCCTAGGCTGATAAACTTAATGTGAAATGACAGCTTAGAGGTGTAAGGATCTTTTGGAATTTGACCTCCTTCAACATCTTCAACCCCAAAGAAAAAAGGCTACTTTCAATGTCTAACAGTGTTATCTAACTTAATTAATGGTTACTAATTAACCAATGCCAACAGTAGCTTTACGTGAACTTTTCCCAAGGAAATGATTAATTGTTGTTAACAGACAACAGTATTCTACTAAATTCAGCAGAGAAGCAGCAATGCTGTTTTTCTACAATCAGGTAGTGAGACTGCAGAGGGTGTGGGTGAATGCAGCTTAAATGCAAATCATGGTGTGACTTCTCCTTTTGGATTTCCCGGTGTTGGGTTATTTTTTCAGTCAGCTTCAGCTCGCAGTGCAGAAAACTGCATAACTAGCTTGCAGCATGGACATTTTATCACCACATTGACTCAGTAACTGAGTTAAGCACGGTCTTGAGAAAGCTAAGCAAAAAGAGCTGCATTGCTGTGTATGGCATCATCAGACATGCTGTTTTGAATAGTGCTAAACTGGAGGAGGAAAGATGAGTTATTTTCTCTCATCATCCTCAGTCCTGATCAAATTTCACTGATGGTATTTATTCTACAACTCCTACTTCCTAGAAATGCTTGGTGGACCTTGGATTGGACCTGATTGTCCCCATCACTTCAGTCAGTTCAGCTGGGATGGATCTTTGCACTTTGCACAGAGCTGTTTGAAGTTGCTGGAATTGACATGGACAAATATACTCCCTTGCAACAGTCACTGGCATTGTTACATTGAACTCTACTTTCTTTTTCAGCTAGAAAAGCAACACTGTCTGAACCATCAGTATTAATTTTTATGATATATAATCCTACAAACATAGGGAAAGATAAAGTGTCCGAAATAGCTCTTTTAATTTTACACTAAGCTATTTATTAGGGGTTAAGTGTGAGAATCATCTTTCTTACTAACAGCAATAGGTATTTATTTAGTTTTCTTCTATTTGTGGTTTCATCTACAAACATTGACTAGATGCTGGTAAGAGTTTACCAAAAATCAAGTCAGTCTGTTAAATGTTGACTTGAACTTGAGTGGGTATGAAGACAACAAAAGCTTCATCTGGTGACTGACCTCACAGCATGTGATCTTTACAATCAGGACCATGCACTGCCACGCACAATTGGCCAGTACTGATGGAGAAAAATAGCAGAGATTAACTCAGTGCAGTCAACTTTCCATTTTTCACTACGCATCTTAAAAATGGCTATTCACAAACCAATATGATAACAGCTAGAAAAAATCTGAGGAGTTCCATCTGCATAAAGACAGGTTGGCTTCATCTTCCCATTTGTGCTATGACTGCATAAGCAAACATTAGGGGATTAGAAAAGTCTTGCAAAATGTAAGTTTATATGTAATCAGCATGTCCTGAAGTGATATGATTCTGTACATATGCTTGAACTATGGATAAAAGATTTCATAACCAAGCTAGCACAGAGGTTAAAGATTCAGTAAGTAATTGGAGTGTAACTTTAGCACTCCTTTCTTTCAGAAAAACAAAAACAAACAAAAACTCTCAGCTCAAATTTAGCTTGGCGACAGGAGTGTCAACAAATGAAAAATGCCCATATAACTGAGATGAGAACCTAGCTTTGTTGTGCTCTACTTAAGCCACCCATTGATTGACAAACACAATATGGCAGGAACACATTATCTGCAGTAACAGAGTCTCGCTTGTTGACCATCTGGTTGCATTGTGGTGTATCCGTTATCCATCTTTAGTAAGTAACTCTCTATTGAAGTCTTCAGTTTAGTTTTAATGAGAAATTAAACACCTCAAAACTTCTGAATAATTCAGCTCACAGTTACGGGTGTTGGCATGGGAAAATCTAGCACTGTATGAGATGACACTGGAATAGCAGGAGCAACAGTTCTCTTCCTGGTGGGGTGTTTGTATGCTTATTGCAATGCTGAGAGTCACATCACCATGTGCACTTTGTTGAAACAAAGCTGAAGCTCCAAGCATTGTCCCTCTGGGGTTAACACTTAGTTTTGGCTTATCTTGTACCCTTATGAAAACTGTAGTTGGAAGACGGAAGTTTACCTTGTGCTTCCTGAAGGAGATCAATACATCTATTGAATGGCTTAGCTGTATAAAACCTGACTTTTTTGAGAGCTAACCTCTTCTGTTTTGAAGGTAATATTGATTTGGTAATTGTGAAACACATCACAAGTAATCTTATCAGATCTGCGTATGAGTTACAGAACATGTAGCCGCAACAGAGCCTAATGCTAGACCAAAACCCATTAAAATGTTCTGAAGGTGATGCATATATTTTATGTAAAACATTGAGATGGAAAATCCAAGTGGGATTGATGTAAGGGCTAGCAATAGGGGAAAATTATGACACTTGCATATTGCTGGTAGGATGGTTACATGAGCTTCATGTTCTGTTCTTAACCAACTGGCAAATTGTTCAAATGTGATGTCTTCTTTTTTTATTATTTTTTTCAACCTCTTGCACAAATGGTGAAGGACATGAACAAAGACAAGTGCGCTGTTCTCATCCAAAATTTCTCATGCCAGACTTCTTGACAGCGTGTGGGTTTGATCTTGCTGTGCTGTAGAAACAGCTAGTACATTCAGATGTGATTCTGCCCAAACTCTTTTGGGAGATCAGGGTACATTTCACTGAAGCTTCATGTGGCTTGGGCTTCCTCTGTAGCTTAGTTAGTCTTGTTAGATTCCTTGGAATGAAAGTAACACAGATGCTGGTTGTCACATCTTTTCTGTGATACAAAGGAAATAAATGTGTCTAAAACCAGTTATTAAAAAACAACAACAAAACCTTGACAAATCATAAATGAGTACTTCTAAATTTTAGAACATAACCTCCACCTGAAAAACTGTTAGAAACTATTACTTTATATGGGTCTGTAACCAACAAATCTGTTTTGGCACTGCCTTGGCCTCAGTGAAACTATTGGAAAAGACATGATAGCCAAGAATTAGCTCTCAAGTGGGACAAAACCACCTTCCCCTAGAGAGTGCCTGACTGTGGTGTGAAAAGCAGGAAGAATGCCATTTGCTGTCTCACATCTATGTTGCTCAGTCAAATGGAGCAACGGTGCAGGGTAGGGAGAGTGCTGCAGACGTGCTCTTGAGACCTCTCCCTGTGTGAAGAGGATCCTGTTTGCTGCAGGACGTGCTGGGCAGAACGATGGGACCGCAGCCAGAGCCAGCGCGAGATGCGAGTGGTTCTCTGTTCTCCCCAGTAGCGCACTTGATAATTTGCACTTGTACTCATTTAGCATGGCTGTGTCTTCCATGTCAGATGGCCTCCTTGGCTATGGCTCTGCTTGTTCTCCTCAGAAGCTGTGGGTAGAATTTTAATTTTTACTTTATGTTGGACAGAATTTTAAGCATTATTTGTGAGTGGAATGTGAAGGAATGTTTCCTCACTGGATCCAGAAGTTGTTCTGTCAGTGCCTAACTATATAAAATTCCCTGATGCAAAATTACAAATGCAACATTGGGTTGTAAAATGTGTACGTGGTTTCATTCAGGCTTAGAAAAATACTGGATTAAAATATTAACTCAAAGACATGTAACGATCGGTTTTGCATAATATTTAATGAATCCTGATTAAAAACAAAAAACAATGGATTTAGGCTCAAGCAGTGATTTTTATTTATTGAAAAGAAATACCCTCTGGTTTTTAGTCTCTCTTATCCTAGCGATAGCGTTTTGGTTTCTTTGGTCTACTCAGTTGATCTCATATTGTTTATTTCTTTAAAACCAGCAAGTCATCTTTGCTGCTTTCTCCAAGGAAAAAAATAAATGCTCGTAAACCAACTCAAGGCCTTAACTGGGCATTCTGCAATCTTGTCAGAACCAACACTGTCTGAGCTCTGACATAAACTTAAAATAGTTGAGGGGAAAAAATATGCATTTATCACGAGCCTGAAATTTTGGCCACACTTGTGACATATTTTCTCTGAGGCCTATAATTTTTTTAATGCAAAAAAACTTAGGCTCTCCTCCAAGAGCTTAAAATATTAGAGAAATGAGTGAAAATGATGATGCTGTATGATAGAACTGCAGGAGCTGGCAGGGCTGGCTTTTGCCTGCAACTGGCAAGGGATGGAACAGGTTCTCAAGTCAAGAGCACAATTTCCTCTGTGTTAGAGGCTCCTTGTATTACTCCAAAGTGTCCTTAGACAAACTAAGAAAGTGAGCTGTCAGTCAAAGATGCCTATCCCTGCAAATACACCAAAAACATTTACTTCCTGGCAAAAACATG
Source organism: Penelope pileata (assembly GCA_013396635.1). Classification (NCBI taxonomy): domain Eukaryota; kingdom Metazoa; phylum Chordata; class Aves; order Galliformes; family Cracidae; genus Penelope; species Penelope pileata. The sequence continues at coordinate 2,556,905 of WBMW01001115.1, read as the reverse complement.
GTTGCTAAGTTCTTACTGGTGGTGCTTTAAACTCTTTCCAAATCCAACACTTAGTTCACCTGAGATGCTTTCTAGAGTTATGCTTGCTGCCTTCAGTATATACCCTGGTTTGTGCTACGCATCTTCCAGCAGTTTGTGCTCTGCACACACTCCCATCTTTGTAGTTCCTCAATGTCAGTTTTGTCAACTTTCATCTTTTCTATAATGCTATTTTTTTTTCAATAAAATTTAATAGTTCTTTTTTTTTTTTTTCCCCAAGTAGTAATTTGCTCTGAGAGGCGGGAAGCGGTAGTTGTCTTCTGCTCTGTAGGATTTCTGAGATTTCTCAGGCTGTTTTCTTGTCTTTGTTCTCTGTATGACAGGCCTTCATGATTTTTTAAAGGCAATTTTGGCTTTAGTGTCATCAGCACATGAGTGCATACTCCTAGCGCTTTTTTCTCATGCCATATGGCATCTGTGACTCAGTTCGCTACCAAAAAAGCAAGCAAGAACTGATTGAATCTGGTCAAGACAAAGCAGCAGCTTTTTATTTCCCAGCCTTGGACCCAGATAGAGGTTCAAAAGCATTCCAGAACTTTCTGAGTTCCAGAAACAAATCTTTAAGTTGATTTGGTGTTTATAGCTTTGAGCCTGGATTTCATTATGGCAATCCATGCCTCTGTGACATGTGGACACTGTGAATGCCTGCAGTGTGTACTCTCCTTGCAGCTATGTTTGCAAGCAACTCCAGTGGGATGGCCAAGTTAGAAGGCAAATGCTTGCCCTTGAATGGCAGTGCATGAGATCCACAGTGATGAGTAACTTGTTGAAATGTACCCAGAAAGAAAAAACATTATCTTCTTCAAAAGTCTCTCAAGGGGTTAACGAGTGAAAACTGGCTTGCATCTTGTAGCCAGATACCATGATCAAATCCAGCCTGGTGAATTCAGAATCTTCCAGACTGTGCAGCTCGCCTGCAGTCATTTATGTGCTGCTCAGGGTAACTTTTCAAAGTAACTGCCTGACTGTAGCAGATGTGTTTGTTTATTGCTGTGTAACCCTCCCACAGCTATCATAATATGTTTCCCCTTCTTATGGGCAGGAATAAGTCTAATCTTTTCCTGGTTTGTCTGTAGGTTTTTTGGAGGTGAGTGGGAGACAATTCCAGTATGTAATTATCTGCTCCACTTATCCTTGACATCAGTTAATCACCTAATATTACCAGTGCTGGCATCTGTATCTTTCTAACACTTAATAAGCACATTATAATGTGTTTTTATAATGATCAGTGGTAACACCCTTGTTGGCGTTGTCTGCCAGGCTGAAAAGGCGTAGTTACATTCAGTCAAAAAATATGTAAACTTTAGAGAAATTGTTCTTAACCAGGCCATGAATCGAGAATTGCTTGCATTAATTGTTACTTCTTTTTGTCTTCATAATAACTAGATGACAAACCACGTATTACGAAAACTCATAATCTCTTAGAGATTACGAGGAATTTGTTTCCAGGAATTCAATTTGAAAAAAAAAAACAAAAAAAACCACACAATAGCAACTCCCCAACATGGCTGACCAAGTGAAAAACCTCATTGCTGCTTAGTTTTTTCCTTCATTTTATTGGCAGAAATGGCACACACACGTGTATAGGTGTTACTTTATGCTGGAAAGGATTCCCCAGAGCCTTAGAGTGGATGAAGGCAGCAAACTTCCCGGGCCCTGTGAGGGGGATTTCCTGGAGTAGGGTCCTGAGAGCTTGGGCTGGCCATAGCAAGGCCAGGAAATGAGGAGTAAGGGTGGGCCTTTGCTCATTCAGCAAAATGTTAAACCACAGCTTCCTCAGCTTTAGGCAGGCGCTCTGACAAAGAGCGCTTTGTGCGCCTGCTTCCCCACGGGCAGTTCCTTTCTGCTGTATAAATTACCTAATTTGTGAGTTGTCTCACATAAATTCTGCAAACTCCCTCATTTTGAAGCATCATATTTCAGAACATTATTCCAAAAACATGAGCTATGATTTATTTTTATATTGGAATAATGTACAGACAAAGTTTCATTTTGCTGTTGGGATGTAAAAATTAAGATGTAATTTTAGGTGTTGCCTAACAGTTGCCTTTTTACTTCAGAAGTTTGGACCAAAACTTTGCTGAGGGTAACCTCAAGTGCATGCCCTGAATTGTCTGCATGTGATGGAAAAGAAAAAGCCCAAGTCCTACTAAAGCTGATAACACTTCAGAGCGGCTGAAGTTGACTCCATAACGATCACTGAGTGCGCTGTCAGACGTAACCTAGTAATAAAAATAACCCAGACAAACACTCAGAGATGGAACTGCTTATGCAAGACTTGTCCTTTTTGTCAACAAGGTCAGCAGTTTTGTTTTGCTTTGCTCAAATGGGACATGATGGCATTATTTAGTTGTTTGTGTTTTAAAATTCCAAAGTGAAATTTATCTCCAATAACAACTTTTGTTTTCTCCCTGGAGTGGAGGCTTGGATTTAATTTTGTTGAGGGTGCACTCAACTCTGAAGCCTCATTGTCTCAGAAACCATGGCCTGGTGCTGCACACGGCATGGTTTGGATGGGAAAACTGTATGTTTTTCCATCTAAATATTGCACTTTGAAAATTTTATTTTCCAGCGCAAAGGGCCTTCTAGCATATCTGCTTCTTGAGGGGTATTGTATTTTTCCAGTCTGCTTCAGTTCTCTCAGAACTGAGGCCAAGGTGCAATCACTTGCAGGAGCCGTTTGGTTTCAGTGTTGCAGCACTGAACTGAGCTGAGGCAACTGGGCCTGCTCAGCCCGGAGAAGGCTGAGGGGGTCAGCAGCGGGAGTGGGACAGATCTCCTGTCAGACAGGCACAGCGGAGGGACAAGGGCTTGCAGCAAGGGATGCCCCAGTTACCCAGGAGGCAACATTTTGCAGGGAGGGGGCTGTGAGGTCTCCATCTCAGTGACTCTGGGGCCGGGGCTGCGTGGGGGGCAGCAAGGGCTCGGGCCTGGTGTCTGTGACAGACCTCGCAGCGACACACGGTGTGCCTGCCGCTGTGGGGAGGGCTGAGAGGAAAGGCCAGAGGAGTCGGTCTGTGTGCACTGACGGCACTGAGCTGCACGAAGCCAGAGGGACCCGTGAGCAGCTGCTGCACCGTTTCGTCTTCCCCTTTCCCTCTTTTGCCGGGGGCCGTGAAACTGCTTTGCGGTTCAGGTCGGCGCGTGTGGGGCCGGGGTGTCCTGGCTGGGAGCTGAGCAGTCAGCGGGCGGGAGCAGCGGGCTGAGCGCGCCCGTGCCTGTACCAGTGCCTGTCTGCGTGTGTGTGTGTGTGTGTGCGTGAAGGA
>WBMW01001115.1:2541466-2552789 GCA_013396635.1 Penelope pileata | reverse complement strand
GGGCTGGTGGGCAGGATACACAGGTAAGCATGTCCCACTCGTTAAAGACCTACAGATATAGAGCTGTAAACAGGCATTGAAGGACAGGTGTTTGAGCATGGGGAGGTGTAGGGGAATAGCTAGGCACAGCGGGTGTGGGGGTGCTTCAGGGGTCTGACACAGAGGCACTGTATCTCTGGATTGAGATGCTGAGGGTACTGAAACATTTCTTACTGATGGTCGTTTACTGTGTGTTCACCAGTAGAGTTTCTCAATCAGTACTTTGTCTTGGTGTGATCAGACATAGTGCTGTTTTGCATTATGTGTCTCGATCGCTTCGGTTTAGTATTCTATAAAAAAAAAAAAAAAAAATGCATCTCTTCCAAAGAGCGTAGAGCCCTACTCGAGTGTGACCGAACTGTCTTTGTTAAACGTGTCTCTAAGCCATCCCCGCTTCAAGCTGTTGGGACTCAAAGCTAAGCAGCGTGGCGTGGAGCTCATCTCAGACGCGTAGGTCTTCTGGCCCTTGTAACAGCAGCTGTCTTCCCTGCTACCCGAGATCAGAGGGGACCAGAGGGAGCCTCTTCCCCAGGAATAGCGATACCCAATGCTTCCTGGCTGTATGGCTCTTCATTTACTGCTAGCAAAGCTAATTACAGAACCTGTAGGGACTTTTTCCTCTCTGCATGCTTGCTTTGCAGTGATTATTGAGCTTATTTTTACTTGTTAGTATTCATAGACTCATCAAGGTGGAGGACTGAACTGAAATATTAAGGAAGGCTCTGGTCTTGTCCTTGAATGCACCGATTTTCATCCTGGCGCTTCCTGCAAGAGAACAGCCGACAAATCTTTGTGTGCGCTTAGACCTTGGAAAGGGGAGGAAATGGATCTGTTGAGTGCAAAACGTGAACAGCCCTCCTAAAATGCTTTCCCTCTCTTCTGCCCAGGCTGCATCCGCAGGTCTTGTCCATGTAAACAAGGAAAAAAAGGAACGGCAGCACGCAGCTCTGGAGTCTGGTCAGACTCCTGTTAGTCAGTGTCAGTGCTGACCCAGACGGAGCGCTCTTTCTGTTAGGCTGCAAGAGCTGAAGCCTCTGTGACAATGTGCCTTTTGGTACCCTGTCACGTGCCGTTCCCAGGTGCACAAAGTTTCTGTGGATACTCTAGGTGAGCTCCCATTTCTTCTTCAGGAGATGGTGGCAGCAGCAAGCTAGATTCTGGCCTGCTGGGCGAGAACTGTCGCAGCATTGCACTGCTTCGAATCTGCCTTGCCTGGTACAGCTCAAGCTTTTCCAGATACGCTGTTTGTAAAATCTTTTTATATGTTTATATTTGCTCGCTAAAAGAAGTCCACATAGTGTTTGCAGTGGCAGGTATATTTTTTAAAGTCTGCGTTACGCCTTTAGGCTGAAAGTCCTTCCGAAAGGAAGTACTGATTTTCAAGGTGTTTTGTTTATCATTAATTGGAAAATGGGAAAGTTTATGGGCGTGATGGCAGCGTTAAAGCCATGCGGCATCCACCCTGGGGATACGCTGCGTGTATTGAGCACGGTAGTTAAAACTCCAGCCGCTGTCCCATGACGATGTGGTTGTCAATTCTGAAGGCAGTTTCTTTGGGATAGCTTTACTGCTGACTGCAGAACTGTGTGGTTTCTTTTGCCTACTGCTTGGAAAGTGGTCTTAGCATGATCTACATATCCTGGGGTGCTCCTGAAGCATCTGCTGAATGGTGTTGCTGATGTATCCTGGCCATTTGAAATCCTTTGTTTTACAGTCTTGAAATGCCGTAGTATGTTTGCGTGACCTGTCATTTGCAAACAGCCTCACAGAAGAGTGTTCTGGGATGGTGTATGGGTAAGGAGGCCCTTCACTTCGCTTTTTACTATCGAGCATGGCTTTTCATGGGAGAATTTTCAGCCAACGCTAGTACAAAGTCTCCATTTGAATATATTCTCTTAATTGATACGAAGACATTAAGGTGTTTTTGACTGAAAGCTACAAAATAGCAAGACCAACTTGTTTCTTTGTCCTTATTTTCTTTACCCACATTAGTGCTCAGCACCATGAGTAGAACAGGCCTGGAAAGGATCCCTTTCTGGCCTCAATATATGTAGACAGTAGATTTACGTGTCTGTTTCCAGACTGATGGATTTATAAAAGGCTGTCGCTGTGGTCCTCTCTTCTTGTGGAGTATGACATACCTTAATTCAGAACTAAAATACTGCTTTATTAGTGATTCTGTGATTTATTAGAGTTAGTGTCTAAGATTTACAGGGGTACATCTGAAAGAGACCTCACTGCAGAATTTTCTATTTTCGCTTCCAGAGTCAAGCTGAACACAGGCCTTCAGTATGTTCCATCTTTGTGAAAGTAAATAGAAGATAATAGGTATATGTGGGTTCATGAAGAATTTTCAGGATTTTTCATTTTTTGAGATAGCAGACTGGTTAGTGATTTTTTTTATTTTTATATATTTTTTTATCTCAGATGGTGCTGCTCTCCCATTTGTGTTGAAGGTGTGTTTCTGTTTTTATTTTTTATTTATTTTTCGCCTGTCCAGGCTTGGGTTGTTTGTTGGGTAAGAAGTGACGTTATAACTAGGGACTTAACTTCAGCCTGCAAACTAGATTTAGGGCAGACTTGTTTTTTAATACCCTCTGTATGTTTGTATGTAACGTGTGGCAGCAGGCTCAACACCAAATGAAGAAAATACGGCGACTGTTAGTTTTTCCTTCTGGGCTTTGCTGCTGTTGCATAACTTGTTGGTATGTTTTATTGAATAAAGCTGGGACAGCTGAGGAAAACTCATGAACTAGGTCTGCCCTTCTCCTCCCCACCCCCGCGTAAACCTGTGCTTTTGTGGTCGGATCCCGAAGGATTTGTTAAAGAAACTGTGTGATGTGTATCTGCATCAGCAGCTCTGACCTGTGCTTTTTGATCAGTGTAGGTGTTTCTGATTGCAGATGAACTCAATGTTATGTAAAGAGAGTGCACAGAACTGGGCAAGCAAAACAGAGGGAGGAATGGGAACAGAGGCTGTAAAGATCCCTCTCCTTTCCCTAATTTTCTCTTCTTAAGATGCAAGTATGTGAGAGAACTTGGGTGTAACTGCTTGCCTTTCATTTTTAAAGGGCAATGTATGATAAACGTGTTCTTCCCTTGAACTCTGTAGTATGCCTTATGAAAAGGAAAACTGAAGATTTTTTTGATGAAGAACGTTCAGATGTCTGGCAATGTTATTTTATCATTACCTGTTTTCAGAAAGGCCTCCTTGTAACTCCTACAAACCTTTATTAAGGCTTTTTGTGTAAATTTATTGCTCTTGTTGTAGGAGCTGTTCAGTTAGGACGCTCAGAATCTGCGTACTGGTGTGATTCGAAAGGCACCTTTGGATAACACATCTCAATGTTTTCCTGCATTTGTTGGAAGATGCAGTCTAAAAAAAGCCAACTCGAGAGTGCTTGATCCTTTGTTGGCAAGTACCTTTTCTCTGTGCTATAATTTGTCATTTAACGTACAAGTAGAAGAAAAGCCGCTAGGTAGTAGATGGAATGGGAGGGAGATGGAGCGTGTCTGTGGAGGTGAATTTCCAGTGACTTCCCACTCACCTACAAAACTGCTTTTAAAGCAGCCATCTTCTATATTTGAACTTCTTCGGGTCAGTGACTATTACTGACTAATGTTTTAATATCCCTGCATCTAATCATATCTCTAAAAATAGTTAGGGCTGCTAGAGTAGGACCTCGCTTGGCTTAAAAACGCTTAGGCACGCTGTTTTGTTCTCTTCTCCTGCTGCCTAAGTGCAGCAGTTCCCACTAGCTTGTGATAGTGCTGTGTTAGTATCGCAATTAAAAGTCTCTGCGATAATCATCAGCGGTCCTGATAATCAGGATGCTGATCTTGTGCTTTGCTCTTGTTGGAAGGGACCTTAAAGATCACTTGGTTTCAACCTCCTGTTGTCAGTAGGGACATCTCCACGAGATCACGTTGCCTGGGGCCCCATCCAGCCTGACCTTCGACACCTCCTGGGGCTGGTGATGGTGAGTGTGCTCCAGCTGCTGGCAGAGCTCCTCTGCCTTCCAGGGGCACCGAGGAGAGACGTTGCCTGTGGTCAGTGGAGTTGTGCACAGCTTAGGAGCGGATTCTCTTGAGAGTTGTGCTTGGAGCACAAACATACAGAAGAGATCTTAGTGGTGTGAGGGGGCTTGCTGGTGTCATGATGCAGGTAAAAATCTGAACTAATCAAACGGTACTGCCTGTGCTGTTCTGCCCAGTCAGTGAGGACATGTAAACAGCATCTGTAAGAATATTCCGGTTTTGTCAGAGGAGGAGAATTTTAGTTTCCTCATTCCTTGTTATTCAGACAGGAAGAATAAAATTGAGATCTGGATTTTGAGTTGTCTTTCCTCTTCTCCGCTCAAGTAATTTAAAATTTATTGGCTGACATTTACGTAAGATTAAGTAGTCACCAGTATATCATTTCTTCAGCAGTCATCCATTTTTTTCTCTCCAATTCAAAGTGTTCTTAGTTTCTGTTTCATCAGTCACCAGACTCAACTTCTTTAATCTTTTAAGAATGAGAATATTTTGGCCTTCCAGGACACAGAAGGGTACAGGTGGAGCTGTCATGGTCCCACCTCATGGCCCAGGTGACGCGCGCTGTCCATGCCGCTTCTCACGGCCGTCGTCCCCTCTCCTCCAAGAGGAAGTGCAGCATGGGTTGGGAAACAGCAGATGAGATAAAGCACAGTTTTTGCTCTGAATAAGGCAGGGGGTGTTATTTCAGGAGACATAACTATGCTTTTAGCCCTGCCCTTGCTTTCTGCCCTGCTTTGTTCCCACAGCGTGATTTTTAGTTGGCAATGTTTGGAGTTTGGGCATGGTCGCTGCTGTGAGGACTGGGAAGGCAGATGGGAGAAGCACTTGTATTGCTGAGGTCAGGCTGTGTGTACAATGAAGGAAAAAGGTTGTTCTTGTTTTGTTTGAATGTGCAAAAATACCTGATGTGCCTTAAAGGATTGGATAGCAACAGACCAGGAGGAGACTCGATGCCTCCATGTTGAATTCCGTGGTGATTCCTGACCTGAGTGCAGCTTTCTCCGATACGTGTAACTTCTGCGTAGGTTAGGCTGAGATCAAGCTGGGATCTTTGAGTTTATTTTGTAAGAGGAAGTTTGTATGCAGCTTGTGAGCTGTCTTGATAAGAAAAGGTCAGAGTTGAACGAGTTGGGGACATTGGAACTGTTTCTGCCCTGGCCTCAGAGCAAAGGCTCCTGGTGTCCTTGCGTAAGAGGCAGTGGGGAGTACAGCGAGCTGGCTGTCCACTTTGTGCAAGCGATGTCTGTGTTTGTAAAGGGTGCCTGCAGTGACCCTGGGCCTATTTTAATCATGTAGAATCTCCAGGAAATTCCCATCTCTCATTTTTGGTACAGGCTTTACCGTATTTCTTGCTTTGTAGTTCGTGTAGTGTCAGCAATGTGTCAAAAGCAGTAAAGCTTATCTTTCATTTTTCTATTGTATCATTTAACTGTAAAGGGTCATTCCAAGAGATTAGCTATGGAAGTGCTCTCTAAGTTTTATTTTTAGAAAGCTGCTGCCTTCTGGCAGAGCACTTAGAGTAAAAGCACACGCTGTTATTTTTTTGCTAGCGATGTTTTTGTTGTTTGTTGCTATTTGCTTCTTTTTTAGCATGGGTTAATCTCTGCTCCCCTGTTTCACCTGCTCTGGATAAAACAAAATGTTGCAAGGGTAACAAATCTGTTAGGCCTGCCTAAGGTTAGTAAGGATGAAATTAGTGAGGAGTACTTGCACAGAAAGGTGTGAAGGGAAAATTATTTACTCTTAGCTCTGGGAATGCCTGTGGAATGCTTCTGAACTGTTAATGTATTCCTGCTTATGGCCAAGTGTTCTATTTTGGGGATGTGTTTTCATCTCTTCTGCTTCTTCTGGGCATGACATTGTTTCTAGTGTATCTATTCATGCTAGTCATCTTTTCCCTGCCTTGCTGGTTAAGTGCCTGGAAGGGTATGACTAAGAATACCTGAGAGATGTCTCTGTGCCTTTTCTTTTTCTCAACAGTGGGCTCCTAGGACCCATGTGAAGTAATTGCAGGAAAGGTTTTGTCCACCTCTGATCTGGAGGAGGAACCAAGTTTTAGGGTGTTAAACCCTTTCTGCACCGGCTCTTTGCAGAGTATTTGAAAGAGGAGTTTTTTTTCCTGCTTGGACAGTGTGATTGAGTCCACACTGGAACACATCAGAGATGATGCCTCGATGTCAGAGATGCAATTTCTTATTCTCATATATATTTAATATAACTCTTCGAAAGCATACAGATCTCAGGGCTTTTTCAAGAAAACTACAGAAAACAACTGAATGAACGTGAATTAACACGAATAAAACTTATTTTTCTCTGCCAACTTGTTCTGAGAAGTTACTTGTTTAGAATGTGACTCAAACAAATGAAATATATCGCTTTCCCTTTCTCTGTTGGGGGTGTGTGTGAGAGATGAAAGTCTTGCCAAAGGTCAGTTTGGCGAGGTTTTAAGCAGCTGAAAACGGGACCTTAAAAATGGAGAGGAGTTGTGCAACCTTAGGCAGGGCAATTAGAAAATCCTTTATGGGATATAAGCTTAGTGGTGTAACTTTCCAGTGTGAACTGAGCCAAAATACAGCTCCGAGATATGTCATCTGCTCATGTTTATTCCAGTGGAATATGAACTAATGCTCAAGATGACATGTCAAATGCGGGATTGCGTAGGCACGTAATTGCACTGCTGTTGCACTTGCCATGCTTGAGATAATAGTCCACCCATTTGTATATGCAATTACTGAAATAAGTAAGGCCAATATGTTTGCATTCCTAAAAATGCTCCATGACGCCAGTGAGGGATTTTGTATGTAAGGCAGGCTGGATTTTTTTTTTTTTTCCTCCACAAGCTTTTAGTGAGGAGGGAGTGCCCCTGGCAAAAGTTGGTCCCAGCCTTCCAGTCTCATGCTTGCACCACTGCTTTGGTTTTACTGCCAAATACTTTAAGGATGGTGTGATGATCTGTATCGTGGCCCTGATCCATGCTTAAAACTACTCTCTGCCTTTTTTGCTGTGGTGCTTAGGAGAAACACCAGGTCTCTGACCCAGCTCACTCTGCAGGTGTGGTTAAAGAAGAAGACGGGAACGAATAGCAGTGGGAATGAGAATCTGCATCTCTTGGCACCACCAGCTTTGGTGTAGTTAGTGAACTGCTGCATAGGGCCCTGGTTCAAGAGAGCAGTCCTGTGCAGGATAGGGCTGCAGTCTGTGATTAAAATGTCATTGAAATAGACTTCTTCACCTTCTTCTGTCTTGTTAAGTGGTTATTGTTATTTAGACTGGGAAAGTGCCTTCTGCACATTTTCTTTAGAGAAGAAAGTTGAGCGCAGAGTGAGGAGCCATCATGAACTGAAGACTGGTTGATTAGGGAATATAAAGGCCAGTGTGCATTTTAATGAAAGGTTAGCAGTGGGGTTCCTCCGAGGTTTTGTATGCTTGGCTGTTGGAGTTTGTGAGCTGCAGAGACGGTTGTAAAGAACTTTGGAAGTAGTTAAGCTATGTGAATAGCCAACAAATTGCAGAAATTGTGCAGTGTTGATCAGTGCGAAGTCATGAACGTTTAAGTAAAGTAGCAGCTTAAGAAAAGATCAGTATCACGGAGAGCTTAGGGAAATTTTTGGCTCAGTGCATCCTGTGTAATTAAAATATGTAGAGAACAAAGAGAGTAATAAATGTATCAGCTTCACTCTTTGCTGCTCTCATCTGTTACTTTAAAGCTATCTGAGAATTAAGAAGGGGCTCTAAGAGGGTCAACCATTTCATTAGTGCAAGCTGAAATCAAATCAGAACAACTTCATTCACAGCTGAACTTGAATCAGAGTTGGACTGGACAACTGAGTGATTCTATTTCCTGGGCAGAACAGAGTAGAAGAAACGCAGACTCCCCATCTCTGTGTAAAGAAGGGGAAGGGAATTTTTAACATCATTTGAAGGCAATAAATTAAAATAATTTGAGATGTAATAAGGCAGCAGTGCCTGATTTTTTTTTTTTTTCTTAAATATTTTCATTATGTCTTTTCACAAATATTTGCATGACAAGTTAGGTAGTGTCAATGGTATTGCTTCTGGCGTTATGCAACATTTCTCAAGACCTTTTGTTTAAAAGTTACAGTTTTAAAAGGTAAAGAATTGTCCCTGTGTAATGAGTAATGGTTTAAGCTAGTTCAGAGTGTCACCTCAATTTTGGAAGTAAAGGGGGAGAGGAAAGATGAATAGCTTTATTACTGCTTCTCACCTCTGTAGAACTAACAACAGAAAGAGTTTTCTGTGAGCAGGGGCCTGTGCCGCTGCTGCTGGGGAGGATGTGGGTGCTGGGAAGTTGAACCAGTAGGGCAGTGACATGAGTGCTCCTGAGTGTGGGGTTTTGGTGGTGAAAGGGAGGATTTTGTCTTGGTGGTGCCTTTTTGTTGCTGTTGGTTTTTTTGTATTTAGTTTCATTTGTTTTCTAGCAGCCTTAAATCCCAAGCATCTGCAGTGAAAGTCTGTGGTGTCAATGTGCTTGCTTGCCAGAATAGGGGAAAAATGAATGACAACACTGAGAATACGTAGTTTTGATTAATTTAAGCATCTGTTGTGTTTGTGTGGTGTTTGGGGTGGGGCCATTGAACACCTTTTTAAAGTCATTTGGTTACTTGTATAATTTGTCATGTATGTAGATAAGCGTGCTGGTGTTTTTAGTGTAGTTGCCTTGTGGGATGGATTAAGCTGCTTGTTTAACAGCTCTTCTTTCTCTCACCCCTCCCACACTTCTGATTTGCCTACTCACAAATTTGTCTGCGATAGACCAGATGGTTCAGATTTCAGAGATAATGGTGCTCTCGGAGTTTTGGGAGATCTGGCAGCTGGGTAGAGATGAGAGAAACCTGAGTTAGTGCCTCAGCTGAGGGCACAGCAGGCAGAATTTGGCCATGGTACCTCTTGCTGGACACCTGCTGCACCACCAACCAGTGCACAGGTGGTTCTGGGTTCGTTACACTCCTGATACATCAAGTCCAGCACTTGAGGAGGAGATGGCTTTGTTGCTTCTGCAGCTTCTGGACCAATTTGTTAATCTGGCAGGGGCAGACAGCGTACGAAGCCGTGTCCTTTCCTCTGGAAGGTGTTCAGTTCACCTTGGTTATCACAGCCTTTTAGGTCCAAAAGGTGTATGGGGACAGCTATCCAGTGTTAACATCAGGAAAAAGGATATGGTAGTAAAAGAACTTATAGTGTAGTGGCTTTAAGACTTTCTACTTGCTTTGCATTACAAAAGGAGTTGGCATTGCACCCTGCAAGGAGAGCCTGAAGGACGTCAATCTAAACGCAACTCCTGAGATAGAGCAGTGATGCTCAGATTACTGTCGGCAGGGCAGAACCAAAGAGAAGTTGGTTACAAACCCGACCCAGGGGTATGTGGGAACATGAGGCTAGAGGGGTGTCTGGGATGTTTGCAGAGGGCAGCGGTGCGGGCGGTAAGCAGCGTGATGTTCTGTCAGCGGGGTTCTGTGCCATTGAGCAGCGTGCAGGAAAGCATTGCATCAGTAAGGTGGCCTCTGGAAATTTGTACCTGTCTGGTCTACTTGGATATGCATAAATATATATAGATGGCCTGGCAAAAATCCACCTCTGCTAGCTGCCAGTTTCCCTTCCAAATGCGTTCTTTTCATTTGGATAATGTTACCCATTTTTGTTTCCTGTGCTTGCCTCTGGCATCAAATTCATTTCTTTTTTCCTCCTAGCAACAGCTTTACTTGGAAACAAATATAACCACAGACCCTGTATATGCTGGTACTCCCTGAAGGAACCTATGAAGTTCAGTTTACATTTGTTAAAATGTTTTCAGGTGAAGGTATGGTTAATACCAATATCTGTTAAGCCTCTTGCATGCGTTGGATTACATGAAAACTAATGGAGGAGTATTTTTGGTGTTTGAGGCTCTTCTATTTATATCATCAAACCTAATGCTTCAGTCTTCTAACCTAATAATCTAGAGAGGGAATGTTACATCAGCAAAGCCCCAATCCAGATAATTGTATTCCCTTTGATACTTTTAAAGGATCGTCTGCTGCCCACCTTGGCCTTCTGAAGTTTAACGAGATTTTTACAGGTTGAAGAGATGCTTGTGAGAGAAAATATTAAAACATCTTTTTTTCTTCCTTTATTGCAAATATCTTAACAGCCTACTGAAACTTAAAAACTAAATTGCAGTGCTGAGCTCATTTAACCACAAGCGGTGTCACATGCGTCACCGTAGGAAGGCCAGTGTGGGTGGCTGCCGTGGCAAAGAAGGAGCTATTACAGGTAGCATGCTCCTTCCTTTTTCCGTCCCATTACCGCCTTCCTGGTGCTTTTCCAAAACAAGGTCTGGTCGCTCACTTGTTTTGTTTCAAGGCAGGGTTTCTTTCACCAAAATGTGGAGGATTTAGGTGGATGGGTAGAATTTGGATGTATTGGCCAAATCCTTACTCTGTGCAACTGCTAGGCTTTCATGGCCCAAATTAATTTTTGCCTGCTTTTCTTTTGGTCTTAGCAAAGAATAATTCATAAGACTTAGAGCAAGTGCTTCCTGAGTAAGCAGAGATGCTTGTAGCCACAGAACGTGACAAGTTGCATATGGAGTACTTACAGAGCCTGTTGATATCAACTGTGCTACAAGCGTTCATGTGAATCGTTTAATTGCAGAATTTTAACGTTTGAGATGCCTGTTTGCACTGATGGCACCTTTGCTGTATTTGAAGTAGAGAATTCTGTTTTCAGTCTCTCCCGCAGCTTCTCTGATCCGTCCCTTTAATGGAGCTCTCCACAGAAACCGCTCTGCAGTGAAGCACTGTTTTTCATTGATGTATTTGGTAGTCTCTCTTTGTTTTTTTTTTCCCCACAGCATTTGTCTGCTGTCGTTTTCAGCATGTGTTCCCAACATTTAGGAGAACTTTTTGATCTGAAAGATGTGGACTTTTTATTTATTTACTTGGGTTAGAGAGGAAGAGAAGCCTCGGTTCCTGTCATTGCAGCAGCATGGTTCAAAATCAGGACCTGGGCATTTCATGGAAAGGTGCATTGAGTGTTGCATTGCAAGGTCTCTGTGTGCTGAGTGTGAAGGGTAGGTATTAAAGCACGCCATTCAGAATATTTGAATACATCTGAGTCCTTGAAAAGTCCTGCAGAAACTCTTGGTAGGACTCACCTGGAAACCCAAGATATTTTTTTTTACAGTTGTGAGCAGGTGTAAGAGGATTGTTTCTTTTGTAACAGTAACAGATGCCAGAGAGCTTGACCT
>WBMW01001115.1:2495244-2536856 GCA_013396635.1 Penelope pileata | reverse complement strand
TTTTTTTTTTTTAATTATTACTAGCATGGATGCTTATGTGGTTTTGTTTTGCTTCTCAAATATTTGAGGAACTTGCTAGTAGGGAAAATAATAAATCTTAGTGTGCTTACTGTTGGTTCAGATTCGTCCAAGACCTTGGTGACTATGTGCTTCTAACTGGGTAATTTTTTGTGTGTGATTTGAAACTCCTTATTTTATTTTTTTTTAACGTTCAAGCCTGTTTGATTTTCAGCGTGTCTTGAACATCAGAACAGCAATTAAAGGTTGTTCATTTCATGTGTTTAAAAATGTGAGAAATTATTCTTCCATAGCAAGAAGAAAATCGGGATGGTGCCCCCATTGTTTTGCTTTTCTTTCTTCTAGGCTTCAGACAAACAACATTTCTTCTGGCCATTATGACATCTGCAATATGTTAGGTATTAGAGCTTCAGGATATTATATTAGTTCACAAATGCATTGATGTTCCTCTGGGTAGTTAATGCTTAATGTATTTTATCTGTCACTGGGGAGGAACGTGCTGTACAGCTTGCTCTGTCTGCAAATGGTCTGACTCATGAGCTCGAGGTACTTCAAAAGGATTTGAGCACTCCATCCCATCCTTCAGTTTTGGAGTTGCTATTCTAATAATAGAAGCAGCAAAGCAGACAGTAGAATTACTTCTTGTCTGCTACAGTTTATTACCAGCATAGTCATGAAAACAGACAGCAGTGGCAATGTTCACGTTACACAGGGAAATGTGCAGGGTGAGGATGGGTGCTACCTGTCTTGTACTGCTGCGTGGAAGCAGTAACCACAGTGTACGACCAGGGTTCCAGTTTGCATGGTTGGAGAGACAAACAGTAGGACTTCGGTGTCTCTGAAAGTATAGCAGAGTGGCATAAAGTAGCTACTGGAGTCCTGCAGAAAATACGGAGAGTATGTTCTGCGAAAGGTACGTCCCTGTAAGACAGAAGTTACATTGGCACTACGCCTCAAGTCTGTGTAGTTGGCACTGCTTTTCTATCCTGATAGAATTTAACTTCAAAAGTTTTTGCATCGTATGAACTGGCTGCCCAGCGTAATTCTGAAGAGAGGAAGCTCTTGAAATGATATTGCCTGTACTGAAGTCAGTGGAAGATGTTCTCTCCATCAAAGGTGAGCTTAGGTTTCACATTTATTGATTCTCAGTCGCACACGGGTAAAAGGAGACCTCTCTTCAGCCACAAACATCATCTCTTGTGCCAGTGAATTATGGAACTCAAGAAAATTGTACCCCTGAGGTCTTGAACATGCATTCCAGGAAAATGAAGTCACTCTTCAGTTGTAGTCATCGCTCAGGTCTATTTGCAAATGGAATTTCTGTGATTTAGGAAAAACCTAGTTCTTGGGTTGATGAGAGTTCAGAGAGTGGCAGGGCATCTCTGTTCTAACTGTCACCGGTCTTTACCACCACTTATTGTTAATTCAGTGAGAGGATGGATTGACTTACAGCGTGAATATTGTGATCACCAAAATCCTCTTCTCCACTAAGTAGGAATCCATAAACTGCAGAACTAGGAGGTGGAAGCTAAGAAGAGTGGAACTGAAAGCAAAAGGAAATACATGTTATTCCCTAAAGTGAAATGTGGAGGAGTGTGAGAAAAATTACAATGGCGACTGAGACGTCTTAAAGCCAGACTCAGTATATTAACATGTACTGAAGCAACAGGCTCCGTTTACTTGTGGGTTTCTCCTTCCCAGCTTCTTCTTCTTGTCTTTGATATGGATTTTTCTTGAGGGGAAACAAAAATTCCTTGGAGGCAACCTGATTTGAATTAGCTGTAAAAGATGCTTTTCTTTTGATATCATAATCTTGCTTGAAACTTTTTACAACGTTGAGGTGTATATATTTTAATGGCACCGGTATTTATAATACTTTTGCTAGGAAAGATACATCCTTTAATAGGAAAAGAGAGATTAAATGCAGCCTCATTTAACATGTAATGTTATGTTACATTGTATGCATGTTCTTTTCTTCCTTCTGAATCACAGAATCACAGAATTGTAGGGGTTGGAAGGGGCCTCTAGAGATCATTGAGTCCCAACCCCCCTGCCAAAGCAGTTCCCTACAGCAGGTTGCACAGGTGGGCGTCCAGGCGGGTCTTGAATATCTCCAGGGATACTGGAGGTGTGTACTGGAATGGTACCTTTACTGACCAGCTGTGTGTCTTCTGTGTACACAGACAATGTATGAGGTGTCCTTGGCAGTAAGAATGAATCTTGGAAGGAATTGGTAGGATGGAAAGAGCTGTTTTTTCTCTTTCCATTAGTATGTCTGTTTTTTTTAATAGAGGTTTTTAAACATCTTCTGACCCTAAGATATTTAAAAACAAAAAAGTAGTTGCATGCTAATTTGCTTAACCCATTGTTCTTTTTTTTTTTTTTTTGTACCATAGGCAGGTATATCAATTTGCAGAGGCAAATGCCTTTAGCCTTTTAGTTGAGGGAAGGGAGGGGAAAAAAACACCCTTAGCATTTCTTTATCCACGTATTTTCAATGAGGCCTTGACATGTTAAGTAGTAGAGCCGAAATGATGCCAGAGGTGAAATTGCTTAATGCCAGCTATGAAAGAATCCCATCTGTAAAGGAGACATAAATGAGTTCCCCAGCTCCAGCTGGAGCATGCTGTGACTCGCTGCTCGGGAGCAGTGAGGCAGGGTTGCACCTTGCCGAATACAAATGCTGGAGTGTGAGGAGGGATATTTAAATTGTAGAAATGAGCTACTATTACTATTGCATACCTAATGATAAAATCCCTTCTTTTAGAAAGCAGGGTGACTTTTGAGGAAGCAAAGGAGACTATCCATTAATAACCCCGTTTATTTCTTACTAGAGGCTTGCAGGTGGTTGACAAAACACGGTGCTGTTCACTTCTAACTGTTGCCAACCTGCAGCTTCTTGGAATTGTTTTTCTTGAGGTCTTGCTTCATGGATGTGTGTGATTACAAGTGATGAGAAGAAAAATCAAATAAGGGGCAAGAGAGTTCTGGAGATTCGTGGTTTCTCTGATTCTTAGAGAAAGTTGTGACTATTGTGTGTAAATTCAATTCTGAACAGTAAATAAAGTGGATGCCCGAATGAATGTCACGTCTGACATAACTGTCAGATGATTTATATAGCTGTTATGGGGTTTTGGTTTTTGATAAATGTCATTAGGACACCAAGGGTTTCCCTGACCTTGCCATAAACATCAGTTTTTTATTTATGGAATCAATATGGTGGCTTTTTAAGTTTGGATGATGCTGGTATGAGAATTGCATCTGGTCCTTCACAGTTCCTAATGGCTGCTGGAATTTCTGGCAGGAGGATTTCCTTTTTCTGTCTTCCAATACAGTGAAGAATGAAGCTGAAACTCAGTGTGATTTCAAAGCAATAAGCCCAAGTGTTAACTGGAACTTAAATTTCACTGGCACCTTTATGACTCGATACTGATTCTTATGGCACACACTGTAGCGAAACTATTAACTATAACGAAGAGGCAAAGGTAGAAAATTTTAAAACACTTTAGGAAGTTTTAAAATGCAGTATGCAAAGCTAGGTTGTTGATATTGTTGGGGGGTTGGAAGTAGATGATCTTTGAGGTCCCTTCCAACCCAAGCTGTTCTGTGATCCTGTGATGGTAACTGTGATGCTCATCCAAGGACTGCTCCACCTCCAGCCAATGTGCAGAACTCTGGGCTGCCATTCTTGCCAGGTATGTTCCAAAGCACAGTGTCAATGTACTGAGTTGTTAGTTAGCTGAGTAGCGATGTGCCCAGCCTAATGACGTACTGCAATTAAAACACTTGAATATTTATTCATGGCATCGCTTACACGCATGCAGTTATGTTAAGGACGTGATTAAAAAGCAACTGAGTGTTCTGAAAGCTCTCCGTAGCTACATTTAGATGTGCAGTAGAAAACTCTTTTATTGCTTTTATTCTTAAAGCTTTGCAAGGATTAGCTCAAAAAGCTCAGCTTGCAGCTCATTTCAGGAAATATATTCTTGGTTTTAGAGACTTGCATCTCTGAAGGATAAGCCTTTCTGTCTTCCATTTACTTGCAGTTGCATGCTGTGTCTTCATCCTTTCCTGGAGAATCCTTCTGCTCACAACGCTAAGTCACAGATGAAGTCTCTCTTGCAGGAAAGCCATTTTTGTGCCATTCCTGTGGGAAGGTGATTCCCCCTTCTGCCTGTCTTTGTATTATTTTGCTATGTGAAACCATGTTTGCAGAAATCTAACTGTTGTAAGGCTGTAGGTACAGAGCTTGTTTCATTACAAAATGTGTCCTGGCAGCAGAAGGAAGTAGTAGAGGGGTGCTTGCTGGTTTTCAGGCACCCTGAGCAACATGTTTGTCTTTGAAGTGTTTTTGTCTTGTTCCAGTGGAGCAAAACAGTGTTCCTGATTCTGCTGCCATGCATCTGAGGTTTTCATTTGTATGTTTTCAGCTGGAATGGAATGTATCAGCACAAGTATTTCTGAAAGAAAAAGGTGCTCGTTTTGAAAATAGCAGAGCAGTGGGAAGTCTAAGGCAGGTGTTTATCCCTCCGTTGAGTTTAAAGGGCACTGTGAACCTCAGCTAGATATTGGGAGTTTTTTCTTCCTGAAAAAGTAGTGGTAACAGCAGTGGTTTTTCTGCACGCTTCTGTGGTTTACCGTTCTGTTTCCCATCCAGCAATGCCACGTGAAGGACTTGTACTGGTTCTTTCCTCCTTGATAATCAGTTCAGTCAGTTGGCAATAAAGTGATATTAAGCACAAGAGACACGTTGATTGCCCTAGGAGAAATGACAGAGGGAAGGGAAACTCCGGGAGGTAGAGCTGAATCACTGGGATTGAACAACTTGCTTCCTGTCAGGAGAGGGCCCGGGGGATGAGCTGGGAGTCCCACCAGTTGCTGCTCGATACACTGAACCGAGGAAGCCAGCTGAAGGATTCAGTCAAACTTTCCACCCTGGCAACAGAGCCCGCCTTGGTACTGCATCTCAGCTGGAACTCGGCAGTGCATTGCAAGCTGGTGGGAGTTCGCCTTGTGTTGTGTTTAAGGAAATACAAGTAGGTGAAATGTCCTAGGGAGCAGCAGAAGCTCGTTTTGCCCCATTTTGCCTTGTCTGGGACCTGTCGGAAAGTTTCAAAGTCACGTATATGCCTAATAGCCTAAAAGCCTAATATGCTTTTTTTTTTTACTTTTTTGTTTCCCTCTGGCAAAAGAAGCTTCCAGAGTTTTCCTCTTCAGTTGTGTGCTACTTTTCATGGCTTCCATTTTTCAATTCTGAACTTCCATTTAATCCTTCCGAAAGCTGGATCTTTGAAACACTTCCCAAGATGAAAAGCAGTTTCTTTACAAACTGCTCGGCACTGGAAGTGACGCATAGTATAAACTGATGTATTCCAAGGAAGAATCTAGAGCACAGAGTGATCTGGAAATGAAAGGGTTGTATTTGGCATTAGCTAGATGCTTGTGAGCCGCCTTATTTTGCAGATGCTCAGCATGGTTGGTTTTTGTGACTTCTGGAAAGTCACAGCTAAGTCAGACTATTGAATATTGACTACTTAATAAAGATGGTGAAGAAATGATTTCAAAATGGGTATGTTCTTAATATCTCTCCCTTAAAAGAGTTTTTCTTTCATCTTACTTTTTTGCATAGTTGGGTACTGCCGTGCACAGGAGTCTGAAATATTTGATGAGGAGGGTGCCCAGTCAGCTTGCTGCTGCTTCCAGGCGTTTTGTAACTCCCCTGGCGTCAGAGGGAGTTATTCAGAGGGAATTTGTTTCCAGTCAGGGAGGAGCTCAATGTACTCTACCACTTCCTCTTCATCCTTCCAAAACTTTTGAGCCCACTCTTTCCCAGCCTGGGAGGGGGCACAGCTCGGCAGCTGGGCCCACAAGTCAATGATGTTGTCTCAACCTGTGTGATGGTAGCTTCCCTAAAATTCCTCCTCTTATAAGCCATTTTTTATACTGTTTTTCTTACTTTCAGGTGGAGCTTGAGTGACACTAGTCATATATTCTTCTGGTTGTGATTGGTATGAAGTCTTCTTGCTTTGTTTTCGGAGCTACAGGCTAAAAAAAAAATTCAGAGTGCATGCTCAGTGAGGAGTGGTGGCACCTTGGAGGCGGGTGGCCTTTGGGATGGAGGTGTGTGTTTTGGCATTATAGTGAGGTGACAATGAGCAAAGTTCACCCAGGGACATGTTTTCAACAACAAAAAAAAAAAAACAGAACTGTTGGCTCAGGGTAACAACTATACAGTTTATCAGTTGCATAGTACCTCCAAGTTCCCATCCCTGCGGCGTTATCACAGAGCCTGGCCACAGAGTTCTGTGCTGTGCTCCACCCTCCGTGCTGTACCTCATAGAGCCAGCACACCAGGCTCCCTGGTGCTGCCAGCTCCAGGGCTGCAGGTCATGCTGCTGAGGGAACCGTCCTGGAACGAGGTCTGTGCACACCCAGTGTGTTCTGCATGGGAAGTTTCCTTAATGTTGTACTCCCTCTCAAGAGGGGGACATCCCAGCGAGTCACTTCCAAATAATTATTCCACAAGAATAGAAGGGATCCTCCAAACTCATGTTAAAGAGAAATGAGGAAGGATCCATGCTTAGTTTTTGCCAGGGAATGGAAGGGAAGTTGAATGTTAGAGGATGAACAGGCTCCCCGTCGTCATGTCTGTATTCTGATTCTATCTGCCTGTGACCAAGCGCGGCGTTTTTATGTATTTAACCTTGTGTTTGTCTTGCTTCAATGCTAACTTTAGAGCTGCTAGAAATTAACAGAGGTGGCAAGCTTCAAATGTATGATGCTCATGGAGCTTCTGCAAGGACAGGGAAGCCCTGCATGGTTTATTGCTTCTCGCCTCCAAGTGTGTGGCCTGTGGGTTTTGCCTCAGTTCAGCCACAGCTTAGGAGACAGCAACAGAAGTGTAACCTCTTAATTGCCCTGCGAGGAGAGCTGTTTGCTGCCTGCACCCCTGATGGCAAAACCTTCCTTAACGGCACTGAAGATCCAGGAGTGGAGGCGACGTGTCCTTTGATGTCAGAAAGGAGGATAATAGCCAGTAAGAACCACCTGGGATCGTGAACAAGTACAGAAAAATAATCACGTCCTACGTAGATGAGCAATGCTTTTACTCTTCCCATTGAACTCTGTAGAACTGCTGTGCCTCCCCATCCTGTCCCTTCGCTTTTGTTGGAAAGGGGCAGGCTCTGCTCATGGATGGGTTTCTTTGCCCTCCTAACAGCAGTAGGCATATGCTGATCTTTGATTATGGCAGGCATTTTTCAATTTTCCATCCTGTGCTCTTCTGCAGGAGGCCACCTTCTCTTCATTTATTTAGTTACTCCATGATGATGCAATCTTAACTCCTCCTCACCTCGGCGTATTTTTGCTAGCGAGTATGCATGCTGGATGAACAACAGCTGTGGCTTCCTCCTGATGTCATTCTTGCCACTGAAGCCTCTGGTCTACAAAACAGTGACTAACAGCACTGAGCAGCTCATTTTCTGAGTTCTCTTTCTTTCCTACAGCTAACTTGTTTAGATGTGAATGACTAGGTTTGTTTAATGAAGTTTTTAAACAGAATGTTCCAACTAAAGGATTATTTTGTTGTTGTTTTGCTTTTACCGGGGTAGCTTGATAGTAGCAAATGCAGAAATGAAACAAAATTGCTGAGTTTAAAGAAAGATAAAAATGGTTTTGTTACAACCTGGTTAAAAAAAAGAAATGTAATGAGTCGATTTTGAAAGCTGGGTCAAAAGCTTACATAATTTTGAGGCTGTAAATATAGAATAGTGTAATGACGCAAAAAGATCAATCTCTCTGCATATGTTCTGATAGAGTATTTTTGTTTTGTTCTTACTCTGTGCATGCAATTTACAACTAAGCTGGATCCCTCTGCTTGGAAAAATGCTCTAGCTAATACAGCGTACTTTATGCTATGTGCCAATTTAGGTTGACACGTAGCACGTGGGTTTCTTTGTTATAACTGGGTGTGGAGGACTTTGTTTTCTTTTATGCTTTTTTTTTTTTATATGGTGAAATTAGCAATGTAGTCATTATAAAACTTACCTTTTATTTTTCTTTTTTAATAGTAATGGAATGGGGTGATGATGTTAAAGCAGTATCAGAAGATGAAGCCGTGGTGCTGGTGAACCATCAAGCAACGGGTGATGTCTGCACTCTGATGATGTGCCTTCAGGATAAAGGCACGGTAGGCTACAACTGGGGAGTGGGATAGCTTCTGTTCGCAACTTGTAATCGTGGGTGTGCCTGCATCTGTGTGCAGTACTGATGACTTTCATTCACGTGTTAACCCATTAAGTAATCACAAGGCCTCGAATACGGGAAGCTTTCTGTTTAGATTTGGTTTAATGTGACAGTCAGTAGATAGGGTCTAAAACCTTTTCCAAAGTTGCCTTCAGAGAAGGTCAGATACGTACTGACTCAGTTTGCAAGTCTAGGTTAGCATGAAGGGAAGCAGATCTCCTTGAAGGTCGTTGTGTCCTTGACGTTTTCCTCTCACCATGTGCCTTTCTGCAGTTCATACCAACTTTATCCAAACCAACTCAGGTATCACTTCTAGGTTATGACTTCATTTTGATGTAGAATTTTTCTCATGAAGACAGAAGCAAGTCATGTATGGGATTTTGGTAGTTCAGAAACCAAAAGTGACTTCCCTAGGAGAACATATGCAGACTAGCTAGCTATATGTGGTCAAAATTGCTTGCTCTTATTTTACAAACTCTTAAGCATTTCTTGCTGAGAAGTGCAACTAATGTCAATTGCTTCACGTGTTGTGGTTCAGAAAAATCATGTCTAGAGGTGTAGTGCTGGAAACTAGAGTGTGGGATCTGAATGGAAAATCAGAAGAAGGGGGTATATGTGATTAGGCTACAAAGGGTGGGTACATGCCTGGCAAGCTGAAAAGCTGCATCAGCTGTGTTGTCCTCTTCCCTGCCGTCGCACTGTGGAGAAAGGAGGGAAACAACAGCTGCTCGTTGCTGCATCTGCACAACCTGTAACTGACACTATTTTTCCTAGTGTACGTTCATACGGATGATGTATACACTGCATTTCTGTTGGTGTTTGTAGAGTTTTTCCCAGATGTTACTTGTGCCAGCAGAGCTGATTTAGTAAACGAAAACCCTCGCATCTTTGAATTGGAAAGTAGGAAAATGCCGCTCAGGATTGGCAGAAGAGACTAACTTCTTCCTTTCTGCCATGGCCTAGAGAAGACAATGTTCTAAAAGCACTTTTAATTGCTTTAATTCCTTTGGGAATTGAAAAAGTTAGGTGTGTATGGCGTTCTGTGCTGTACGTACACAAGTGAGTAGAAGGACAGAATAAACCCTTTTTAATTCCCTTCATCCAAGTTATGCATAGGACAATCTTGTGGTAAAGGCACAGCTATGAGGATATAGTCCCGTGGATATGTATGTGACATTGAGTGTTGGTGTCTCGTAGTTTAAATACCACAGAAGATCATTGACTGGCCTATATATCCTCATTTATACATCCATATGTACGTATAGATCTGAGCCATATTTATCCCATTTGTCTCTGTAGTTGAAAGCTGCAGTTAGGACAGGATAAGTTACAGTGAGTATAGAAGATGCTAAAAATGGAGTAAGGTGTTGAGGTGGCAAATAACCTTCACTGTGGAGAACGTTAGGTCTGCGGGTTTTCAAAAGAGCAAAGCAGCCTTAGAAACCAGCGTGTTTCCCTTGCAGAGTTTCCATGGTTGCTCTTGGAGTGTACATGTGCAGAGCTAGAGGGCCTTTAATTTCTTTTTTAGCTAATAAACAAATAAGCACAAACTTTAGCACATGCTTAAAATATTGCATGAGTAGTACAAGTGGCTAAAAATAATGAGAGTAGAATATTTTATCCTTGATAGAACTTACTGAGCTGGGTATTTTTAAATAGCATGCTTCATATTTCTGAGCAGGAGAATTGTCATATCTTTGAGAGAATGGGAAACTGCTGGAGACAAATCATGACACAATGAGCTGCTATTTAATCAAGGCAGGTTGTTTTGACTTTTTGGGGTTTTTTGTTTGCAGTTTAAACTTAACATGAAGTCCTTTGTATCCGTGATATTCAGCTGTAAGTAACAAGATAGTAACTGCTGTTATTTTGTTTAGGACAGTGCAGCTGTGTTCATTCCTAACTGCTTTTTAGGGCACTTCTTAGCTCCAGGTACTTTGGGTGGGTGAGAGGATCATTCACACAGAAGAGTGCGTGGAGATGTGAAGCAGTGCACCAAAGGCAGCCTCTGGGTGATAGGGCAGCGGCAGAACAAGGAAGAACTTCCTCCTCTGGTGGTCCAAAATTTTGCTGTCCTTTGCAAAGCACTACGGACTGAATGCAGATGCAGTCAACAAGCACTTACCCTTTGCTGCTGCCATTTTTATTGTTAATTTAAGATGTCAAAAGTGTTCAGTTTAATACGAAGTTCTGTTTTTCTGGGTAGCAAGGTAGAATACCAAAAGCTTCTTGCAGCCTGACCATAGGTTTCCTACAGACCAGGCCACAAACTACGATGTGTTTTTTCCTGGTATTCTCTAAGTTCTTATATAGAAGCAATAGTGTATCGTATCTGTTTTAAGCAAGCATCTTACTAAGCTGTGAGTTAAAACACATTTGTTAAGACATCTTCTCTTTCAGATTAACTTAAGTGAATAAGGAAAGTGTATTCTTTTATTAGTGAAGTGGAGCTTAGCTAAAAGTTAGGCTTAGTGGAAGAGCTGGCCTGGGAATTCTTGACACGTACCATAAAATCAGCCACACAGAAGAAGGTTTCTGCTGTTTCAGATGTGACCTAAGTATACTTTTTATATAGTTCAGGAAATTGTTCCAATCTGTAAAAATGTCAAAACAAACTCTTAGTAAGTTAATTGAGGTCTCATAACCTTTAATGTTAAAGAAACAGGTTGAAATGCTCCTATTAGTGCATTCTGCCTGGAGTAGGACTGATAAAGTTAGCTTTTTTTTTTTTTGTTTGAGAGCAAAAAGAGTGCAGTGGAGAGGAAGAAAAATACAACTTGCAGCTGTTGTAGTGCAGATTTCAAGACATGCATATCCAGGTTTCATTGTTGTTATAGACGGGTGCTTTGGAGATGAAAGTCTGTCTGTTCAGGTTGCTTTGTTATGAAATCTATGCAGAGGGCAATGAAAAGGGGCCTGTGAATGGGAGGCACCTCGATTTCCTATGTAATCATTAAAAACTATTTTCTGCATCCTGAATTTTGCTTAGATAGGAAGGGTGGAGCAAAAAAAACCCTGAAACGGCATCCAAAAATTCTTTGTCCATGAACACCTATGAGCTTGTGTTCAAAAGATTTTTGAATGTCTTTGCTTAGTCTTACTTGAAATGCGTGTGATAAGAGACTCGTCTGATAAGCATTGTTTTGTTCCTGAGGATACTAAATAAAAGCCACCACCATTATCCTGCAGTTTCCTCTGCTCTGCCCTTGGTAGCAGAGCAGAATGAATTCCCGTTAATCTCATTTGCCTTCTGACTGCAAACAAGATGATTGTGTTTTACCCTTTGAACTCCCACTTCTTGTGTGTGTGTGTGTTACTCATGGATTACACGCTTGAAAATATTTGTTTCCTCTTTGTACTTTTTACTACTGCTTTTCTAAGCAGGTCTGTAATCATTGAGCTCTGGAGTTTGCCTCTTTGTAGCCCACTTGGCAGCAAACTGCACGTGTGTTTCATCCTGTTTAAAGCTTGGTTGTCACAGTGATCTTTGGCACAATGGCATCACTCCTCAGAAGGACTGAGGGAGTCGAGGGATGATGGTGAGAAGCTGTGTGTCGCCCAGAACGTGGTGAGGTGGACTTCAGACCCTGAGGATCAACGATAAACTTTTAGATAAAACTGCAGTTGTATACATTTGTAATGTAAATGCCCAGCTGGTACACAGCCATAAAAAGTGGTGTGGGAGGAGAGAAGCCTCAGCAGTGCTGGGCAGAAACGCCTCCCGAGTCGCCACAGTACATCTGAGGACCAAGGGTGACTTCTGAAAAGACCCAAACGGTTGCTTTTCAGGGAAGCAGATTGTTAAGCTAGCTTATCTCTTCCAGGAAAGTAGATTATGTTGGTTTAGTTTCTATTTAATAGAATAGAATAATATACGTAAAAAAAGCCAAAGTAGTAAATGAACAGTGAGAGTCATATGGGTACTGCATTCCACTGAAGCATCGTTGGTGGAGTCTGAGTGCTATTTTTAACACAATGATGGCAAAGGGTGCATTTCCCTGCAGCGTGTCTTCTCTGGGCGCCTGGATGTGAACTGGTGGCATTATGACCCGATGTCTTTGAGAGCTGTCCTTTTCTCTCAGATAAGGTTTCCTTTTCCACTTTCAGTAATGCTAGAAACTGGTGCTCTTGGATTATCCAAAATCTTCAGGTAGAAAATTTGCTGATACCAAAAACCCACAAAAGTTGAGGGGTTCTTAATACATTCTTTAACATTTAGGTTTAGCTGAGAGATCAGCACTATGTCTAAGGCAATAAAGCATCTTAAACATTCTCTGGCAATTATGTTCTTTTAAGGGTGTGAGAACTACATTTTGCTAAGCATCCAGCCAAAGTTGTTAAAGGATAAGTAAAAGGAACGGGGTACATAGCAGTTACCTTTCTCTAAATATATAAGGCAGGATTCATTTATAGCTTCTCTGGTCAAAAGGGAGAATAGGTAATCAGAGCACTGCAAGAGATGGTTAGATTTATTTGAAAGAAAGACTTAGTGATGCCTTCAATTGTAGGTAGATACAGCAAATTGTCAAGGTGGGGTTTTTTTGTGTTAATACCAGAATCCCTGCATGAAATATAATGTTTTTTTCTCTACGAATTCCACTTAGACATGCAGAGGTGTGGCTTTCACCTGTTTTCAACATCCTCAACTGTACCAAACTATTTTGTTTGAAGTACTGTTGAATATATGGATGTGGATTCTGAGTTACTGTTCTGTTCTGTTACTGTGTGAGCCTCTGCGGT
The DNA here is from genome assembly GCA_013396635.1 of Penelope pileata. Classification (NCBI taxonomy): domain Eukaryota; kingdom Metazoa; phylum Chordata; class Aves; order Galliformes; family Cracidae; genus Penelope; species Penelope pileata. The sequence goes on along the minus strand of WBMW01001115.1, from coordinate 2,523,854 downwards.
TTGAGGGGAAGCTCAAAGTGCTCTTCAGAGGCAGATACAGTCAGCTAATAAGAGAATAGTGCACCCTTTTTTTTTTTTTTTTTTTTTTTTTTTTTTCTTTTTTTTTTTTTTGTCTTTGCCTCTGTATTATGTATACTGGACAAATGATGGATGCCAAGTAGAAGTTGTCTGTTTAAGATGCAAAAAGTGATCTTCTGAATATCAGAGAAAAACCATGGTTCTCCATACTCTTTTTTTTGATTGTGATGAGTGGAAAAATATTTTGTTACGTGATCTAAGTTTCACTGAACTCGAATCAGTCCTTGTGTGGCCTTCTGAGCTAGGGAAGAGAAAGGCAGCTAGCCCCCTGTATGATTGGAAGCATGTAAGAGACGCTGGATTTGCCAGTGTTGGAGATCCTATCCTCTTTAAATATACACGTAGGAGCTCCAGAGGACCTTGGAAGGTCCAAAGCTACAGAGACCTTGAAGCAGAAGCTTTCCCCTTCTGTTACTTACTTCCTCTGCAGTAATTCTCTTACTGTGTATTCAGTTCTTTGAGATGTAAAAGACCTGCTTTCCTTGTCCTACGGAAGCGAAAGTCAAGATGAACCTAATGGTTCCATCTTTGTTTTTGCTTTCTCACCATGCTGCTTGGCCAGGACAAGGAGCATTTCATGACTTAGTGAAATTCTCAGGGCTGCATGTGGCTGGCCGCTCTGCTGTGAGAGGAGCTAGTAATGGTATGTGGGTTGTGCGTAGCTCTGGGTGAATGTCACTGTTCAGAGATTATAGCGAGCACGTGTGGAGCATGTTCACATCAGAAGCAGAGAACAAAATGATCTCATCCCAAAATGGTCAAGTACAAAAAATGTATGGAAACATACATTGTGGCAAACATAAAACACTTGGAGTTTTTAAACTCAAATCAGTGTTGTTTTGTGGACTTCAACAAACACCAAAAATGGTTTTAGTTTGCAGATGACGTAAAATTGTGATGGTATGTCACTAGGAAGCAGTGCACCTCCTGTCTGAATATATGGAGTAGAAGTGCCTACAGCAGATGGCTGATAGCATGGAACTGTGTATGGCGTTACAAAAGGCAGTCTGTATTTGATGCTGTTCTTGAGGGACAAGTGTAGCACTTGTGTTGCTTTGTACTTTGATGTATAAGCACATAAAAGATTTTCTTCCATATGTTAGCTAGTTTTATTGCTGTTATGTGACTGGTACGGACATGCTTCTTTGCACATATTTACTAAACTTTTTGGTTTTTTTGAACTTTCAGGTTGTCCGTCAGATGTTGTGGCTGATGGATCATATTTTTAAGTATACAAACTTTGGCATCGTCTCTCTAATCCACGGAGACTTCTTTATAAGACAGGTAAATGGAAACGTAGCAGTGCTTTGTTTTATTCTCATATTTGGGGCATTGTGGCGTTACAGGGCTTACTCATACAAGTCCTTCTGGGTTGGTTTGCAGGATGAAATAACTGTGCTGAAATGTCTGTATTTGGGTAGAACTTACCCGGTATATTCTGAATTTTTTAACTTAATATTTGCATAGACATGAATGTCTACAGGACTCACATGTAATTTTTGGGAGGGAGTTTTTGGGGGGTGGTTATTTTAGAGTTTGGTGCCTTGATAAAATTACACTCTAAAAGTGGAAATGTAAAAGGTACAGTGGTGAGCATGGATCTGGAGCCAGTTATGTGAACTATAGCATCCAGCATACGTTTCTTGCCGCTCCTTGTTTTCATTTGTCTGGACTTAAACTGTGAGGGCATCCAGAGAAAATTCTCATTTTTAACTTTTCAGAGGAAGATAAGCTAATTTACCCTGAAGGAAATAAAGAAATACAGCAATAAAAGTCTACAGTGAGATTTGCAGCTAAGACTGGAGGCAAGTCTAGAAAACATCAGGCAAAATCAGATAATAAAATGAAGGTCTCTAGAGCTGTACAACAGTTTTCTGAGGGAGTACAGAAAGGAACGGGGTTTCACACTTCATAAATATAAATCCATTTTGATAGTTAAAATTCACAAAATACACATTTTGAGATACACGTGGCTGTCAGCTTGTTAATTATAATTTCTGAACGTGTTGTTGCATTTCCGATTACAAAGCTAAACCATTACTGAGCTGAAAAACTAAGACTCTCTGTCTGTTCTGTGAAGTGGCTGAGGTCTGCAGCATCACAAACGAAATGGTCGTAAACTGCTTGAAAATGTTTCTCAAGTGTTTGATAGCTTTTTGTCAATGCAAAAAACATTTAAGGTGAGTAAGTCATAATCTTGTACCTAATTTTAGAAAGGCCCTGCTAATATTTGGATAAGCAAATACTTTTTTTTCTTCTGTGAATTAATGTAGTTTGATCATGGTGCCAGGTAACCCACTTGTTTGAAAAAGGTATGTTAGCCTCGCTTTCATGAGCAGCAACAACAGCAGTTTTAGGAATGCTTTTGATGTCTACTAGGAGCTGACCAGTGCTTTCTCTTCTCCCGTTGAGAAGTTTCCTAGAAACCGAGTCAGTAACTTGCCTCAGTCATGATGCAAAGTGCACGGCACCCTAAAGAATGTCAGCAGTCTTCTGCTTTCTTTCCTCTAAAGGAAAGGTAGCTGGGCCTGTTCCCTGTGATGCTGAGCAGCTAGCCATGACCTTCAAGAACTGGTCGTACTGAAGAGTTTCTCCTATGTGACACTTCTTTCTGGGTAGGATGCTAAGTGCATCTGTGCTCCAGGACTCTCCAGTGATCCACCAGTTGCCGTGGTTACTTTTCTCTTAAACACTGCTTTCTTTCCCGTTAGCTCAGTAGATTTTTCTATATTACAGCCACATCTTAAACCTCACAGTGTTCGCTAAATTTCAGTTAATGCACCTGTCATGTTTGCTAGGTATGTTTAGGTTCTGGGAAAATCTAATGTTTAGGTTGCAAAAAGTTTATTGGCCATTGCTCTTCTCTTAACTGCTGTCACAGAGTCCTGTGGTCTGGTGTCAAAGAGTTGTTTTAACTGAGGAACTTTTATATTGCTCTTTACTAACCTAAATATGAGCAGGCAGAGCTTTTTCCTCCTTTTTCATGTGGTAAGTTGGGAATAATTGCAGCGGTGAGGTTTGAAAATCTGGGAGAAACACTTGACAAAATTTGTCATTAATAAAATACTGTTTCTTGTCTTCCACTCAACCTCACTCCTCCCATCTTCCTTCCCGCCAACAAAACAAACAAACAAAAAAGCAGAGGAAGGTTTGTAACAATTACCTTGAACTTTCAGAGCCCTTAAAATGCTAATTGATGTAAATTCCTGCCTGTGAAAATTTGGCTGGCTTGCTCTTGCAGTATGTGGGGGTGGAAAGAGAAGAGATTTGTTGCTGAAGGTACTGTAGGTATTTTTGCAGTAATTAAGGACAAACCTTACTGTCTTTAAGAGGAAATAGTTGTCCTAATACGTTAAAGTGGAGAAATTAATGAGGCTTTTTCCCCCTGCCCTTGGTCCTCCGGGTTTAATTATCACCTGGCTATAGCCTACATGCAGCTAATTATCAAACTAGAAGCGGCTGTCATAACACATTGTGTTGGCTAGGATGTCTCTCATTTTCATTACTGTGGGCTTTTTTATAAGTTCACACAAAGCAAAAATTGCTTCCTACTCAACACCTTCTCCTAGAGGAAGAAAACCTGTAAACATACAGGGCAGCCGTTCGTGTCTCAAATGAGGCTTTTTTCTTTCATATGTGCTACGGAAGAGATCCAGTGGCTGAGCGTGTCTGTCAGGGTGCTGACCTCAGCGGAGGAGAGGCACCCAGGCAGCACAGAGTGGGGAGGACTGCGCGGTTCTGCTGCGGTGGGCCTGGCTCTGGCTTCTGCCACCTGTGCTGGGCCTGAGTGGAAGAGGTGCATGGGAGGCGATGCCAGCAGTTTGGCTTGCAGGAAGTGCTGGTGGTACGTGGACCTCAGACACATAGCTTGGCCACCAGATCGCATCTGCAGAATTGAGAGAGCTGCACCCTCACTCACAAGGGTTTTTTCGGCCTTTCAGTGAAGTGGCGTTAACCAGGCCACCGGTGGGTGCGCCGAGGAGAACTTTGTGTTCTGTTGTTGTGGAGGCTTGCTTGTGTCTCCAGAAAGGGAGAGAAATCTTAAAAATGTAATAATCACCCGTTTGATGCTGTATCTCTTAAGCACTCATTTTACTTAGTCAGTGTTTTGCTCTTCTAGGGAAAAGCGCACCGTGACCAGCAGCTTGTGTTACTCAAGGAGCATCTAGAAAAGTACTACAGGAGCCGCAATCGAAAGTGGATTGTTTTATTTCCAGAGGGTGGCTTCCTTAGGAAAAGGAGGGAAACAAGCCAGGCGTTTGCCAAGAAAAACAATTTGCCATTTCTTAAACATGTCACCCTGCCAAGACTTGGGGCAACACAAGTGATTCTGAAAACGCTTGTAGCTCCGCAAGAAAACGGAACTCCTGCGGGCGGAGACGCTGTGGTGAAAGGTAACCGTCACTGAGCTCGCGCTGGTGACAAGCAAACTGAACGTCCAGGGTGCTTGTTAATGAACAAAAGCCTCCATACGTGTGTTGAATTGGTCTCTCTAAATGTCAGGTACACTGTCATGTTTATACAAATGTTTTCATATTTGCTTTAATATCCTTACATTTTGTTTTTGATGCTGAGACAAAAAAAAAAAAGAAAACCTTTAGTTTTTATTTGATTTAGGCTGCAGTGTGACTGCATGAGTGCTTGTCTCAGCACACACAGTGGGTAGGGCAGATAACGGTATGAGCACCAGCAACGGGCAAGAAGGTGGGGCTGCTCCTCTCAGCAGCAGTGATGGTTTACACTGCTTTATACTGCTGTGGAACTAATGGTACAAGTATTTCTGGAATATGGAATAAGCTACATTTAAATCACTTCTGTCTTTAAAAGTTACTTTGCATTCAACACTGTATACTTGATTTTTCTTGAACTATTGAGTTGAAGTTCTTTGGTTCTCCACAGAATTTTATGACGGCTGTCCTTCTGTTGCTAGGGGTTGTGCTGTCACGACTGCATTTGAAAGATTGTTCCGGATCTGTTATTGGAAGTGTTATGGGGGATCAAGAATATTCCTGCAGCATTGTTTGTTGTTCTGGGGTGCCTGGGCTGCAGGGGAGAGGATGACTGGGATATAAATAGTGCCTGTAGTTACGGGACTTCGTGCTTTTGGTCCCTCCATTTTTAATAAGCACTTCTTGGTGCTTTCAGACAGTGGAGTTGGATTTTATTTAACCTTGTTGTGGATTTCTTTTACTTATTACAGGAAGAGTGGATTGGGGATTTGTATTGTTTTGTTATTGGTGGGCAATGCTGGTATTTCTATACCAAAATTATAATGATGATTTAGCAATTTTCCTCATTTGGAACCAAACACCAATCTCAATGAAGCCACAAATGCAGATGACATTGTGGGGTTTTTTCCTGTGCTGAAGTTCAGATTTCAGGATTAACAGGAAACTTCACACAGAATTTGCTTCCAGATTCTTAGTTTCAAAGTTAATCTTGTCAACATAGGAAATGAAAGAAGATGATATTGTTGCAATATGGAGTGAAGGGAAGATTGTAAATGAACTGCAAATCAAGCTGTGGAGTGCATCAGGACATTTCCTTTCAGCCTACATTCAGAAAAGGAAGACTCAAAGCCCTCGTTTTCTTAGAATATTCTAGATTCTTTAAAATAAGAAGAAAAAAGAAAAAACCCAGCCTTTAAAAGGAAGTCTTTAAGGACAAAAGTTTGGTCTGTTGTGTTTCTTACAAGTTACTCATACAAGGTATGAAAAGTTTCCCTAACGAATTGTAGGTTGCCTTGTTGTGGAAAGATACCAGAAGCACTTGCCAGAATAAGTTTTGTGTTTTTGTGCTCTTAGATTGGTATCAGCTTCACCAGACATCAAGCAGGACTGGGTTGGTTTGTTTGTTTGTTTTTGAGTGGCATGGTTCAGACTCATGAGGAATGGGCAGCTGACCATAGCTGACCTGTTTGGGTACCTCTCAGAACCATAACAGAGGTGCATCTGCCCATCCTGCTGAGAAGAGAGAAGGAAAGATCAGTGGAGAAATAGGAATGTTTGCTTTTTAGCTATCATTGTTTCAGAGTAAAAAAGTAATGGACATGAAAACGTAATAAAAGGGATGAAAAAGAGAAGTGAAAGTAAACTTTATCTGCTAGGAAAGAGTAGTATTTGACACGTGTGAAGCTGAGCTATTTTAAGTCCTCTCCTTTTGTCAGCTCACAAAAAAAAATCCTACCACAGGAAAAATTCCCTTCCAGAGAGGTATGAAGATTTAATTCTTGATCTGTATCTTGTATAAAAGACTCTTGCTCTGATATTCTGCTTCCCAAATGCTTGTTCTCTCGCCCTTCAGAAAACTGAGGAATATTTGTTCAATGGAATTAAATTTATGTGACTACATTTACAGGGTTTCTGTATAAAGTCTTAACAACTTAGTGGTCACCCTTCCTTTTTCTGTTCTACTTTTCCCCTTTTTTAACTACATGAAGCAACCTGGCTCAGTGAAATCAGACTTGCCCGTGTCTGGTTTACCTTTGCTTAGCTGTGGGTGCCAGAACTGAGTGCACACTTGGGCTTCACCAGCCCCTTGCCTAAGGATTGTGCGTCAATTTTGTGTGCTTCATTACTGTTCTCCCTTGCTTGGGAAGCGACTTGTTTGTCTTAGCAGCATTGCACTTGAACTTCATGGTTAAGTGAAAACATTTTTCCTCAGCACTGCTTCTTGTGCTTTGTGCTGTATCGTTCGACAAAGCCCCTGGTGTTCCTTGAGCTGGGTCGCCAAGTTACTCAGCTTACTGCAATAAGCGTTCTTCTCCGTTATTTATCCTTCTCCCCATCTTTTTGTTACTGCAGAGCTTTATTAATCATGGTTAGAGATCACCTGATTTTCATCAAATTGCTTTATGGTGATTTTGCTGGTTGGTTTTTTTTTTTTTTTTTTTTTAATTATTTATATTTTTACCAAGTAAAATGTTTCCTCAGTTGGGAAGAATTGATTGTGTTGTGAGCTTTAGAACTAGCAAAATGGTCTGGTAAAAATCAAACTACTTTTGCTTGTTGTTGAGATGTGTGTAGATCCAACTCCGAAAAAGGAACAGTTGGCCACTGGAAGGAGTTAGGAGCAGCTGCTCGCTGCAGATACACATTGCAGTGCTTATCTTTCATCAGCCACACTCTAGGATATTTTTTTAATCCTGTTTTATTTTACCTTGCAGTAATTTTCTCTGATAAGAGGATGGTATGAGCTTGATGACAGCCATATTGACACCTCTCTTACTATTTTCAGATGTAGCATGGTGCATTCAGTTCTGATGTTTTTCCCAGACAGATTCGATTTTCTGCAGAGTTGGACACTGGGGTTCATAATTCACTTTCCTAACTCACATTTTTTGATTCACTGTTTTTTGAGAAGTGTGACTAAAGTCGTGAGTGGGAACATTTTGGGTTTTGTTTTGTTTTTAACCCTGGAAAAGGGGCTTCTGTTTTGTTCCCAGGTGACTTCTTACAGAGGGATCTTGGGACGATGGCTGAGATGTTCAGCCTGCGAGCTGAGCTCTGAGGAAGGAGTGGAGTTAACTGTGAGGCCGGTGGTGCAGCTGATGCAGGACAGACCAGTCCAGGGCAGGGGCAATGGCAGGAGCGTGCTGCTCTGCAGGGGGAGGCAGCAGCCTCTTTTGGCTGCCTTGAGAGTGATGTAAGCTGTTCAGGAAACCACACCTAAATACCAGTGAATGCTAGTAAATACTTTCTCTAAGAGGAAACTGCAGTTCTCAGGTTCCCTCTTGGTGCTTTCCTATTCTGAGTGCAATTCGGCAGTGTTGTTGCATCCAGAGCTTGGCTGGAGCAAGGTGTCCTGCTAATACCTCTCTTTATAGCTGACTTCTCACTCGATGGTCTGCCAGCGGGTTTGGAGGGTCCTACTTGTGATCACACCTGGATTGCAGCGTTGGTTGAGGATAACCCCAGGGACAAAGCGGAGAGGACAGTGAGTAGCCTTGACCTCCAACAAATTTGTGGCTGTAGACAGTCAAACATCTGCTGTGAGAGCACCATGGAGCGCTGAACGTCTTGAAGAACCTGCCTCAACTGAATAAAAAGCAATTTACCATTGCTGAATGCAGAGTTAAAACAAAAATAATGAAAAACAGTTACAAAGATTTAACTCTGCTGGTGGTTTAAAGGGGAAAAGAAAAAAGAAAAAGAACAAGTTTAGAGACTCAAGTTTTGATTTTTGTCTAGACCAGGAAACTATTGTTGCACGTGGTTGTTCAGTCTTGCCTTCACGTGTTTCTGCTCTTAGCACTCACAAGACACGTGCGTACCATTGATGCTGCGGGGCATTTTTACTGCATGATTTGGGCACAGCTGTGCTGGACGGGCCCTGCAGGCCAGTTCTGGACATCTATGTACAACTTGAAAAGAATCAGGCTGGTTGTGTGTTGAGGCAGTTGGAGAAATCAAAATCATCCACCTGTGCTGGAAGTGGCAGAGTGACACTTCCACAAGCACTGAGGAAGGAAATCTCATCCTCAGGGAGATCAGCGTGAGCGTAGCCTCTGCAGCTGTCGGTGCTGCTCGGCCTTCCAGCAGGTGCTAGAGATGAAGGATGTGTCTTTTAATGGAGGTAGGAAGTTCAAAAGGATTTGGCTGCCGGGAACATCTGTGGCTGTGTTGGCAGAGCCCAACCTGGCAAGAGGAGTTCTGGAGCAGGTGTGCTCGGTGCCCTGTTTCTGCTACACCTGTCAGACCTGAGAGTCACACCATGGTACAGCTGAGGCAGCAGTGCAGCCTGCGTGTTCAGAGGTCTGGTTAGGCCTGGCAGAGCATCCTCAGAGATGCTGGGGTCCGGTCCCTTTGTGTTGCTGGAGTTGCCTTTCAGTTTTTCAGGATTTGCTAGAGCTTGGTGGCTTTAAAGATAAGGGTGCCTCCTAGACAGGACACAGCACAACATAACCCCCTGAAAAGGGCAGTGAGATTAATTTCAAAATTAATTTTCTAAAAATCCTTGGTGACTTAGGCTTTTTTTGGCAGCGTGAGAGGCTGGGTGATTATGTAAGGCTTATTTTAAAGCAGGGTACACTGAGAGATGTCTGTGGCTGTGATCCAGTAGCGTGTCTTTGTAATGGCGTGTGGAGGTGGCTGCACGCAGACCTGCTTGCTCCCAGGGAAGCCTCTGGAGGCTGCAGTTGTGTTCAGAACTTTGTTTGTTTGTTTTTTACCATGGGGTTCCTGGCAGAGCCTCAGGCAGGTTTCTCCCTGCCCTGGAAGGGGCTGGAGGTGTGGCTGGAGCTGATGGGAGGAATCCATGCAGCAGCTCTGCCCACCGACAGCAGGAGGTGAGAGGGCTGCAGCAGTCTTCCCATGAAGAAGTTTGAACCATTATCCACTGAAAGAGCAGTTTGAAATACTGGCTGAATATTTAATAGGTGATTTAAAAACATTTCACTGTAAATATTAAGGTAATGTGCCCATACTCATCTGGCACTTTGTAATTACAGTTAATGATGTTTGTTGCTTACTCAGACAATTTACTTGTCTTCGTCCATTCTCTCTTCACATCTGGGAAGATAATAAATGGAATGGCCTTGTTCCGAAATCCATTTCCAAATGAATACTTACGTGGCTTTACTATTAATTTCATATTGGCTTTTCTCTAATAGATTGCTACTTTAAAAATGAAGTGCTTTTCTTACGAGAGACTTGACAGGCACTCTGCCACGCTCCTGGCAGGCCTGCAGCCTCCAACGGAGCCCTGTGCTCTCACTTTGTGTCTGGCAGCGTTCTCAGGTAGTGTGTCAGCTCGTTTCTCACCTTGATCTGCGTACCTTGCTCTTTGTCAGATTTTGGAACCATGCATTGCGTGCTGCTATTAACTGACGAACAGGGTATTGTGAAATGCTGCCTGGCCTGGCTGAGGGAGCACGTTTGCATTTGTAATGAAGCAGTGCAGCTATTGTTGGGGAGGCACTGACAGCACTGGCTGCTTCTTAAAATAATTGGTAGATGGGTCTGATAGTGTCGCTGTAAATGTCTTCTCACTTAATTAAATGGAAGTGAAATGAAATGCAGGTAGAAACCTGTGAGTCAGTCCCTGTCAGTTGAGGTGCGCTGTAGGTGGTGGCGATGGCTGTGGCTTTCAGTGTGCCTCGGAGCGCCTTGCAGCTCTCTTCGTGTGTGCAGTACAGCTCGGGCGGTGGTTTTGGACTAGACCAGACATTTATCAAGCCCCAAATCTTCTCTGTGGTTCTAAGTGCGTGCTGCAGGAAAGCCATGAACAGAGCACAGGCAGGTCGTGCTGCTCCCATTGTACTTCTCCCTCATGTTCTCCTGGCTTCCGGCTGCTTTCAGCATAGCACGGTCCCTGAGCCAGACGGGCATTTCTGCCTGTTTCTCTGTCCCTCCAGCGGACATCTTCCATGTTCCTGGTCCAGCTTCCTCCTGAACTCAGCACTTGGCATCCCTAACGCCTGTTGGCAGGGGGTCCCCTGCAGCTTTATTCCCCTTTGCACGAAGAATCATTCCTCTTCAAGCATCTCAGTTGCAGGCTGGAAGATTCTTGTACCTTGCACTAAGACGTTAACAGCCCTCGCTCCTGCCAAGACATGACTGTTGTTAATAGTCAGCTTTTTAAATTCTGTACGGTACTGCTGGGTGTGATGCCAGCATATACTGTTACTTTGCTAGCTGGAACATAACATGACCTCAGATATAAGGCATGACCAGTTCCCACAGAATAGAAAAAAATTGACAACTGAACTCCAGATGCCATCTGGCAAGGTGCCCCTCCTTCTTGGCTCACTTTCTGGGTACACTGCTCTCCCTCGTGCTGAACCTGTGGGTTGAAGACGTGCCAGATGGGTTGAAGCAAAAGCAGAGAGCGGTTGTGGCTGGGCTGATGTCTGTCCTTGCTGGTAGTCACTTACATTAAGGTTTAGATTTGACTCTCCTGAGTGATTTTCTCAGCAGCTATGTTCACCTCCTCTTTTTTGAATATGTTGGGCAGTGCACAAGCATGCCCTGGGATCAGTCTGCCAGAGACCTCATGGATGGAATCCCCATGGTGAAAACTGAGCGTCCTTCCCTGTTCATCACTTCCTTGTCTTTCATACACAGAGCAACCGGTTTTTCTTCTTTATCCTGTAACTCAGATATTTAAGAACCTTTGAGGGTTTTTGTTTTTTAAATGCATTTGAAAATCCAGCTGCATTTTGTGACACAAACCACCTTTGTCTGCTTGCCCTACCCCAGCAGTGAGGCGGTTGCCCGAAGGGCTCTGCATGGCTGTTGTTTCATCAGCGAAGCTGCAGCTGCACAGGCACTGAGAGCTCTTACAAAGGCCCAGTTGCAAATGTCCTTAAAATGCAGACCAAAACAGCTGGATTTTTATTTGGAAGTTTTCCTTTTTGGGAATGGGGGGAAGCACCTAAGGTTTGAGCCAGTGTGTTACGTGAGAGTGGAGGTGCTCGTTCCTGTGTACTGCAATACATACGCACAACAGAAACAACCATGAAAGTAAATTCTCAGTCTTGCTGAATTTTCTAAGAGTTTGTTTGTGCTCTGTAATAACATCCAGATTGGATTCTTAGCTGTCTTATTTTGTCACTTTTTTAAGCTATATTTGTACTTCGTACCTCGTAAAGTAATCTCACAATGGAATAACCATCAAAGCAGTGGCATGCGCTTTCTGACTAATTTTAATACAGTATTTCTTTTTTACTCCTAGAGAGCAAATCAAAAGGTCTCCAGTGGGTGATAGATACAACCATTGCGTATCCCAAAGGTGAACCTATCGACATCCAAACTTGGATTCTTGGCTACCGGCAACCAACAGTTACACATGTGCACTACAGGTAGGAAATAAACCTTCTATTCTTACACTGAACTAAAGCATATTAAAAAAAAAAAAATTGCAGCCCTCAAGTTAGCAATCCTGTTTCAGGATACAGGAAGTCAGGAGCAGTGTCCTTTTTTGTGCTACACATGTAGGCAATGTATTATATAAACACAGTTTTCATGTGAAAAATTCGGCAACCATTCACTGATTTAGCATGTTGGCATTTTTTCCTGCTGTCCTATGGTTAAATATAGCTGTGGAGTATACGTGGATGTTCCTAGGCATTTCTTAATGATTGGTGGCCGAGTACATTGAGCAGCTGAAGCAGTGATTTTCCCAGGAAAAGCTTTGTTTTGTATAGGCTCTGTGCAGAGTCTGGGGGTGATGGGAGCTTTTTTTCCATAGCAGTGCTACAGGCTTTATCGCTTGGGGAAAGCAACTTGCAGCTTTCTGAGGGAAACCCGAGGCTGCTCTGCTCTGTGGAGTTTGGAGCAGCTTTGACGCCGTGGGAGACCGTGGTGGAGAAAGATGGCACTGTTTCTGAAAACAAACAATCGAATAAAAAAAAACATGCTGCCTTTCCATGACCATGAAGGCTTTATCTCCCATTTGTTTACAAATACGAGAGTCTTTGAGGGTCAGTTGTTCCGGCTCTCCACTTCTACGTGGTAATTTCATCAGTGCAGTTAAGTGGTTCAGTGAGAAGGCTGGGACCCCATTTCGTCCCAAAATAAAAAAACTGGTGCTCTTAGGTCAAAGAAGAGGTCCATCTAATCCAAGACCACTTTTCTTTTTATACACTTCCCTTGAGTATCTGCTGCTAACCCTTACCAAAGCAAACAAAGGAATCCTGTTGCTAATGGTTCCTAAGAGTGTAATACTTAAATGACATATTTGGCTTACTGATGCATAGAGCAGCCTGCCTGTGTGCTGTGAAACAGCCAGCACGCCAGAGACTGCCTGTCCTCATCAGAAGTGCAAGGAACGGCGCACAGTGTATCTTGGTGGTGAAAGGAAGATGCTTCTCCCACAGAGCTCTGATCTTCCAGTGGGTTACTTTTTTAAAAATTTACCCTGCAGTTTAGTTTAATGAACTTTTTTGATTTTTTTTATGAGAGCTGAATGCTTTGGTTCTGACTTGCTCTGGGAGCCTCCATTTTGGGGTGCCTTCTCACAGCCCGCCCAGCCGTGCCCCTTCTGGCCTGACCAGGCCCCACACGCGTGCTGGCTCCTTACTCTTACTCTCCTTACTCCTTTCCCTGGTCACCTTCCCTTGTCTGTGCCTTCCCTGGTCCTGCTGTGACGAGCTGGTGAGATGACTGGTATCCCAAGTTCCTCGCAGTGGTTTGGGATCACTTACCTGAGCAAGAACAGCCAGCCTCGGGGCCTGTGGTTGTCTCTGTGTAGCTGCTCTTGCTTTTTCCTCCCCCAGTGTTCATTGCCCTGCATTTCTGGTATGTCATTTCCTCTGCAGCTATTGTCAGGTCCTCCTGCAGCTCTTCCCTTTGACTACTTGCAATAATTTTATACCAGAAAACTGTCCTTTTTGTCCTTTTTTTCAGGTGTACCATACCATTCATCTGTGTTACAGAACTCCTAATGTATCTGGGACTAGCGCTGTAGTACAGAATGAATTTTCACCTTCAGTGTTCATGATAATCAAATTTATTTTTAGATATTTTCGTGTGGCTTTAAAAATCGCTTTGTTTTACGTAAAGGATATATTTACCCACGGCAGCATTAGCAGAGAGCAACCAAATTACGGGTGTACGTGAGTTCACTCATGCTGCGTCATCTTTTCCTATTGATTTTCTGCTAGGTTCCGTTCAGGACATCACAGCAAATGATTATTTCTGGTTTTTTGTTGTGATTTTTTTTCTTTTCCCCCAGGTGATCTGGCTTTACTCATTAAGGGTTGGTTGTTTTTAGCAGAATGTTGTAGTGTAATGGACATCTTCAGTGTACTAATCCCTGTAAATTATGTATTTATGATTTGAACTGAGTCGTTGATACCATTGAGAACCTGTGAAGTGCTTGGGAACTGGGGTGTTGGATAGGGAGGAGTAAGGAACGACAGCACTCTCCCAGAAGGTTTCTGGTGGGACAGAAAACCATACGGCTCTGCTGTCACTTGATGAAACCTTCTCCAGCATTGGGAAAGCAGGTAACTGAGGCCCAGCGCACTGACCCCAGTTTCTCAGAGCTTATTTCTGAAGTTACCGTCATAACCAGTGGACAGCTCTCTCTGGAGCCTCCTTGGTCATGTCCTCGTGCATCCAAACACAGCGATGGCATGATTGCATTGCTGTGTCAGATCTTAATCAGGAGTGGTTCTGGGGGAAAAGAGACAACACACCGCTACAGAAGACTGTGTGCTGGTTAAAACCAATGTGCTTTGAGCAGCCCGCTGCCCCTTGCCAGGATAGCCCCTTCTTCTCTTCCTGGCCCTTCCACGGGGAGATGCAGAGCTCCCTTGCTGCTGGTGGGGAACTGTCCTGGAGGTCTGTGCAGTGCTGCTCCCTGGGGGCTGCCACTCCAGAGCCAGGTGGGTGCACGGCGTGGCCGGGAAACGTGAGCTCCTTCCAGTTTGTCTGTTGTGCTGAAATCAGGGTATTGCTGGAACAGAGCGGTGGAGCATCTGGGGCTTTTCATGCAACTGCTGAAGTGATGGAAACGACACTTTGTTCGTTTTGTTTGTTTTTCTGGGTTTGACACAGGAGATGTCCTCTGAAGTTGCCATGAAATGTGTATTGAGTGTGTCTGAATTGCTGTTACTGCCCTTTCTCCTTCATTCAGTGCAATAAAACTTTGCTCATTTTTGTTCGTAACTTTGGAGGCTTTGAGAGATTACATTTAAAATACAATTGAGGGGTGTTATTTAAAAATAAGTGAGGGGAGAGGAAGTCCCATGTCAGTCTGTGCTCCAGCACACCAGTTTCACATCTGCTGTTGTTTGAATTGAGTTACAGATATCCTCCCCCCCAAAAAAATGTAAAAAGAAAAAGGCCATTTGGAAAATGTAAACAGTAATTTGATGAGATGTGATCTCTAATGTGCAGAAGGAGACTGGGGATTTAAAAATGGTTTTTCTTTGTTTAGAGCAGTCCAGAGAGAGGTTGCTTTTTCCCACTGCTGCCGTACATCAGTTTCTGTGCTGCTCGCTCTGGAGCAGAGGAGGAGCTCGCAGAGCCGCCTCTGTTCCAGCTGTGCGTCCAGTGCTGCTGCTGTTCCTCTGGGTCACAAGCAGTCTCTGCCTTACAGTCTTTCAGATCTGGTGTTTTTCTTTTCTCGTAGCCTGTCCTTTTACCACGGGATTGTTCTTCTTTCATCCTACTTCAGACGCAGCAGCAGGAGTGCTGAGGACGCAGCAACCAGCCTCTTTTCTTTTTCTTTTTTTTTTTTTTTCATTTTCAGATGCTTTTCTAAGTGATGGAAATGGCAGAGGAAGTTCAGTTTAATCCTGTAGTCATTTTTGGTAGACAGCTCAAGTTCTGATGGGCGAATTAAAGCTTGCTTTTCAAGAACTTTCTGTACAAATCACTGTTTTTCAAAAGCTCACTGTTAGGCTAAGCTGCAGCCTAGCTTTTCCTCAAGATGTCAAAAGAAAATTTCCTAGAAGAAGCCAACTACCAGATTTGATTCTTCAAAACACAGAGGCATAAGAATTTACCCTCTTAACATTTGACCCTGACAGGCTTTCCTCAAAACTCGCAGGGAAGTGCTGAAAAGCTGCTTTTGCTTTCAGAAACATACGAATCAAGGAGAATATGTAATTAACTTTTTCCAGGTCAAACAATGCTGGGGCTTGGGGAGAAATTAGGATGGCCATCTGTTAGAGCACCAGAAAAAGGGCCACGTGCAGGAAGGAGCAAGGGGTGACTAACTGGAGGGGTCACCAAGATCTGCTCAAGCCTGCCAGAACGATTTGACTCCTCAGAATTTCTCAGCTTTCTACTGGGGCCATTTTGGGATGAGTGTGGAAGGTAAATCCACATTCGCTGTGGTTATACTCAGTAGAAGTAAGGTGAGTGGGTTGGTGTCTGTGTAACAGGACAGCACACGGGCTCCTTTCTCAGCTCCAGCTGGGTTGGGTTTTGTGGTTTGGGTGCTGCTGTTCTGTTGCCAAAATGCAAGGGTTTAAAATTGCTAACACAACCTGTCTGTGAAGGTTGCTGACACTTAGCCTCCCGTCAGTCAGGAATGGCTTGGGGTTGTTGTGCATTAGCTTCCCCACCTCATGTGGTCGTGCCCCCGCCTGCACAGTGCTGTGGTGAGGGGGCTGCAGAGCCCCAAGCCAGGGCTGCACAGCCCTCTCCCCAGCAGAGCAGGCAGCTGTGTTCATGCTGCATGAAGGCACTGCTTTATTTTGAGCCGGCCCAGCTCTCCCGGTGCCATAATGCAGATGAGAACTGTGTCACCTTTCTTCATCCTACCAGTTTTTGTGCTGTGCTGCTTTGAAAGAAGCTTTCAACTACCGAGGAAGTTCTTTTTCTGTGTCTGCGTGAATACAGATGTACTGAAAGAAGCTAGACTCTTAGCTATAAATAAAACGAGTGTATTGTGGTTGCTGAATGAGTTTTATAGAAACATCTGTGAAGGGCATCCAGTTCTGCAGTAGATTTTAATATGCTTTTTTACGCAAGTAACTTTATTTTTGGAGGTGCCTGGGATAAACCGGTGACCTCCATCACGCTGGGTTTACTTAGAGTCATTGAAACAGAAAGTCGAGTAAGGGGGTAATAACTTAATTCAGGATAGGGCAGATGGTGAGAGGCATTTACTGCTTAAAGGCGGCATCTGTGCACTTTATCACTGTAATACAGAATTAGAGGTTGTCTCCAATAAGGACCATTTGAAATGGAACCTTGAAATGGTTCCTGAAAATGCCATATTTCTGGAAATTATTTGTTAGCTTTTGAGAAGAAGCGCAGCTTATCTTGAGATGTGTCACTTACTTTGCTCTGCAGTTGTGGAGTTTAAGGTAGTTATCCTCATTGTGTCTTCCTGTTCTTTCCTCCTGCTTTCTCCAGCATTTTTGTGCAGGTGTTCCAGCCAGTTATTTTGCCATAAAGCTCCTTTGGTTCTTCTACCTCTGTGTGTAAAAACATCACAGTAATTGTTTTAGTTGGTTTGCAGTCTTCATGTATTTCATGGTACACACAGATATCGCTGGCGTTAGTACCAAGTGGGCTTCTGCTTTCCCTTTGTTTTGTTCTTTCCCCTGTGCTGAAGGGCAGACCCCTTGCCACCTGGTGCAGTGCTGTGGCAGGTGAGGGTGCGGCTTGCAGGCCTCCCTCCAAGGGGAGGCCCTTGGGAAGGGTTCGTGCTGTGCAGAGCCTGGGACAGCCGCCATTCACGTCCTGCTCCCGTTGGGTGAGAGCGAGCCCTTCCAGATGTGAGGAGCACAAGAATGCAAGTTAAACTGTTGAAATAAACAGCTCTGTACTTATTTATCCTTTTCTGCTGTGTCCAAGGGTAGGGAAGAATCGAGCAAGAGTTTTAGTTTCTCTGTGCACCACATGCTTCATCACGAGTACGAGGTGCGGCAGTCAGACAGGGTGGGCACTCAAGGTGCAAGTTCCCTCTAGGAAACTAAAGCCCACGATGTTGAAAGAGAATTTTTGTGTGACGTCGCTTCAGAGTGGATGTCACCAGCTTCCCCGTGAGCTACTCCTGTTAACTTTTGGTCCAGCTTCTCTAAGCTTAGAGTAACAGAACAGCAAAACGTTGCCACGTTGGGGCTGTTCCAGAGTAGGTTTTGTCCTTGTGGAAGGTGATGTAAGTGGGGGTGGTCCTGTGGTTTTTCAACTGGTGGAGAAGCCAGTGCTGTGGTAGGCTTGTGTGAGAGAGCAGGGGTATGCGCAGCAAGAAGAGCACAGGTTGCTAATCGCTGTGATGCTAATGAGATGAGACTAATTAGCTGTTGTGTGTTTTGGAAACAAGAAAAAAACCATCCGCTTAGAGATGCCTTTACGAAGTATCCTCGCCTCTGTCAGGCCTGTTGCAGCCAGCCAGGCCCCGGCTGGGGAGAGCCAGGAAATCCCTGCAGAGGGACGAGTGCTGCCTGGGACACAAGTGCTGACGCTGCCTCGTGGGACGCAGGCAGCAGGTGCTGGAGGCTGCTGGGTCAGTGCCTCAGCTCTTACCCAGATAAATTGATTTATTCGGATGTTTATGCTGCATAAATTCTTGAAACCATTTTTTTGTTCATCTGGTGTTCTGTAAGAGGGCTTTCCCGCTGCCTTGTTACACATCTGGTGACAGCTTTATGATCGTTGGATTTCCTCATGGTTTTGCAGATGAAAAAAGTGGTACCTTTTGTCCTTCGCTGAAGCTCAGAGAAAAACGTTAAAATAAATGTTTTTCCCCGTTCAGTCTGAGAAGTACTCTGAAAACTTTATGGAATAAAAGCGTGCCTGAGCTGCGGTGAGGATCTCTGGGCTGACAGCACGAGACAGAGCTGTAGCTGCTGTCTTCAGCTGACGTTGAAGGGATGAAGGAATGAGCAAGGTGGGAGCATCCCCGACCACTGGAGCTGGCAGGGCTGCAGCCAGCGGCTGGCGATGAACCCGCTGCAGTCAGCAACGCTTTCATCCTTTGGTTTTGGAATATTGCACCTTCTCAGCTGGCCTTCCTGGACCCAAGCTCCTTTAAAACAACGGTGCTGTGTGTTCGTTTTCCAGAGTTTGAGGATTCAGACATTTCTAATTAATAAGAATGCTCTGGTTTTTAAAAACAACAAAAATAAACCGGGGCAGAGTAAAACTGTTTGAAAATACTTCCACCGTCACGAAGAGTAATCATTGGTAAATTCTGACAGCCAGTGTAGCTGGGAAACCACTGGAAAACCAGTTGTTTCCTACGCTGAATTAATATCCATTCAAAATGAGTGTAACCGTGACTGCTTCTTAAAAGCTGGAGTTTGTATTCAGAGATTCCAGTCTCCTGATGCTGTACGGACTCACAGAAGAACCTGGATGGGTTCAGGCAGCAAGCCGGGATGCTGCACTCCATCAGTCTCTCAAAATATTGGTAGCATCGGTGCTACTTTGCTGCTCCATTAAAGTGCCAGCTGAAAAAGAGTTTCTAGTGAGTATCTGGCTTGCTCCTGTGATAACGTTTTCAGACCTGTGGGTGTATTCCTGGAAAAATACCAGGCGTGGGTTACTGAGTTGTTGACCCCTTACATAACTGAGAAGTGAAGGTGGAGGTGAGGAATGTCTGCAGCCTGCAGTGGAAAAGCACGTGAGGCCAAGTGATCCTGGGCTTCTGTCCTGAGCCCACGCACGCATTCCGTCAGTTCTAAACCGTCTTCAGGCTTGCGTAAGCAAGCATCTGTCCTTCAGAAATGTACTGTGGAACGCAATATTCAGTTGCTGAGGCTTTTTATCTCTTCACACCAGATAGACCAAAGAGAATAAAAATAGAGCTTGGCAGTACAGTTGTATCTGGGGACAGGGAGTCTCTGCCTTAACGTTAAGCCCTCAACAAAGATGGTCCCTTCTCCGTGGCTGTGTTTGTCACTTGACTTTACATGGTTTAGTTCTGATCTGCTCTGTGACATCTGGGCTTGAAGAGAAAACAGTTCTTTACCCGTATTTTTCGATTTCTCGATGTGCACACTGAGGACTTGAGCCATTTACTGGACCACCAACTGTCTCCCAGTCTTTGTCTTAAGCCAAAAACTTCTGGAGCGGAGAACTCTGCGGTTTGAGAATGGTGTAGGTAGAACTGCTACAAAAGTTGCAGAACTGAGCTCGTGTTGATGCCATAGTGCGTAAATAAGCGTTCACTTCCTTGTACTGGAGCTTTCTCTGTATATCAGATCACCATTATCTTTTTAATCATTCATTTGATCAATGTTTTGCTCCTTTTTTCCATTACGGAATATTTTTAATGTGTAGAACTGTGAAAGGAGGAGGTGCAAATGACAGCAACAGTGCATGAATGCCATCATTTCTTGGTTGGTATTTTTTAGAGTGATATTATTCATCTACAAAAAACAAAACCACAACTTAATAGCTTCTATCAAGTGCTGTACTATCGTATTTGATGCAAGCTAGAAATACCTGTGTCTCCTGTGAGCATTGGGCTGGTGACCTGGCCCGTTCCAGTTTTTATCCTGTAAACGTGTGTGATCTGTGGAGCAGTGGGAGAATGAATGACCTTTTCTCTTTGGTAGGGTTTTTCCAATTAAAGATGTACCTGCAGAGCCTGAAGCTCTCACACACTGGCTCTACCAACGATTCATTGAGAAGGAGGATCTCTTGACCCATTTCTACGAAACAGGTAAGAAGGTGTCCAGCTAAGTGAGATTTGCTTTGATTATGTTTTTTCTTACGAGGATCTCAAGATGATTTAAGAATGTGTATACTTTTTTGACACGAATCCAATACATATAGTCACTAACACTTTTTATGTGGCAGAAGAATGTATGCTAAGAAATATTTAGGAAACATTAGCCTGGCCAAGAGGAGAGTCAGGCAGCATTGGGAAGCTGAGACATTCGGAACAGAGCTAAGGAAATCCCTTTCTTTCCCCAACGACATACAGCTCAACTGAGAAACTTGCTGCCTGCCAGAGGCTTTTGTTGAGGGGAATCGTTCAGCAAGATTCAAAGAGATAGCGAACACTTACATGCACAAGAAAAGAATTCAGAATTTACGTTTGGAGGGGATACAGATATTCAGGGTTTAAAAAAATCAGCAAATTCTTGACTAAAATAAGTAAGACTCTTAGGTGAGGTACATTTTATTTTATCGTAGTGTTGCTATGTAGCATCTTCCTCTGACACTTGTACTATTAGAGAAGACTGATCTCGGTGACCTGTAGGTGTCATGCAAAATAGTCTTGTCTGTTTCCTGTTGAGCTGACCAGAAGGATGCTGCTATTGGAAGGACCTGTAAGCATTACACAGCACAAAGTCTGGAGCTGTCTGCCAGCCCTGTGCTGTGGCTGCTGGCCTCCTTGCTGGGAGCCGCTCTGGGTCACTTCCATCATAACGCACTTCGGGTGTTAATGGATCAGAGGGATCTAAATAAATTTAGGGCATTAATAACATCACTGAAGGGGTAATGGCAAATAATGTGATATTTAGAACAACAGGTAAATACTTTAGCTGGAAAGCTGTTTCCTCAAGCCTCTCTTTTACCATCCAGTTAATGGATATGTGTGTTTTCAGAGTACAAACTAGGGGAACTCAACATAATAGAAAAGACAAACCAGGGAGGAAAAGATAGCTTTGTTTAGACACGCAGGAAAGGAGGTTTATCAAACATCGACTGAGTAGGAAGACGCCAGATGAAATATTGTAACTTGTTCTTGAAGAAAAAAATCAATCTCTTGGCGATTATCGCAAATGCTGATGAAAAAGCCAGTCTGATGGGTCAACCGAGTTCAGTGTTCCAGAGTGACTGTGCTGCAACAAAGATGCTGCTTCTGTTATTAGGTTATTTACTGCAAAAACTGTTCTGATTTCATTTTGAGTGCTTAATTTACCAATTTTGGTGCTTAGAAAAGTTGAATTCTTTACCAACCAGAGCTGTACTGTGCTGTATGAAATACTGCTGTCCCTCAGCCGTCGCGGATGGTATAGTCAGGCCCTGCTGTGTAAACTGCATCTAAATACATATGTTAGACAAATAAATTTGTGAATCTGCTTAAAAGTGTGGTCAATAGGATGTAAGGAATTCTTGTTATTGAGACATTATGTCACAAATACCATTACGATGAAATGAGCACACCTAAAAATCTAACTAGACCGGAATTTGGAAGAGTATAATGAATGTAATCAAGCTCATTCCTTGGAATGTGCTTCAGAAATAGGATAATGGGCTATAATTTGTCAATGGAGTGAGCACAATTTAATAAGGTACTATAAATGTAAATGCTATGACATAGAACCTTATTAGGCATCAATTAGCATAATTTAAAGTTACTGCCATTTATGCCAGTTGAGCACTTGCTTGCATTCTCATTTGCTGTCATGGTTTACTGGAAAATGAGCGATTGCAGCTTTTGGAAAACCCCACTGAGGCCTCCTGAAGGGAATCCCCAGAGCTCCCCGGCAGATAGGTTTTTACTCATCCCTTGTCTGAAATGAGTGCATTTTTAAGACTCAGGGCTGTTGTAGCATTGTGACACACTGCTTAGGACTTTGAGCTCATAAAGCTTGCTTCTTTCTGCCTGAAATCAAAATATTTTAATTTGGTGAACTATTTAAGCTGGGGCAACATCTAATGCTACTTGAAATGTCCAATGTTTGTCACTGATATTATCACCAGCAGGAATACATTCTTCTGAAATATTTTTATTGGGAAGAAGAAGAATATAAGCATAAAACAGTTATTCTTTTTTTTTTTTTAAGTATTCGTAAGTGTTAAGGACTTCAGCAGATCTAGGGAAAATAGTAATAGTTGACATCTTAAACAACAACAACAAAAAACCCTTAAAATTTGAATACGAAAATGTCGCATTTGTTAATATAGGTACATTTTACACCTTTCATTTGTAGAATTAAAACTGTTTACAGATTTAGCAGCTAATGGAAAGCTTGTATTGGCAAGTGCACCGTTACTCTGAAGCAGGATAACCCTGAACACTGCAGTAACACAAATGGGATTGCATTTAGCACTTGGAGACTAATTAAAACATAAACCAAAAAAACCCCAGCACTTTAAACTTGGAGCTTATCAATTGGAAACAGTTGCATACCGAAGACGCTGTGCTCCTTGTTTGCTCTGATCATAAGCCAACGGGTGTGATGCAACTAAAAAAAGTAAGCCATGTCATCCTGCAGGGCAGCAGGAGAGTATTTTCAGGAGTGGTGCAGAAGTACTTTTTCCATTGTACCAAATCTGAAACCTTATCTGGAAATTCTGCATACAGATCTGTCGTCCCTGCTCAAGAAATATGAATTGAACTGGGGAGAGGGGAAGGTCGTAGGGGTGAAGATGACGAAGAGAAGAATAACTAAAAGTGCTTGGCTTGGCTTGTCCAGCAACGTGAGGGTCGTTTTCTCTGTGAAGATGCAAGTTGGCTTGGGAGAGGAGGAGGGGGCAGAGGCAGTTGCTGTCAGTTCTGAGGGATAAGGAGAGTTACTTAAACCAAAGGTCAGTGTTGGTACAGGAAGAAAATGGGTGATGGAAGAATAAATGCAGCACAGAGTGGACAAACAGGAGATGAGCAGTGAGAATTACTGGTGAATAAATGGAGTGGCAAACCTGCCGATGTGTGAAAATGTGTCAGTGAGGGAAGGATGGGACTCATCAAGATTTTTTACTCTAAGATCATTCATACAGAAAGAAAAGCTTTGTCTTGAGTGCTCGATTGCAATTCCTCCAATGACTGCAGATGTGAAGCATGGAGATAAGTTGCTGATGGTATCTAATTGCCCAAACTGCGTGGATTCCAAGATTCAAAATTGACTCTGCTATATCCTTACTCTTTGAGTCATTCATCTTCTGTTCTTCTATGAGTAGCTGTGACTCCAGAAATGCTGTAGCAAGAACATCTTCACCTAGTGCATTTAGTGTTTGCATCTACTCTTCAGAACTAACAACAAAAAGAAGTGGCTCATGTCATCTAAGGCTTTGTGCGTCTTGGTAACGCGTAAAGCAAATAATTTAATATTCTGAAGTAAATATATGCAAACAATTTGTGTATGATCATAAAGCTCAGAAGTATTCAGACAAAATTTGCTGCTGTAAGTCAGCCAGAAAAAGTCAAAGTGGGGGAGAATGGATTTCTTTTTGAATCATCAGCTCTGGCTCCTGCCAATCCTTCTCGTTTCAAACAGACATTTCAAAAATTCGTTCTGGCAAACAGAGCAGCAAATGAGAGTGCTTATTTAGGCTGCACGGCCGACGACTAGTGGATGTTCAGGCAACAGAAACAAATTCTTGGGAGAAAAAATATACGGGGGTGTGTGTGTGTGCTCATGTTCAAGAGGAAACTTGAAAATGTGTTTACTTCACAGTATACAAACTCATTCTCAAACAGCTGTAAAGCTTTATAGAGAATCCATGTTCAGGTTGATCGTGGGGACGCTGACATAACTCCAGAAGTAGCAGGGAAGACTTGGTTGTCAGATCTCCCTGCAGAGGTTGAACACAATGGGGTGGCTGCTCTGAAGGAAAGTTCAAGTTTATATCCAAATAAAATAAAAATTATGCTGAATTGTAAAGAAAATTTATTTTATTTTCTTGAAGATAGCTGGATATACTGGAGATTAATTCTGAACAATGCTGTAATTTTTTAAAATAACCAATTAATTGCTGGTGGGCGCTGCTGCTGGGGCAGGCAGCGGTAGCAAAGAAGGATGCCCTAAGGCCGTATTCCTGCTGCAGACACGTAAAATGGTTTTTTTTTTTCTTTTCATTTTCAGGGGCTTTTCCTCCACTGCAGGGTCAAACGAAAGCTGTTTCTCGGGAGATGACCCTCAGCAATCTGTGGCTGGTTGGCATACAGTCATTTGCGTTTTTGTCAGGCGGTATGTGGTACTGCATCTTACAGTATTTTTATCATTGCCTATTTTAAAAGTCGAACGGGACCTGAGGACACAGTGGGAAGCCAGGCTCTCGCAAAGGAGTATCATGTCGTGTGTGCAAATGTGAATACACAAGAGCAAAGGAGAATACTGGATGGACCTTACCTCTGTTTGGGGGAATTTTAAACTCCACTGAAAGTGAAGATCAGTAACATAGTGATCTGATGATGTATTATTTTAAGAATTGTCTGTATTTTTAAAAAGTGTATACTCTCACCCACACTTAAGCAAATTCAGCGTTTGGACAAAAGGTGCAATCGTACAACCACCGTAGAAGAATGTCTGTGACAAGAAAACTGTCACCACAAGTATTTCGTGGCATTGTAGTTAGAGCTCAGAAAACTCAGCAACTCGTCTCTTCAGTAGTCTGTGCAGCATCGGTGTGGTAGAGATTCCTCATTTGCACAAGCGTGTGCTTTATTGCTGCTCATTGTGCTGGAGGCAGAGATGCTCTGCCGAGCTGCTGGCGGCATCTTTGCCGCTGCCCGGGCAGCAGTTGTTGTCTTAGACACATTGATCTGAAACCAAGGCCCACAGAGGGTCCCGTGTCAGGTGTGTGTTGTGAGGATTCGGTCCTCAAAAAAGCATCGCAGCATCATAGTGTGATCAGAAGTTACCCACGTTTGATGAATCAGCCCATCCCTGCTGTGGTTTCACCATCAGCTAACCCAGTTCTGCGTGCTACCAGTAGCCCATCTTAGGAGGAAACTTGGAAAATATTGAAGTCGCTTGATCTGTTTCTCCTTTCTGTTCAGAGTACGTCTCATCCATCAATGTCACTTCTCAAAATGCACTTTTGCAGGTGAAAGTACAGTGAAGGAAAGAAACAGGGAGTAGGGGAAAGCTTTACCTGTCACGCATTGGAAGCCAGAGCAATTCTAGCTGTTTCTGAAGGTCTGCTGGTGCTGCTGGTGATTTCTAGCCACCTTTGTACTTTGTATACTGCAGTCCAACCATGGTGACCTTTGAATGGTTCATAGAGGCCTTTTTCTCCCCTGCTAGTTGCAGCAGCACTAAATAGACATGTGGGAGAGTTTAATTCAATGCCAACCATCTTAATGTTTTGCTAAGGAGTAATAGAAGGAAAACTAGTTTCTTAGAAAAAGATATTTAAAAAAAATAAATATTGCTATCAGAAATCTATATGAGGATGTCACCGAAAAAAAAAAAAAGGAAAAAGGTATGGTAAATATTGCTGAGTGACTACATGGAGGACAGCATTAATTAGCTCCTGAGTGTGCTAAAAATCCTAATGGAAGAATGAGCTGAATTTGAAGGCAAAGTGGAACGGAAGTTCCAGCTCCATTTTCAGGTGTGTCGTACAAGATGCTTTCCAAAGGGAGTCCGTGGAGCGCGGTCCTGCTTCTGGCCGGTCTGGCTGGCATTGTGCTCATGTGATTATACGCAGATTTGAGAGAGCTGTTCCTAAAATAAAACTAATCTCTCTAAAGACAAGCAGGATAGCCAGAGCTTCAGATGTGGCGTCCTGCCTTTTGTGCGTTGATTTTACTGAGAACAAAGTAAGCCCTCGGTCGTTTTGGCTTTGAGTTACCAAGATTGATCCCCCCTTCTCCTGCCGCGTGAATCCATGGGCGCCATGCAGACACAAAACACAGTCAGCGTTCCCTTTGGGAGAGCAGGATGAGCACGCTAAAGCATGAGGCAGTGCTGAATGATCTATTTGAGGAATGCCTTGTCAGATAAGCCACCTCTCGCCCCAACAGCGGTTAGTTTTATCTTCAGGTAGCTCCGTGGGGATGGCTGCAGAGCAACACACCATGGCAAGTTCCCCTGAACCGCGAGTCCCCTCCTGGACTTAAACGTGCCATTGCAGTGGGAGGGCAGAGGACAGCCTTTGCCTAGAGGTCAGCTTTTGGTCTAAGATGCTGACCCCCAGCTCTTTTACACCCAGTCACGTACCTGAGCGCTGGTGTGACACAAATCCACTTGAGAAGAGGCATGCCCTGAAAGGGGAGGCAGTCTCGGGAGCGTACCTTCCTTCCTGCTGCTCTTGCTGAATTACAGCTGATAGGAGGAATGTGTTCAGTCTGCCACCTCGCAGGCAGGTGCTGGGCAGCCCGGTGCCGTCAGGTTATGGCTGCAGCACCTGGGCATAAAGGGACTCTCAAAACTGCAAGATGCAGGTGGTGAGCTAATGATTTCTGTCCTCCCCCGGGTGGTTTGGTCAGAGCCACTGGGATGCCCTCGCTACAGCTGGTTCTAGTTAGAGCTAGGACAGACTAAAGTGAGACAAAAAGGGAAGTTCCTATAAGCAGATTGCACAGCAGTAACTCGCATCAGGAGGCTGTTTGATAGAGGCCCAGGAAACTCCCTGTCAGAGCATACTGTTTTATTTCAAACCCAGTGGCTTTTCCAGTGGATTGCAGTCAATAGTGAGTGTTCACACGCTGCCTGAAGAAATGAGCAATGCGCAATAATGTTTCAGGTGATCCTTTGATTTATCCGGTCCTGTGCGTTTTCAGTTAATTCCTTTATAGTTCTTACTACTGCAAGACGTTTGTTTGCAAGCACTGATTGTTGTTTTGATAGGGTGAGTAAATAGTATTAGGTCTTAGGCTGCTTTCCTGCCTGCACTGGGAAGCGAGCGCGTGGTGGTGTCTCTCGCTCCGGCTGAGCTGCTGCAGGTGACAGTGGAATGAAACCGGTGTTAAGGAAATCCAGAGTGCCCTCCCAGCACGAACGTGGATGCTGCTTCACGACAGAGTGAGTTTTTCTGTTAAGGGAAAACTATTGTAGGGGAAGTTCTGTGCTGAGAATACCACGCTGGTGAAGGCTGGAGCTTGGCAGGCAGGTTTGTGAAACACGGAGCCCTGTGGGTTACAGCTGGGTTGCACCTTCTGGTGGTTGGCTGGGTCACAGCCAGGGTGAGCGCCGTGCTGCAGCGTCCAGGGGTCTCCTCTTCCGGAGAGTTCAAAGTGCAGTTGATGAAAATGATGTTAATGAACCATACAGTTGATTGCAAATGGTTAATTGCTGTAATTTTGAATATGTATTAGGAGAAATAATATGGAAGAATGTGTAAAGTGACAACAGGATGAAAAATTAAAGAACTGATTGGAAGCTGTTGCACACACAAGTGAGAACATAATTTAAGTTCATTGTGAATAAAGACGTTTCTCTGCCAGGGTTGCACACAACGTTTGTAAGTTTCTGTGTTTAATTGTTCATGAACAAGTTTAATTAGAAACAATGCAACTCCTAATGGTTCCACCATACGAAGAATATCTGCCCCTCCAGGACGAGCAGTGCTTTTGTTCCAGTGCCCTTTGCAGGTATCTTCCTTACGGATTGATTCTCTTGTATTTATGTATGGTTCTGTTATCAGGTATTTCAACAGTGATGTCTCTTTGCAGCAGGCGTATAGATATATATATATTTTTTAAGTTGCTCTCAACCGACCTTGAAAAGAAAGATTGCCATTTACCTTGCTCACCTGAAAATGAACAGCTTCGTGTTCCACCCTGGGCACCAAACCAGGATGCATTAAAATGACCACTGTGGTACTGCTCATCACTCATCTGTTTTGCAAACGGTGCAGTTGTTTTGGGTGTTTTGCCATAAAGTGCTGTTGACTTGTTCACTTGTTTGTGTGAGGTAGCGCAGATGTGCGATCACTGTGTGCGACAGGATTCAGCTGCTCTGCTTTGCCTTGGCGTACAGTGTTGGGACCAAAGGTACTTGGAAGGGATTTCCAAATCGGGAGACGGGGGCCGGGGGCACCCTGAGACAGCGCGCGGGGGCTCTGTGTTCATCTGATACAAGCAGACAGCATAACGATACATCTGGGTGCTGTATTGTTTGGAAATAATGGAGCCATATGAAATAAAGGGTTATTTTGCAAAACTGCATATTTGATACCTTTTACACTTGTTGGAAACCGAACGCTTGGAAGAGCAAAATGGGAACCATTCTCTGATTGTAAAAGTCTGCATACATTATGAACACTTCTGAGCAATTTTACTTTTTCTGTGTAAAAACCATGGACTACCTGGCTGTGATACAACAAGTCTGTAGAAGGATTCTATGCATTTCAATGTAAATCTTTGATTTAACCATTGGATACTGAAGTAACTACACACTGAACAACTGCCCTGTTAAAGCGAGTGAGTTTCTTTAAAGTTACTCTACCATGGTGTTCATTTTGTATGACAAAAGTTTTCTCGATAGCATTTATTTTAGC
>WBMW01001115.1:2447155-2495238 GCA_013396635.1 Penelope pileata | reverse complement strand
CCCCCCCCCCCCCCCCCCCGGCGTTACCAGCATTTTGCTCTGTTTGAGAAAATGGCTGCAGGAGGCTGCAGTGACTCTCTGTGCTTCTGCAAAGGGCTGGTTGTGTTTGGAGTTACTGCATTTATTTCATTGTTTTTTGTTTTTAATGGAGTATTTCCAGCAGCCAGGATGTCTTTCAGAAGTGTAGACGGATCCCAGAAGAAGCATTTCTCTACAGAGGCTATCAGGTGTCCTCTCCCATTTTTTCGTGTGTGGCAAAATAAAGTTGAATTTTTTTTCAAGATCTCATGTGCTTCTAATCCTTGATGGCAGTGATTTTGTTTGAGGGCTGTAGTTACTGTACTTACATCTAATAGATGCACAATCTCTGTTGTGCTTGCCGTGAGCACAACAAATAATAAATAAATTTACAAAAAAAAAAAAAGAACCACTTCAGTTCACCACGCAGCTCAAGTAGTAAGGGCCAGTGTTGGGTATGGGGCTCTTGGGAAGGATACAGGACTGACCTTTCCATGCCAGCAGTGCTGTAAGGGGAGGAGTGGAGCAGCAGAGCGAGGGTGGGAGCAGTCCCTGCAGCCCTCATCTGCTCCAGCACCTGCTGGGAGCTCTCCTGGCACCCAACTCGTGGTTCCTGCACAGGGCACTGCACAGCAGTGATTCCCCTTGAAGTTTCCGAGAGTTCAGGAAGCATCAAGAGCAGAACCTGGCTCTCATTGACCCCAGCCTGCTGCTGTCCCAGAGCAATGTGAATCCAACCTTATGGTGACCGAGGCTGTAGTCATTGTGTCATTATGCAGATGCATCTATTTTCTAACAGAGCAGTCTGGTTTCGGACAGCTTCAGCTAGGCAAAGCAGTGTGGAGCCGAACAGCCCTGGCGCAGCTCTGCAGAGAGCTCCTCGTGCCCCGTGCAGTGTTCATCTTCCTCTTCCATTTCCCTCTGGGCTTGGTCCTGTTCTGTGTGGTGTGTTCCTGTGAGGGGTGGGGGAGCTGGGGAGGGAAAATTTGGGATCTGACTAACGGCACTGGTGAGACCTACTGCTTCCCAGCCGTGGTGTCGTACTGAAAAAGCCACTGTTTTAAGTTCCAGGCAGGTATTAAATGTTTGTTTAAAAAACAACAATAAAAAATCTTTCCTGCTGGGAAGAAAGCTGTATTTTTAAAAAGGAAAAAATCTTTTTGGCTGTGAGAATGTCAGCTGTATGAGTTGTGACCATATCACGACATGCTGATCAGATATAAATAAATTTTTATCTTTCAGGACTCTGTCTTGTGGTTTCACTTTTGTGGTAGCTGTCACGTGGTTTTTGTTTGCGTTTGAAAGGATTCTTTGCATTTTTAAACATTACTAATTTCAGCTGAGCTGCAAATAAAGGTGTGTGGACATCATGTGTGCATGCTGCTGCGTCCGAAGAAACATCTCTTGCTGATTTTAAAAGAAAATAACCACATAAAATGTGTTTGAAGGCGTGTTAGTTTGGAGCGCAGGGAACGGCCGTGATGCAGTTCCAGTGCCGGGTGTTTCTCTCCTTCTCTGAGAGCAGCTGGGAGCTCAGTCAGACAGCGCTGAGTTCCCTGGGCACGCAGAGCAAGTGCAGGACTCCAGCAGGATTCCAGCTGCCCCTTCACAGACAGGGTGTGGGGCAATGGGCAGAGCTGTGAGGATGGCGCTCACAGTGGGCTGGGAGCGTGAGGGTGGGTAAAGGGTTGGGTGCGTTATGGGTTGTAGTTACCTTTTTTTTTTTTTTAATGGAG
Organism: Penelope pileata; assembly: GCA_013396635.1. Lineage (NCBI taxonomy): Eukaryota > Metazoa > Chordata > Aves > Galliformes > Cracidae > Penelope > Penelope pileata. Next base: position 2,493,484 of record WBMW01001115.1, on the reverse strand, counting down.
ATCACAATATCTCCTTTTCCTGGAATGAAAGAACGGCTTTTGTTATACCTTTGTATAGGCAGAATGCGCAACTACTCAAATTTTCCGTATATCCTCAGACTCTCTGGGGACTAGGGACAAGGTCTCTGGTTTGGTTGTCCTTCTGGTGTCGGTTTCTGTCCAGTTAGCCGGTTGGTTTCATTGGGACTTCTCTGTGAGCCTAGAAGATGATCCACTGGGAACATCAGAGCAGCTCGTGCTAATGTGTAATGCAGCTGAATGAAGGCTGCTTAAGCTTTTAATACTAACTTTAAAAGTAGAATTCATTGTTGATATTATTGCATAAGTATTAAAGGTTGACGCAAATGGAGATGCTGACCCATGAGTGTTGAAGATGGCAAGGAGCTCGCTCAATTACAGTGAGCAGATTTTAAAATTTGCCTGAGGAAAGTGGGAAAAAAAAGTGCATTTTGTGACAATGTTAATTAAGATAAAGCTCCGTCCATGCAATGAGTAAATTATCTAACCTCAGTAATGCCCGTCAGCGTGGCTTTGGGAAAATGCAACATCTCTGCTAACCAAAATTGACATGCTAAATTTGATGAGATGGCAAATTTGGCTTATTATGGTGTGATGGAATGTCGCTGAGGTTTTGTAATCTCACTTGAGAATCTGAAGAAGATCTGTAAAAAAATCAATTTATATTAAATTGCTTTTTGAAGAGAAAATCTTCATTTGGAGTTAACTAGAATAAGTCTCAGCAGAGCTGTTTGGTGATGTGCGACATTTTCATAAAAGAGATGAAACAATTCTTTTATTCTGTCAATTTGTTTCTTAGGAGGGTAAGTCAGGGAGCATCCCAAATCTTGTAGTAAAGGGTCTGTTTGACAGTAAGCATCGTAACAGGCAAAAGGAAGCTTGTCTTTCTGGCCTCAAGAAAAAGATAAATTGTCCTAGAAGACTGTGATACTGGAGAGAATTGAGAGACTGGCAACTTGTAACTGAATAAATACATCTAAATAAATAAAAGGGCAGATTTGACCCTTCAAGCAGATAGGTAGCAGTAGAGAGCAGTAGGATTTCTATCTACAGCATTAGTGAGACTGCATGTTGAATATTGACTTAGAATTGCTGGGCATGACAGAACAGAACAGTTTATAATCCAGCCTGTGCCTCCCCGCTGTGTCTCTGCAGGCTGGGTACGGCTGGCTGACTTGAGCTGAAGCAGCCACTGCCCAGTGCCTCGGAAGGGTTTCCTGCTCCTTGGGATGCTTCCTGCTCCTTGTGCCTTGCAGCAGGCTGTGCTGAAGCTGCACGCTCCCAGCTGGGAGCTATGCTTGGCTGCCTGATATACCCTGGGCCTTTTTCTTGCACGCGTCTCCTTTACTAAGGTGGAGGTGACAGGTACAGCAGTGCTTTGAAACCCTGAATCTGCTGCCACTTTCCTCTAAGCTGAAACTGTTGGATTTTCTTTCCCTCTGCACTTTCGAGAGCACCGAAGATGGGCTGGTTATTTTTCAGTTGGTTGGTTGTATTTGGTGGTTCTAGGGGTTATTGGTTTGGTTTTGGTTTTCTGCTGCTGCTGTGCTCCTTCGTGTGTTTCTCTTAAGCTGACACACGTGGGTCTCCTCTGTCAGCAAGTATTTGAGGTGGAGAAGCCAGCAGCTGGCAGATCGGGACTGTCCCTCTGCACTTCCGTCTTGAAGTACACAAGGCTGTGAAGTTAGGCATCCTCTGAAAAGGAAAAACTTTCCACTGGACGAGAGGGAAACTTCACTGTAATGGAAGTGGCACACTTCAATTTCTGGAACAGAATTGATGGCTCAGGGATTTTGGTTTGGTTTGGTTTGGTTTTTTTGACCGCTGCTTGGACTAAATCCTCCCTGACAACTGGTTTAAAATATATATATATTTTAAAAAAGAGTGGAACGCTGTATGTGCAATGCCCTTCTCTGTTACACCGTAACCAGTGAATTATGGGGCCTATAATTTGACAACTTAAGCACAAATGTAATGAACTTCAGAGCTGAACTTCATAGGCTGTAATTAGGGTGGGGCTGTTTTTCCAGGAAGTTTCTGAGCCTGATGACAAAATATTATTTTAATAGGCCAGTAAAGTCAGTGCTTAACCAAGCTCTGTTAATTGCCCCCAAGCCAGCAGTAATAGTTGCTGAAACAATGTGGATTATCCAGCACTAGATCAACCTCTAGCAACTAAATGTTCTCCCATTCTGCTTGCTCCAGTGTTGAGCATTGATTCCTTTGTCACTTGAAGTTTTAGCTGATGGATTTTGTTTCTCCAGCTATTGCCTTGCAGTAATACTAATAAAGCCTAGCGTGTGTTTTTATGTTTGCACTAGAATTGTTACTTAACCTTGAGAAAAGTAGCATTGGGCAGACAACTGAGTATTTCCTAAGTGAAAAGGAGACCCTGCATGGAAGGACAGTCCCAAAGGTCACAGCTGCTGCCACGCACTACGTGCACAAATTCACGTGCTGAGAGAAGGATCTAGATCACGATGGATTTTTAGCATTGGTCATTGAGTAAATGTTTTGGTTTCCCCTGCCATGAAGCTGAAATGAAGTTGTACCAAAGCCCACAACTGACCCGGGACAGAGCCAGTTCAATCTACAAAGGTAATCTGGAAAAAAAAAATACCTGTCTTAGTGGACAAATGAAGCTTAATCCTTTTGTTTTATCCCAAGGAAAGTAAAATACTACATATGAGCCTTCTGTAAGTACTTTCCATCATGGACTACAGCCTTGAAGAAAAGCTGCAAGATGCAGCAGCTCTGTGCAGAAGCAGGTGCCCTAATGGGTACGTATTTGGTCCTTCTCTCTTGAAGTTGTCAAATATTTTTACTAGAGAGCTGAAATAGAAGTAGGTACTGTTTAGCCCAATCCCAGTAGGAGGTTAGGACCTATATTATGCAGGTAACTAGATTAGATGTTAACGTGATTGGGTTTTGGTCTGTAAGCCTACAAAACATACTATTTCATCAGTAACTAGATGGCCAACTTTTTAATCTTCTCAACACAGTGCTTCTGCCCTGAGCTGACCAAGACCCTAACCTGCAAGAGACAGCAACAAATAAAATACTGATTTTTCAGACTATACAATAGTTCTCATATTTGGAATAACTATCAGTGCCTTCATTCATGGTGTAAGTACAGACCATAGCAGCTGCCGGGTGAGTCAGGCCCCAGGCATGTCTGAGCCAGTGTCCTCCCCAAGGATAGCCAGTCCCACAGCCTCCAGGAAAACTGTCCAGGATCCCTGGAGAGGAGAGACAAGTGTCTAATAACCCTGCTATGTATAGGTAGTTTCTTCCCAGCCTTCCCATTAGTAGCTGCCTTATGTCTTGGCCCACCGAAATGTTTATCCCTGTTTTGTCCCAATGTGTTTTGGTGCCTGGGGAGGCTGATGAGTCCTGCAGGCCACTCACAGACTCTTCTAAAAGTCCACTTGCTTTCCAAAAAGCTTCCTTAGTTCTAAATGCTCAGTCTTTGCATTGGTTGTTCCTTCTCTTTTGTGTTAGCGAATAGTTTAAAAACAAATCCCCAATTTGTTTTCTCTGTCTACCTCTCCTGGGTTTCTATACCTCTGTCAAGTCTGCAATGACTGAGGAGTTCTCTGAGCTATTTAAATCTCTGTTCTCATTCCTGTAGATTCATCACCTGTGCAGTTAGATTCCTTCTGCTTTTGATTATAACATTCAGAGGATTGATTGGCCTGTCAGCATAATTTATTTAAATATTCATTTAAATGCAGCTTGATAGTGAGTTTAGATTTAATAATGGATTTACCATTTAGTGATCTCCTGACTCCAGTGGAACATATAAATCAAACAGTAAATGTTAGCACCTACAGCAGAAAGTCTACTGCCAATGGTTCTTTATCCCCCACACTAAAACATACATTTAACTCCATTGCATACAGAAGAATTCCAGCAAGATGAAACTGTTCCATAAGGTGAACTGTTTAAACAGAGAATTTAATTCCTTCATCCTAGTTATCTTTTTGGGGAAAAAAAGTTTAACCAACCACTCAAGGTTAACTCTAAGCTTGCATCCCCCTGAAGTCTTGGAGACACGAGCGGTTGTCCATGGAAACCAACGTGCAGCTGCCCTGGGTCAGTCGCTGCCTGGGGAACGGCACTGTCTCCCTTCAGCACCTAGGAAATCTGGTCTCTGATTTTTATTTGTGGCCCTTTAATTGACCCTATGAAAATACATCCAAAATACCCAGCTAAGCCAGAGGGTGAAGATGTGGAAAAAACGCCTCTTACTTTGCAAAAAGTTCGTGACTCTTATTTTCTGGTTTGCACATCTCCCTCCAGCACTTTGTTGTGTAAGGAGATAATTCAGGCAGCACAGCAAACCTGAGTGTCCTAAGGGTAGATATCACAAGGTCAGCAGTGCCAACTGCACTGATTAGTACAATCCTGACTAAGAACAGTTACATGACTTTATTTTTAATGAGTACAAGGATTATGGGAATTTAGATGGAACAATAATCTATTTTTATCTTGTATTTTGTACGCTCAGAAGATGAGTCAGAAATAAGCTGCATAGTAAGAAAGGTGAGAAGCGTTTGCTAAATGAGCAAAACTGCAGGAAGACAAATGCCTTGCTTGGCAGCACTGGATGAGTGCTAGGGAGTCTTGAGGTGACAGCAATAACCCTTCCTTGATTTTGGAAGCACGTATCACAATGACAAGGTAATGGATACTGTGGCACCCACCTGGGCAATTGAGTACTGCAAGCTATTTTTTTAAATACTTCGGCAAGCCAGGAGGAAAAGGACATACATTTTGCTAACAGTTAATGATACTCGTTTCTTCCAACTGCTGCACCATCTGACGGTAAAGAAAGCCAAAGGTTTAAGCTTAATGCTTTAACTTCTCCAGCAATTCTTTAAAGACAGCTCGTGGATGTAAATAAGATTAAGGATGCCCAATCTGAAAGTTACTCAATTAATGCCTCCTACTTATTCCATGGAAACTACAACAGATACAAGGAGCACATTTGACAGATCAAATTCTCAGCTACAAAACACTCATTTTCAATACAGTCACCACCATTAGCGATGCGTTTCTGCCAGTGATGAACAAGAGCCTGCATGCCATGCTTGTAAAAATCTGCACCAGCAGAGGTGACCACTGTCACTGTTGCCACTGCTGAAACCACCACCCCCTCACTGTGCTCACAGCCAGTTTGTGCTCCAGAAATGTTCAGCAAGCAGTGATGTCAATGGGCGCCATTTTTTTGCAATGGAGGAATTCAGTTCCACACCTTTGCTTCATCTGCACTTCCATGTCAAACACCATTTTGTCAGAGTGCCCCTCTGCTGCCATCTGTCACACAGCAACAACATGGAATGGAATATTGGTGGGAAGGTTCAGCCTCTGCTGCCATCCCACCAACATCCGCCTCTGATGTTGTGGGCCAAAATAATAAAATAGGAGGCATTACTTTCGGATTATGCCTTTTAATTACCGTGTAGGCACTAGATTAAAGAATGCTCTAAAGCAGCACCACACAGCAGTTTCACAGACTACAGGCTTAAAGGAAATGGGAACAAACCCAAACACTATGGCTCCTGTGTTTCATCCTGACAACTGAATAGGTTGTGCTGCAACTGAGGATTCATTTCTGGCTGTTTGCAATGTGTCCCATCATGCCTCAGGTTGCATTACTTTAATTATGATTCTTAATAGCTATAATTGCAATAGTAGCTGTGAAGTAGTGAAGGGACCAGATGTTGTTCATCCAAAATGCTTTTAACACTCACATCTTCCAGAATCGGGATGCCAGATAGTGCCCTATTGTGACAATTGTCACACAGCAGCAGATTAAGAGCCGTATAAGTGCAGCCTATTGCCTCGAGGGGGCCCTGGCTTCACTGTTAACGCACCAGGCCAAGAGCAGGGGCTGAGTGATGCTGCCTGTCAGACCTGACTGCGCTGGTGGCAGAGGCTACAACCACACAGCTGGAGGAGAGTAATTTTCTCCACTGTCCTAATTAAATCCAGCTGGACTCACGAAGCACCACCTTGATCACAATGATTTAGCCACTGTTTCACCTGACTCAGCTCAGGTCTGGGCAGTGGTGCTCCCATCAGCCAGTGGAATTGTGCCAAAATCAGCAGAAGAAAAGTGTGGAGAGGAAGAAATGAGTGGATTACAGGAGAAGGGTCTGGTGAGCTCACCACTGAAGACTAATGAGGTTAGGGGGCAAGTACTCAATATCCACTTTTGTGGGGGTCTGTGGCCCATTCAGAAGCAAATTAGATGCTCTGCCCTGCCCTCTTTTGACCTGTTACTTGCTGGGGAACCTACAGTGTTTGCCATACAGTGGGTCTCTTGCTCCCTTTTACCCTTTTCTGGCAGAAGCACCTTACTTCTAGCTTGTTCTTTCCACAAATGTGAAGAAAAATAATTACTTGACTGAAATAGCTAATGTAAGAGATAGGAAGCAGCTTTGTAGAAATAATTATGTACAAGCTTACAGTGGTTTAGTTTAACTGGCTCAAGCACTCTTCTTTCACTCTGGAACATATCCTCCCCTGTTCTCTGTAAATCTCCAAATGCACTGGCTGTATTGTTGCAAGCAGTACTTCACTTCAGTGAGTGCTACTCGACAGGACTGCACGCAGACCGACTTCTCTCTCTCCTCTGCTGCAGAAGTAACACTGTACGGTAAGAGTTGTTACAATGCTCTAATAGCCTGCTCTAAGAAATTATACCAAGCCTTGAAAATGGATTGGCGTAATGGAAACAGAGATGTTCTCATTCTTCCTTTTAGGGGGAATGAAAAAAAATGTCTTAAGAAAATCAGGCCACCTGCTCCTTGGCCCCACTTTGATATTGCAGTGGGTGCAGAGGAACACTGATCCCCCTCAGCGTGTGCCTCTCGTCCTTGTTGACTTAATGCATGCCAATAGACGCTGTGGATGAAGCACCGTTATGTAATGGTGCTTGTTGCAGGCACTGAACCTCTCATGACATAACAGATCCTGTATTAAAGACAGAAGCAGCTTTATCCTAAGTATTATCGCTAATGTGAATAGACCGAAACATGAGCAGATGCACTGCAGCTGCATGAAATGCTATGCCACTGTGCCATTAATGCTATTCAGTTTAAAAAACAAATCTATGTTGCTTAATTTCTTTATAGGGAAAAAGTAGGTCTTTGGGTTCTGAAGGTGTTGTGGTTTAACATCGGTAATGTTATGAAGTCCGTGCTAGGTAATTGTAACAGGTATGTTAAGCATCATATTTTGACCTTGACTACTCAGACCTCAATTATTCAACCTTCCCAGTTATTATAAAAGGGGTCAGGTCCTCTGATGTCTACTAATTAAAATTATAAATGAAGATGTTCCAAATTTATCTGAAATCTCAAAACATATTTAGTATACCTGCAGAAAGAGAGATCAAAAATGTGAAGGGGGATGGGAGAGAGAAAATAATTCATCAGAACACTACTGATTGTGACACTGAAATCTTGGAGGCCCTTTCAATGCTTACAGCAACACATGGTGCCTAGTGGTCAGACCACTGGACCGACGTTGGGAGAGCCTTGGAAGCCATGCCCCTCTGGCCTACCACCTGACTTGGCCTCGCTGCGCTTCCATTTCCTGCGCTGAGTAATACTGACAGAAACCTCACCTCCACTCAACCCAAACTATCGTTTCCTGCCAGCACAACACACTGAGCTAGCTTGTGGAGGGATTATACACCAGATTCTGTCGTTCTGTCTGAAGTGAGGCTACAGAGGTTAGCTAGCAGGCCTGTGTTTCTCACAGGATGTGACCAATGTCCCTTTCACCTCAGAAACACAGGACTAAGGACACCATTCCAAGAGAGGTTTAAACTGGGCCCTGCACTCTGCAGGACATCTTCTGGGCTTCCTTTCTCCTCGTTGCAAATCCCACGTGCTGTATGCTCAGAGCTTCTGGGCCATGACACCTTGTGCTCGCTGAACACTGCAAGTTATTGTGCTTTAATGGCCACTGCAGCACACCAGTACTGATGTTGCGATATTGATCTGGATGTATTCTGGATACCTCTGGGAATACATTCATTAGAGAGCTGGAGAGGATTTTTTTAGTTTTAAGTTATTTTTTAATTTGGTTGACCTTTTTATCTTCTGCCTCTGTTCCCTAGGCAGAGGCAGATTTCTCCCTAGAAATAAGAAGGAATTTTGCAAACCCACATCTTTTCAGAAAGGTATTTCTTCGTATTTGGCAGCTTCCTCGGGTATGCCTTCTGTACAGCGCATACATATTGGAGATCACTGCTGCTTTATACAAGTAGTTTAATCACAGGCAGCTAAAGCTGCAATCCTCACCTAAATTTTCCATTTCAGGGAGCTGGCTAAGCCACCAGCATGAGCCAGCAGGTGACAGAATTGATTGATTCCACGGGAACTATGCAGGATCTGTGTTCTGCAGGGAACTATTCAGTGATCTGTACCCCTGAGAAGCACACAGCCAGTGGTCATGCTGTCACTGAAGCTGTCAGTGCAGTGCAGGCCGATACATCTTATGCAGAATAATTTGGAGCCAATTCTTGTTAATTAGGAATCAAATAATGGCTGTATGGTTTATTTATCCATTAAAGACTGTAGGAGAGGCCTATTGGGAGAATAAATGTATTTTACTAGATCAAATAATAAAAGATACTTGTCTCTTCCTACAGTCTTGCTTGAGTCACATCCCTGTAGTTGCAATGATCTACAGAAAGCTAAGAATCCGTTTTTAGATTCTTTGACAGAGTATATATCAGCAAAGCAAGCATGAGACTTCAAGGAATTGTGCTGCAGGGTATGTCTAAGCTCAACATGTAAGGAAGTTGTTGAAAGGCAATTTTTAATAGACCCATTACTGTAAGAGAAATAAGAAATTGTAGTGGATTATAACCACAAAGCTCACAATGAAAGCGAGTTTAAGTTATACCCTTATTCCTGCATTTCTGAGTTAAGTTACTGGTACTCCCAGCTGGACACACTGAGCTGTCACTTAACCTGCATAAACATTTGGATGTTGGCTGATGTGCACTGAGACAACTAGCTTCTTCACTGTTATGGCACTTCCATGGTAACGCTGCTCTCTTCTGGCCTACACAGATGTGTAGGCTGCCCTGGGCCCCCCTGTTAGCTTATGGGAAAGCATACTCATAGTATTAAAATTCTGTTAATAGCACTGGAGAACAAAACTGAACTTAACTATGACTTTCAAGTCAATGCTAACATTGTAAGCACAAGTGCATTATGCTATCATTCTCTTAACCACTGAGATCCATTAAAATAACTACATTTGGACTGCCTGCAGTTAGCCAAAGGACAGGGTTTTTCTTGCACTTGTACCTACAATTTTTTTTATCAGCCTGTGGCTTAATGGGAAACTGATCTGAAGACTGAATAGCTAGATTCAATTGTAACAAAGGACAGCTTCAAAATTAGGCTGAAGATATTTTCAAGGCATTAAAAAGTAGCTTATCTGTATATGACATTTTAAGTCAGGAAACTTATAGACAAAATTATGCTTCCCATCCACTTCATCATATTAGCAATTTACAGTGAAATATTCCATAGGAATGTTGGATTATCCCATACCCAAAACGTTTTAAATTCTAGAATTATCGTATTAAGATATGTGATTATTAAATGCTTATCTGGGACACAAAAAGGATTCAGCCCCGTCATGACAACATAGGGAAATTACCTTTAAAACATCAAAATGCCTTCAGAGTATTGTATTACATTTAATTGCCATAAAACAGAAGGTCATCTGGGAGTCTTAATGTAGCGTTTCCACCCCACACATTAGGGATGGGAAAGCATCCCCAGTTTCCTAAAGAAATATGATCTTTGTGGTTGAGCCATCTGTTGTTACCCTGCCCCATCACTCTCAGGCCTATTGGCCGTATTCTGCTACATTTAAATCAGGTAGAAGTCTCAAGTGTGATCCTAAGAGGGTTTTTTATTGAAAAAATGATAGCTGTTTGGAGGACNGGGAATACAGACATAGAATTTGGTCAGCTGGTCAATGTGTGGATGGCTGCAGAGTCACTGCAGCATGTGCGGTCTGTGCCCAGTGGGTATTTCAGGGGAACACGCTGCAGAGCTACTATTATGTGGGGGGAAGCAGAGTTTAGGCAACAAAGAAAGATCTGTAGGATTCCAGCATTCATTGGCTTTGTTACTCATAAAACAGCTCAAAAGAGTTTATCTTCTATACTTCTTTGAGGAATAATTCTTGGCTTATGCAGTAAATTACTACAGGATAAGTTTATGAGAATGTTAACAACGAAAGCATCTTGCTTTTTTATACTGCAACCCACTGAAAGAGGAAAATGTTGATCATTACTTTTCTCCTGTGAAGTTTGTAGCAGTGCTCATTTCATTCCACAGATAGAGAAGTGACACAGAGCCACTGTGTCCACATAGAAAAACCAACAGGGAAGGTCTCACTGAAAGACAGCCTCACCATTTTCAGCTGCGGCATGTGGATAACTGGCTTTCCTGTTGTCCTTTTCTAAAGGAAAGGAAGGACCTACTCGAATCTGACTGTGTTCTGGTTTTAGTCCACTGAAGTAATTCCTACCTGGAAGTAGCAAATAGGTTGCTCACTAGACCAAGCAAGTGACCCTGTTATTCTTGTAGAAGATAAGTTTGTGGAAGCTCCCTGAAATTGTCGTTTCTTGAAGTTTTTCAAGTGTCTGCCTTAAAGTGATTTTTACAGTCACAGGACTACCGACTACAATAAGCCTGCACTAGCTATTCAGAGTGAGGTTAGAGATGAGGCACTCACTGCCTTGAATAAACTGAGACTTCATGTAAGTACCTTAGTACAGCATGAAGTTCTGATTTTGCAAATTCCGAAATTCCGCTGTGAAGATACTAAAAATTAAGGAAATTTCTTTCACCTGCTGCATTGAAACCTGTTTGTGCTGTGTGTAGAAATGCTAATAGCCGAAAAATGTCTTCTGAGCTAACAAAAGACTACTGGGGTGATGAGTTGGGAACAGATTGGACTGAGCCCTATTCTCCCCAACCCTTTCATCTGCCTCTCCCTTGCCTGTAGCACCCAGCCTCACACATCTTTGTATTCTGGCTGTGTTTGGGTTTCTTCTGTGACCAGCTCCAGCAAGTCTTTAGCTTGCATCTACACAGGAAGGTTGCAAAATCATTAGGGCAGGTTGGGATCAATGAGAAGCCACATCTGAGAAACTGGCAGTGAGCCTAGAGCAGCTCTGTGCTGTGCTTTCTATGGGTACTGGTAGAAGAGGGGGTGGAAGAAATCTCTCTGCTGAGAAGGTGTATCTGGCATGGCAGGAGCCGAGGTCAGACACAGTAGGTTGAAATCACGTTTCTTTAGAAAGGGAAGGAGATAACAAAGGGAAGCGAGGCTGTTTTAAGAGGAATACAAAGAGATTGCAGATCAATTTTCTTCACCCTAGGCCATTCATTATTTCAGGATTTTGCCCTCATCCTCAGGTTTCGAGACCTAAATTTCTGTGTATACAGTAATAAATTGCTGTTGACAGGGAGAGGATCCACTGATTCTGTGTAAGAACAGTAGCCAGCAGTGTCTGTCTTTATGACTCTCCTGGCCTCAATGCTGTTCATCCTGTGTTAGAAAGAAAGGAATTGTGTATATTTTAAATTTAACCTGTACTGTTTTTCTTAGCGCTGTACAGAGAACACATCGTTTCATCACCAGTTTGGTGTGGGCATTGTTAGAGGAAAAAGAGCCAGGAAGTTTTCCTAACTGTTTCCCAATGGAGACAGCCTTAGATGTTCTATGATTGGAGCAAGGTGTTAGACCACATATCTCCAAAAACACCGTCTGACCAAAATTGTTCTGGTCCTATCCTGGTCTCCTGCGTAGAAGGAATGGCTGCTCCCCAGGGACCTATGTGTGTTACGCATTTTGTAGCCCCATGCTGACTGATTTCTTTCTCCAAACTAGAGCGGCAGTTCTCTGGGACTTCGGGGCTCCTGTACTCACAGAATCTGTCAAGTCCAAAGCCGCTGCTCTGCCTGGAGAGCCGTGTATGAGTCTGCCTTGCATATGAGCCTGTCTGCTGTTCAGCGATTCCTTGTAACACCAAAACTTGGAGGTGGGGGTGAAATGAGGACACGATGGCGATGCTCATTGCAGAAATACCTCACAGTAATCCTTGTCATCTCCATTACTGTCAAATTAATTCTGAATTGTTGCACATCATACACTGTTTAGCTTGAGGGGAGTGAAATGGTGTCTTTGCTTCCTTGGCAGAAATGAGAGTAGTTAAGCCCTCTGAGGAGCCTTGCAGACTAGCAAAGGAAATGTCAGATACTATTTGGTCAAAGAGTGTTTCTAAAGTCCTCTAAGGAGCAGTCCTTGCTCTATATGCTTTATATCTACCAGCTACATAGAACAGATAAATAAGGGATGCTTTTTATTTAGGAAATATCAGCTTTCAGACAAAGCTGGGGACATTTAGTGTTGAGGCTACACTTAGGCTGAGACTTAAGATTCACAGGCCAAATAAGCAGCTTCAAGCAGCTGTGTTTTGACTCACGAGCAGAAACGAGCTGGTAGCTGGGACAACGGACTGCAGTAATTCAGGACTGGCAGGCTCAATGTCTGGCTTCTTGTCATGAGACCCTAGGCAGGTCTCTGGCACTATTGCTGCTCCCTCTCTCACCCAGCACAGTAAGAACCTCAGTGCAGCAGGCCCTCTAGTCCAACGTAACTTCCCCAGTCTTTAAATTCTTAGACAGTATCTAGGCAAGTGTTAAGGCACTCTGATAAATGAGACTGAACAACGACTGTTAAGAATCTCAGTAAATGAAAGAGCACCTATTTAGATGCCTTGCTAGAATTAAATCCCCGAAGATGTTTGTTTCTACCTTTGTAGCGTACATATTATGTTTGGAGAAAGGGAAAGATGATCACATGGTGAAAAGAAAACAAATCAGGAAAACTGATCCCTCTGTGTTCCAGCTTAATCAGTTTATTTTCTGGGTGCTGCTCTATCAAGTTGCTGGTTCTTTTAAGCTTTCCCCTCCCTCACCTAAACGAAGATCTATATGAGCTCTTCTCAGATCCCTCAACTTACCAACAATTTGGTGGGAACATATTAAAGAGAAAACAGGAAAGTGCAGCACCAGTTCTGTCTCTAAATCCAGTTAAGGGTCTTGGTAAAGAAGCTGAAGGTGCCAAGTGAGCTCAGTGTGAGAGTCTGCTCTAGAAAGTGCTATGAAGCTGAATGCTGCTGGATCTGTATGTTAACACTGGAATTATCTTACATGTACGGACTGTGAGATAATCATTAAGCCTTCTGGTCTGTGGGCTGCTGGTGTGGAATTAGTACTATACTGAGACAGTTAAGTGTTTAAGCGTCGCATATTGAGGGTGGTTACACAAAAAATGGATTATTCCCCGGGGTCAAGCTCTCTGGTGTTGTTGCTTAAGGCTTCACAGGGTAATGGTCATCCTCCATGTTGCAAAGTGACCTGAACATTGCAGTCAAAAACAAGCTTGGAAATGATGATGACAGTCTGCACTAATTACTCTGTTTGCTTGCAAGTAGGTACAAGCAGTTCGCTACATATGCGTTCTGTACTCCTGGCTAAAACCAACACAAGTCTTTCAGCGGGAACTGGCAAGAAAACAGCTAGCAGAAGGCCAGGTGCAACCTGTACAGTCACCTCAAGGATAGAGCAACCCCTGTAACTCCCAGCAGGGAGTTTGGAGGCCATGGATTTTGCTCTCTCCCTTGCCTCCTCCCCTGCATTCACAACGGTAGCTGTGTGGCTCCCTGTGGCCAGAGGAAGAATCACTTTCTCTGCGGTGAGCAACCTCTGCGAAGATCTTGTTTGTGGGGTCACTTTGAAATAATTCTAGGAGGTGGCACGATAATTTTTGGCTGTTAAATGCTCCAACCTATTCCATATAAATCTTTGGAGTATGACTAATTAATATAATAATCACCTCCAGCAGAGAACGAATTAACTGCCTGAATGCTCAGGACTTAAAAGATCAGAGAGAATAAGTTGGAAGGCACTGAGAAATTGACTTAGCAGATTCTCAGGCTGGCAGCCAGTGAGGGACTTCATGCACTCACGTGTGGTAAGAGATGAGCTCCATGCCCCAGAGAACCAAAGCCGCTGTCTTCTCTGGATGGTACTTCTCTGGGACGTACCATGTGGGTACTTCCCTGAGGACAAGAAGGGAATGAGCTCTGGAGCCCTGTTTTTATTCAAACTAATATTCTGTGAATCAAATGATCTAATTAGCTAGATGTGCATCTGACCACAAAATGTTATTTTTAGCTAATGTTGCAAACATGCGTTAGGGTTCCTTCTTTTTCTTACTGAAACTCTGCATCATTTCTCTACAAAATTCCCCTATTTGCTGATTAAAATCAGCAGCAACCTGTGTGGGTGCTCTTGTATTTTGAGCTTCAGAGCCCATGATGTCTCTTCTTCCCTTTTAGTGATGAGCTTCTAACAGATACTAGACAAAAGCAATCAGGTTCTTTGAAACAAGTTGTAACCAACAATACAGTAAATAAAGTTTTCTTTCTGTTTTCAAGTAGAAAAAGAGAGAAAAATTACAGGTCAGTGTGACCCACGAAATTACATTCCAATTTGGATTTTGACTACAGAACTCCCAGAGTTTCTTTTATAGTGTAGCAACTAACAATAGATCACTCTAGGATGTGACATCGTTGTAACATTTTGTCCTGCTCTTAGTTTCCAGGAGGATGCTAACAATCTGGAAGAAAAAACATGATCAAAGGCTGCACAGATGGTTCTGTAACAGCTGATGGGTAGCTGTGGTGACAAGTATTTTGGAGTTGATGGATTGAAAGGGCAGAGAAGAACTACTACCAGCACTTAAAGGGATTCTGCCAGGCCACAGGATAGTCCTGATGAAAGAAGTGCTTCAGAAATTTTTCCAGCATTGAAATTTCTTAAATGGGAATACATTCCCAAAAAAGACAGCGACATCTCTTTGTCCTTTATTTATTTTTAAAAAGACAACTTAAAACTGTGCTGTGCAGTAGATATGTCAGAAAATATGACTCCAGGAATAGAAATTTCTTAGGTGTCTTGCACAAGCTACCTGATGTGTGCTGCTGTGAACAATTGCAGGATTACCTTCTGTTGTAATGGGGTATGTGTAGTGTCTTGTAGGAAAGAGCTTGGGTTGTAGCAAGTCATAACCATTGCTCCTACCCAAGCTGACTTTTGACGGAGTATCAGTCGCAATCACTGACAAATGCAGAAGGGGCTGTTTGACACAGAAGTTACATTTTCAGGGTCCTTTTAGAAAAGCCGTCATAGGCACCGTGAGGCCAAATCCACTAGCAAGTAACACTGTTGATACCCAGGAGTGCTCCTGGGGCCAGGACCAGCCAGCCAGTTAAGACTCCCAGTGCAAGATGTGAGCGTGCTCAGCAGCTGAGAGCAGTGCCCCAGGCATCATGTCACACACAGCAGGCTGTCTGCGCAGTGCCTGTCCTTACCCAGAGTGCTCTGGGAAGAGTGGTACGTAGCCATGGTCTGAGCCTGCAGACTGCACCTTTTGGCTGCAGTTGAGGGCAAAAAACAATAGCGCATACCCAAGCTTAGCCACCCAGCCCTCCCATTTACTGTTGCAATGCATGTCAACAGCAGCAGGAGGGAGGCTATGTACGACACGGGCATGCTAGCTGGCCAGACCACCCCGAATTAGCGGATGTATGATTGGACAGTTGTCATGGAAAATAACCACGGTTTCAATCTTTCAGTACAATTCAAGTTGGTGCTCCCTTGGCAAGAGGTCATCTTAATCTTACTAAGTCTCTTCCTGGAAGCTTCCTACAGTAATGAGGCTTAAGAATTGTGAGGAAAAAAGTAGGGTGGCCACCTTGCTCTGTAAGACTTGCATCTAACCACTGTCTTTGGTGATTGTTTCAAATGAGAACAGCTGAAAATATTTAGAGATATTTGAACATGAAAGCAGAATTTGCTAATCTGTATCTGTGAGGTGCCAAATGTTCTAAAGGCATCTAAATCAGACAGAGGTGTGCCTTACCCAAAGGGTATGCTGAGGCAGTGATGTCTTTAAAGAGTTCTTTTCAGACATGTTATTTCCTTTCTGTTTTTTCCACTGACGACAGTGGGTCTCCTACAATCCTGACTGCCCACCTCTTGTTTGCACCATAAAGTTCGAGCCAGAAGTAAACATGCTCTCATCTCGTCTGACTTCCTGACAAGAAGATTTCAGCCCTCTGTTTTGGATAGAGCTTAATAATCTGTATATGGTTAAAGGTTTTTTTTTTTTTTTTAATAGGGAAAAAAAAAAAGCACTGTCTTTGATGTATAAACTTTAAAAATCAGAGAATCTCTATTTGCCTTAGGTGTCTGCTCCTTAGCTAAAAATCTATGCTTTTTCCTCTAATTCCTCAGATTTCATCTTCCAAAAATCAGTTAATGTTGTGCCTTTCTCCATTAGTCTAAAGAGCTTGTAAGTAGCAGGCATTTTTTTCCACGTGAAAGCCCTTATTCACTGTAATCACCTTACTGTAATGTAAGTAGGACTGGGTTTCAGAATAATACATTACAGATTAAAAAAACACGTAGTTCAGTACGCAGAAGAGGGTTGTTTTCCTATGGGTATTTATCCCAAAGCTACACTTTCTGGTGTCTAGAGCGCACATATTAGTCAACTGTTTTCTCACAAGTGAGTCAATATTAGTATAAACCCATCATCATCAATCATCCATGTGGATTCTCTGATTCGATAATATTGTTGAGCTCTTTAGGATGTTTCTTCTCTATCTGCTGAGTTGTTTTCTTGGAACTTGCAGGAACATAGTATTCTTAGGAATAAACAGAGACAGAGACTAATGGAAACATGTATGTGAGATGCTCAGTTCGATTTCCACAGGGAAACAGACCAAAAAAAAAAAAAATCATTTCTATGCAAAGTAAACACTGTTTTTTAAACCTTTGCAATTGAAAATGTTACTATGGATGGTTGTATGTCGACTGTCTTGTTTTTATAATTTTTATTTTGGTATCGCTGTTCAGAAACCCACATACCAGCATGCCCACAAAGATGATGGATATTACAGATATACAGCAGTGCCAAAATTCAAGTCTTTTCTGTTTAAAATCACACAACTCATTTTTTTGTAATTTGTGCCAAGCAGTTCTGTACCACATGGTATCAGAATATTTGTCTTCTACCAAAATTTCCATCATCTCCTCATCTTCTGCTACAAACACAAGGCTTTTTTCCTTAAGTCAGCTACATCTGATATAATTGAGATTCTTGGCACAGGAGTTTATTTATCTCCTGAAAGCAAAGGATTGTTTTCAGGTTTCTGCTTGCTTCTACATGGCCTACAGTATGTCATGTACGTGTACTGTTAGGAGTCCCAGCAGTGACAGGCACCATCTGTGCCGCTGCTACATATGTTTGTGGATCTTGCTTAATGGAAAATGCAGTCTCTAACCCATCTATGTAATGCACTTGTAACCTTTAATATTACAAAATCTGAGAGCATATTACGGGCAATGCCCAAATAAGACTAGGCATTTTAATTTGAGATGACTGTTACACAAACTGACTCCTTGGGTATCTGCTACAAACAATCCCTGAAACAGGTATTACTTGTAATAGATAACTAAACGTCTTCTCCTTTTGGCACTAAGTAAAATGCAGGACGGCAGAGGAGTAAACTCTGCCTTTGCCTAAACAGAATAGAATAGGGGCAGCACTCCGTCTCTGCTGGCAGTCGATTTTAAAATGTGGTCCGTCAGTGCATGCCTCAGCCAGAGAAAATGTGGTGTGAATGAAGCTGGAGAGGGCTTGACTCTCCTGCAGGCTTAAAAGCTGAGTTGTCAAGACTTTGCAGAAGCTGTTGTGTCATTAAAGAGTTCCAAAGTACATAAAGCCTTCCATTTGAAGGCTTTGCTTCCTGTCTTTCCAGGCATGGTGTCTCATAAGGTAGGGAGGTATTTGGCAGCAACTCCACGCTGTCTTACTGCCTTACTCCCTCCTGAGTGTACAGAAAGGTACTGGATCCATACAGAGTACGCCTGAACTGCATGACATTTTGCAGGTGCAGTGACCTCAGGTGACATGTGGAAGACATTTTGCAGTCAGTACTTGTGATTTTACTTTAAGGTCTAATGTGATTTCTGAGCATTTTTCTCTCATGAGAGAAACAAGATAGAGCAAAAAAATTATTTTCATGGATAGCATAGGTCCGCAGTTAAGGGTGTTAGAGAAATAACGTGCCTGGCAACAAAAACATTTGAGACAATACCGGTGGGGTGTGTGCAGACCTGGTAATGGCTGTACTTGCAAGCATTTCTCCCAGTATATCTGAAGGGGCTGTAAGTACAAACAAGTTAATACAAAAACATTTGAGACAGACTGTTACCTGTAATAAATCCTAAAACTGTTGCTTTAGAAAAAAAAAAAAAAAAGTTGGGCAGCTCAGGTCAGCAAAATACTGTGTTATTTAAAGCATTTTTGTAAATTTTTTGAAGTATACTATCTTATCAAATTTAATCTGGAAGGTTAGCATCCTTCTTCCCTTTCAAAAGAGAAGAAATTGAGGCACAGATAATAAACTTGTCTATTTCTATAGGAATGAGTTAACAACAGAGACCAGAAAAAAAAATCACAAATGCTTATAACAGATTTCTTGCTTGGAGACAATTCCAGTTTTTCAGATTTTGATGAGGTCAGGATTTGAGGTTACTCAAGAATTTCACATTTGAAGTTCTATGCACCTCAAAAAATCTGTCTCTCAATCAGTTTAAACAGTACTCTTACAGATCAATTCAAGAACCTTCTGTTCATAAAGCAAATGAATACTATGTTGAAAATCAGTATATACATGGAGACACATGGAGTAGATCAGGATGTTAGTTTCACTTCAAGATTCAGAGCTAGGCAATGACACACTTTCAAAACGTCCAGCCATGTATTTAAATATTCCCTTATGAATATAAGAAACTTATAAAGTAAATCTAGATTTAGCAGAATTCATGCGCTCCTCTTTCTGAATGTAAAAGTACATCTTTTTGCTTTCCTCAGTCTCACCCTCATTAATTCCCACACTGTTAGCTTTTTCTTTTTTTCACTGCTACATGCAGAAACTTAACCTGCTGCCAAATTTGTTTTTATTTCATGTGTTTCTGTGTTTTCCTCATTTTAATGGCTTGTTTTGTAAAACAGCGAAGGCACAGCTGCTGCAACAAACTCCCCTCTTGAAGCTTGAGTGCTGCGCCTATTTCTTTTGGAGTCTAACTTGGCATTGAATCCTAATATTACAAAAAAATGAAATGCAGCATGGTTTTAAGCACTATAATTAATGCTTTTAAATGTTGTTCCTTTGCTGCCCTGTCCACAGCTGTGTTGTGCAGAATTTCACCAAGGAACACGTTCTTTCTTTCCTCTCAAATCAAGAAAGAAGTACTAGGAAATTTTCCTCTGATCATTTTTTTCTAACATTTAATAACACGACATGAAAAAATCCGTTGGCATTTTAAGCCATTATTCTAATCTTTAATCTGTAAGTATGTTGAACCTGGATGTCTGGCAAAGCTAAAAAAAAAATCAACATGCATTTTGGTTATCGCATATTTTCTTATTCTAAATACTGTAAGCTGGGATATCCCAGGCAGACAGTGAACATTAATCATGAGTTTGGAAAGCATTCTTGCATCTCAAAGTGATTCAGTGATTATTCCGAACTTTATTTCACCACATTAAACTATTCTACAGATCTGTTTTCTTGGTGTTCCTTTTGTGTTTCTTTTTTAAATCAAATCAACAGCTCTGCATGCTTCATTAACCCTTGCTTACTCCTTGATCTGTTTAAAGTTTACCATGCTGGTGATGTTTCTGAGGGAGGATTGCTGCTGTCTAATATCCCAGCATTCTTGTTTATTTATTTATTTATTAGTTCTAGAAACAAATTTTGACAATAAAATCAGCAGCTAGAATATTAGGGGGAAAAAACATTATCAGTGTACAACAGGTACCTTGGCAGATGTAAAATTTACGTTCATGAGACTAAATGAGAAAAGGTGAGGAAAAAAGGCCCAACACAGAATGTGCATAAAGACATGTAAGGACAAATGCAATTGAAAATTTTAAAAAAGCAAACTACTTATGTGGTGAAAGTGAATTAAAATACCACACTGATGTCTTGGTCACTCCAGTTTTTATAGTTCCTCTTTCTGTCATTTAAAAGCATTCTTAAGATCCCTTACCTTGCTAACACTCCATTCCTTCTTTCTGCTGGCAGACTTTGGCTCATTTCTGAGTTCCTGGAACATGACTTCATGTGCCTTTTACCTGTTGGCAAAGACATGATTTTCCTCAGATATTTCCATAATTATTTTTATAAACTGCATTTCTGCTTCATCAGAATCCTCTGTTTATTTTCAGTACTTTTCCTATTAGGCATATTTTCTGTTTCTGAACCTTGACTCCCATGCAATTTTTTCTGATTGGCTAACGAAAAAAATGTTGCCAGAAACACAATATAATTTGCTGCAGTACTTCACGTTTTTTTTTTTGCTACCACTCTGTATAAAGATACTCAGTTGGAATCCCACAGTGAAGCATTATTCATTTATGGTTACCTATTTCCATTCATAAAAAATAAGTTATCTAAGAGAAATAGAGAATTATCAATCACATTATGAATTTTCAGGATTTAATATTTTGTGGGGTAACTAGGGCCTGGAATAAGGAAAATAGTACTCCTCAGGGCAAAAATGGCAGATGTCATAAAATCTGCCAAACTTCAGCAGTGAACAATAGAAGAATTTTAGTGTTCAGAATAAAATATTACAAGCAATGTTAAAAATAGATTATCAAAAACTATTTGGAAGCTTTCACAGACCTGAAGTCAGGACATGTATTTTCAAGACTAGAAACCTAAGCTTCTGAACCAGAAATCAGACTTCACGACACAATACCTTACAATACCTTACAAAAGTGGTTTCCATTACAAAATTAAAACATATTTTTGAAATCATTAGACTCTGGGTTCTCTTATATTGTGAGAATGAAAAAGAAAGAAAGAAAATTGACTACCTACCGAAAATTTTAATTATCTCTTTTAGTTTCTGAAGTGCTTTTCTCACATTATCAAGTTCTTAAAAATAAGTATAATCAGAACAAAAATGACTGTGCTGCTGGATTTTGGAACATGACATTTTGACATTTCTGATTCAAACCAGCACTTTTAAAGAAACTTTCAAGGCAGACCCTACAGGAAACAGTATTCAAAATCACCCCTGTTTCTTTAGAAATATAAATAGAAAGGCTCCCATTGATAACAGTGGGGATGCACGATGACCTTTTGCTAATTTAGAAGTACAGAAATTTGAAACAGAGACGTATTTGAAACCAGAAATGAAGCTTACAGCCTGCAGAATGCATGCTGCAATGTGTGCCACTTTGATTGCATAACATCTTCATTTATTTACGATGCCAATAAGGTGCGTGAAAATTTTCTTTTAAAGTAATTAAAAGCAGTGATAAAAATTAACCATTTAGAGCACAGTTACTCATTAACAACAAAACTAAAATGTCTCACACTCGTTTGCTCTTCTTTTGTCCTGTAATGAACAGATATCTACAGATGGAAAGCTATAGAATTGTTATATTGGAAAAGCAGGAGCTTTTGTGCCTCTTGATGAGGAAAGTAAAGGCTTAGATTTTTCTAACCCTTAAGAATATTTCACGAATACTCAGCAATAGTGTGAGATCTTCACCCCTCAAACCTTCTTTTAGAGCCTGAAACAAACTGGGGAGTGATCAATGAGACCATGTGGAGACGCAGCATGAGAAACCACTCTGTCCTGCTGCTGAATGTATAGGTCAGCAAACGCAGCTGTTCCCTTCTGTACCCGTTCAGGCGTTGTACACGTGCGCTACAGTTCCTCGCCAATGAACGAGGAGTTCCTGCTTCCATCACAGCCATTTCCACACACAGAGAGATTTGATTAAACTGAATGCAGAGCTGCACTCCGCTACCACTCCAAAACGATCCTAAATGGTGCCTGGAAACACACTGCATGCTCAGAATCTCTCTGTTGCCAGCACATTGCAGTGCCATTCCATGTAAGGAAGCGTACCTACTTGACCCACACTGGGGCCTGGAGCCCCATGTCCTGCTTTCCAGCTCCCATCTCCAGCCTTGGCACCGCTGGGTTTACATCCCAAAGCTGGCTGCCTGTGGCCCAGCACGGCTGTTTGTGTGTGGTATGCACCTGTAGCTGCTGTAACTTCTGCAGAGGTTTTAATGAAGAATTTCCTGAAGAATCGTTTTCCCCATTGGTTTTAGAGGCAATTTTCCAGAACAACTTTCTATTGTTGTAAACAGTTTTTTAAGCACTTCTCAACATTAGAAAGCCCTCTGTTAAGTTCTTCCAACTTGTACGGGTTCAATAGGTTTATGTATTTCCAAAATGGGGAGAAGTTATTATTTTTACTGGAGAGTGGTCTCTTCCTGACCAGCTCTGCAAGTTCCTTCTCTGTACCTACGTGCACTGTGTGCATGGTGCATCTGCCCACACTGTGCGGGGTCTGACGGGGGACCGTGAGGGGAGCGACAGGCGCAGTCCTAAGGCGAGTGAAGGGCCGGGTGTTCTGTGGAAGGCTCAGGGGCAGTTTAAAGTGGGAAACCGAGTTTTCTAATTTCAGACCTCGTCCCCCTCGCGCAACC
The DNA here is from genome assembly GCA_013396635.1 of Penelope pileata. Taxonomy (NCBI): domain Eukaryota; kingdom Metazoa; phylum Chordata; class Aves; order Galliformes; family Cracidae; genus Penelope; species Penelope pileata. The sequence goes on along the minus strand of WBMW01001115.1, from coordinate 2,470,752 downwards.
TGAAGGAACGCTCACCAGCACACGCCGGCGCGCAGCACCCCCTGGAGGCTGCCCAGCGCCTCGCTCGCTCTGCAGCGCCCAGCGGGGCGGTGCGGCCGCAGCTCTCGCGATACCCCCGCCTCGCACCGCCCCTCAGCCGTTGCACCGGCCGTTACCTGCTGGCGCTGTTTACGGCGGCGCAGCCAATGGGGAGCGCGGCGCCAGAACGGGGCGGGGGAGCGCGGCCAATGGGAGCGGGGGGCGGTGCGTTCAAAGCGCGGCGGTGCGGCGGCTGCCGGCAGCGCGCGGCGGTGGGGTCGTCATGCCCGGCCGCCCCGAGGACTACGAGGTGCTGCTGACCATCGGCGCCGGCTCCTACGGCAAGTGCCGCAAGGTGCGGCGCAAGGCCGACGGCAAGGTGAGGGGCCGCGGCGCGGAGCTCCCGCGAGCAGCTCCGAGGACTTGCGTAAGCCGCTCCCTTCGCGTTTTGTTTTGCTTTGTTGCAGATCTTGGTATGGAAGGAGCTCGACTACGGCTCCATGACGGAGACGGAGAAGCAAATGCTCGTTTCGGAGGTGAATCTGCTCCGCGAGCTGCGGCATCCGAACATCGTGCGGTACCACGACCGCATCATCGACCGCGGCAGCACGACGCTGTACATCGTCATGGAGTACTGCGACGGCGGGGACCTGGCCAGCCTCATCGCCCGCTGCCTCCGGGACAGGCGCGTGGCGCTCCGGGCGCGGGGCTCCCAGCCAAGGGCTTCTCTTAGCTACAGACAGCCGGGCCTCGCCTCTGGGCGGTGTGAGGAAAGGGCTCTCAGAAAGAGCAGTGCTGCCTTGGCACGGGCTGCCCAGGGGATGTGGAGGGCATCCCTTGGGGCATGCACGAGACGTGTGGAGGTGGCACTGAGGGGCATGGCTCAGTGGGCACGGGGCGATGGGCTGATGGTGGGACTGAATGATCTTAGGGGTCTTTTCCAGTCTTAATGATTCTATGAACGTTATAAAAACTGTTATCTTAAGCAATCAAAGGGGGAGGTCTAATCTGAAAAGCATCAGATTGATGTTTGTGTTGTAAGTAGTGAAAATGCTGCGTGTCCCTTAGACGCCTTGAGGGAAGGAGGGAATATTATGAGGATTCTAACAAAAGTCTAGGTGTCTTCCAGCATAATTGGAATGGCTTTTCATTTTGAAAATAACATGCAGATGCCTGCTGTCGCTGTGTCTTTAAAGGCAATGGGCTTGATTCAGTGAGTTATAGCAGCAGTATTTTGAAGAAGTTATAGGAGCGAGACTGCCAGCAACTACTTAAATGGGTGTATGCTATAAAGTGTGTATTAATGTTTGTTAAACAATGTTTTGTCATCTTTCAGACGTTACTTGGAAGAAAGCTTTGTTCTCCGAGTACTGACTCAGCTGACATTGGCCTTGAAGGAATGTCATAGACGGAGTGATGGTGGAGTCACCGTGCATCGTGACTTAAAACCAGCAAATGTCTTTCTAGATGCCAAGCAGAATGTTAAACTTGGAGATTTTGGGCTGGCTAGAATATTGCACCATGACACCAGCTTTGCCAAAACATTTGTTGGAACCCCATACTATATGTCTCCAGTAAGACCTCTGTTCTGTGCCTTGTGTTCTCTGGCATCCTTCTAAGGTCTGTTCGCTGCAGTGCTTCTCAGACTCTGTTAATGCTTGGGAGGATTTAACGAAGAGTTACTTGTCTTAAATGCAGGTGATGCTTCCATACAGCATGTATTTGCTTTAGAGATGAGGTTGTTTTGCAGATGGTTAGCTTGCGGATGTTTTCATGTCCTTTCTTACACCATCATTACTTTCTTATTGAAGTTGCTCTTCACTATATAAGCTTTATGTGCTTGAAAATATTATAGATGTAAGTTATGAAGTATCTCTGTAAAAGGAACAGACAAGCTAGAGCATTCTTATGTTTCATAGTGTTAATGTAAAAAGGTTATTAAATTATCTACTGAAGGTGAGCTCTCAATTTGTGTTAGACATGAGCCAGAACTATTTTCCTGATACAGTGATTTTTGTGGTGGAACTATTAATGCTGACTGAAATATGGGGCTGTATCAATTAAGGACTGGTGCAACACTTCAGTCTTCTATAGTGCTCTACTGCTGTAATTAAAGACTCTGCTAGTAAGAATTGCTATGGAGGTTAATTAGGAAGGAACCTTAGAAGTAACGCCAGTAACCAGTGGTTTAATTCAGGTTTGAACGGTAGGGGGTGATCCTGTAATAGGAGAAAAATGTCTTGATTGATAAACTTCAGATTATTTTCTTTCTTCAGGAACAAATGAACCATATGTCATACAATGAAAAATCTGACATCTGGTCTCTAGGATGTCTCCTGTATGAGTTGTGCGCTCTCTCGTAAGTATAGCAGTGTGCTAATGAATGTGGAAGCATAACTGTTAATGCATCTATGATTAACTTTGTATGAATGATAGCTTAAAGGCTTCAGAGACATGTCCTAGGTTTTTATTTCTGTATTGTCTTGACATTAGGTAACCAACCTTTGATTGTTGGTTATTTCTTAGTCTGACACTTTTAATGAAAATAAGTCCTGTAAAACTAGTGAGAGAACTCAAGAAAAATACTCTTCTTCAGGCCTCCGTTTAGAGCTTACAACCAAAAGGAGCTGGCAGAAAAGATAAAGGAAGGGAAGTTCAGGCGAATACCGTATCGTTACTCGGAGCAGCTGAATGAACTTCTCAAAGAGATGCTGAACTTAAAGGTAAGAATCAATTACTGTTTTTCTACCTATGATATGAATTGGTACCAAAGTACTGGTTTTCCTTCTCAATTAAGAAACAAACCAATCTGAAGTAGTGGTCACAATCACTTTGTCACTAGCGATACCGCCTGCATGGGAAGATGGGGAAAAATTGTGCTTTGAATCCTTTTTAAAAAAAAAAAAAAAAAGAGGGGGAGCTCAATTGTTAGGCTAGGTTAACAGATGCAAAATAGTGTCTCAGTATGGCCTTTTGGAATTTTCTAACAACATACTTAAAGTCTAACTTCAGGATTAAAGTTGTTCCAGTGTGTTTGGAATTCTGAAAAAGAGTTTTTTGGTTTTCTTGATCTCCATATCAGGGTTCTGTTTTATGGCTACTGTATAGCTCACCCCAAACAGAGTCAGATGGGGACGTTGTCGTGCAGAATTCTTCTCAGCCAAGTTGTATAAAGAACCTAAATCTGTGACAGGTGTTGATTCTTCAGGTTCCTGACTCCATTTAGGCTCTGAAAGGAATAGGTACCTGTGCTGGGAGAGCCACACTTGAAGCTTCTGGACCTAAAGGCTTGGTAACAGCTTCCTCCTGCAGTTTTTGTCTGGTTGAATTAGTACAGCATGCCAGAGCTTAGCTGCTGCCCTTTCCATATTCAGTTTTTTTCTAGCTTCTCCTTCACTGTATAGCACATCAGCTGGCTTCCACTCAAGGCAAGTCTTGCTTGAGAACCTATGGCCATAATGTTCTTGGTTACAGATGAGACTTGTTGGTAACGTCTCTCCTTTAGGATTATTGCCGACCTTCTGTTGAAGATATTCTGCAGCATCCCTTGATAGCAGACTTGGTGGCAGAAGAGCAGAGAAAAAATCCTGATAAAAAAAGCCGGAGATCAGGAGAGTCAGAGAGGCTGCAGCATTCAGATCCTCCAGGGAATGAGCTGAAGCTGAAGGAACAACAATTACACGAAAGAGAGCAAGCCATTAAAGACAGAGAGCAACGTTTGGAGCGTATGATATTTCCCTTTGGGAAGGGGGGTGGCAGTGGGATTCTGATTCAAAAGAATAAGTGCTGAGGAAGGAAAGGTAGACTGTTTTCTGAAGTAATTTTAAAAGTCGTTTTAATGTACTAGGCTGTCATACTCCTGTAGTTGCTACTAGAACTCTGTTCAAAATAAAAATAGTCAGACTTAAATAATCTACATTAATTCGTTCTTGTTTACAGTCACTAAGATGTACTTGGCAAAGTATGTAGAAAACTGAGGTCTAAGTATATTGCTCTTTACTGTGCAGCATAGGCTGCTTTTCACCTACTCTGTGCATATGAGCACTCTTTACATTGTGTTCACCTCAGGCTACACATTAATGTTGGCGCAAAATATACCTGAGTGAATGGTCGGCTGCTTTCATAGAAGCTGTGGTCTTGCAAGTAGCTTACTTGTGAAACAGTGCAGATGGCTGTTCCTCAGGTGTTACGATTTTCTGGCTAGATAAAATACCTCTTTACAAATGTAGTAGGCTCTGTTATATGGATTTTCAACTATATATATGATTTTCTGTGCCTGAATAACAACTGCTGCTTTTTTTTAAGAGGGATGTTGAGTCATAGCTGACTTTTTAGTGGGCATCTAAATACTTTCTCAGACCTGGTGTCATGATGTTTGCTATGAAATAACATGCAGAACAGAAATCTGCTGTATCTTCATTGTGGCAGATGGCTTTTTCATTTATTTTTTTTGAAGACTGACATTTCAGAGCACTGGTCCAGTGCTTTATTGATGTATTGATAAAAATCTGCAAAGCGGTTAACTTGCTTTGTTTAGAGACACAGAAGCAGAACATAGGTGTGTCTGGCAGGCTGTTACTACTTGTCTCTTTCTGCAAGAAAATCCACTGTGCACAATGCCTCTAAGATTAATATTTACATTCTAATTAGTATACTTCTATTTCCAGAGAGAGAACGGGAACTCTGCGTTCGAGAGAGACTGGCAGAGGACAAACTTGCTAGGTATAGTACTAACCTATAACTGCCTAGATTAGAATCTCTACAACCTTACAACAAAAAGCATAAACTTCATTTTTTTTTCAAAACAGAGCTGAAAACCTGATGAGGAACTACAATCTCTACAAACAGCAGAGGATATTAGCTTCTGCAGATGGTCCAGGTATGAAAGTGTACAAGAAGCCAGTTCCACTGGTAGATGTAAGCTTATATGACCAGAAGAATGCTCATGCTCAACATGCTGTACCTAGTCCCTTTATAGCAATACAAACCTCAACTACCCCTGCGTGGGACGAGACTCTAGACTTTCTACTTTACAGAAAGACTTGACCAATACTCGCTCGTGAGTCACCACCATCAGTGCTGCAGTTTTGTACTGTTCTGCAAATTAGGTTCTTGTGATGAACTAACAGAGTGCTGACGTGTAATCCAAACCTTCTCAGAGCTGTACATATTTTAGTTATCTTCGTGCAGACCTTTGATTTACTAAATTTTAATAAAATTTTACATGCCTAATCACTTCAGCTTTAGTTCAGCTTGTAAAGTCCTCAAAGGGGAACTAATGTGTTGCAAGTTACCTAGCTGTGATCGGCGTATCACTTCAGCTCTGAAGAATACAAAGCGTTATGAGCTTCAGTTTCATTCACAAGAACAAAAACCAGCTTTGACAATATGCTACAGTACTGGACTACCCACATCTGTTTTACAAGGCTTATTAACTCATGCGTATTCAACACTCACTTTAGCCTTGGTAATATTTAAATCTTCTCTATAATAACTGCTAATATCTATTGTTCATTGCAATTTAATAGTATAAACGACTAATGTAGTTAGATACTACTTTTTCTGCTAGGGAGACCAACAGTCAAAAATATATATTTACTGCCTGGGCTATTAAAAGCTGGTTCCTAAGTAGTACTGCTAGAACAAAGAGATGTGAACACCCTTTAACACTGAGCAAAAAATCATTTAGTTTTGGTCAGAGATAAAGCAAAATAAAGCTTATGCCACTGCCCCAGTACAAATAAAACTGAAATTGCTTTCCCCTCCCTTCAAGAAGAGCCCATCGCAGCAAGGAAGAAAACAAAATATCCATGGAAATTAGTGGTACTTGAGTGTTTCTAACATACTTGTCTACATTAAGAATTCTCTCTCTCAATGCTTTCTACCTGATCCATTAAAACATAAAATTAAATAAACATTAAACTTGCCTTGGGCTTTCTGATGTTGCCTCTAGCACTGGATGAATAAGGCTAAACAAGCTTCAGCACTTGTTTCTGTTCTCTTCTGCATCTCCCACCCTTTCATACTGTATTTTGGTATTAACAGGGACGTTGATGTTTGAAGATAACATTTTGAGTAGCTAAAACCTATAGACAGACAGTGCAGAAAAGTGAACAGCTTTGAGTGACAAGCTCTTGCTATATTCTTATCTGAAGCCTATTTGATTAAAGGCTTCTGTACCAAGGCTTGCTACTCTTCCAATTCATTCAGTGGCACTCTTGTAATATTGTTTCTAGAACTTTAGTAGTCCTGACACAGCTGGTGTAAGTGTTCTTGCAACATGTTATCAAGATCACTTGCTACTTTAGTTGCTCTGATGTTACAATCTTTCTTATCATTGGATTGCATCTCACACTGATCTCTTCCTTAAGTCAGGTGTGTGGCTCACTGCGCAGTAAAATGGAATCCCAAAAATCCTAGTTTCTAACAGCACATCCTAAACACTACTCTATTGCTGCAGAGAAGTGGAGTGCTTCTTATTTAAAGTAGTATTTCCTTAAGAACTCTCTAGAAGCTACAGTGGCATATATTCTTTTACCTCAATCATTTTACAATTTTGCTTTTAAATTTTTCTCCAGAAATGGAAAAGAATTCTTGCTATGAACTGAGGTGCATTTAACTAGATCACTTAAACCTTCAGCTAGTTAGCAAAATGGGTGGCAGGATTAAAGGATGTAGGACAGTAAATGCTGAGATGCACTAATTCAGTTTTTGCTTGTTTCTTAAGATAATGCACTCCTGCTCCCCTTTTCTACAACCAAGAAGAAAGTCCACTTTGATGGAAGTGAAGAGACTGCTATGCTTTCTGTTGACGTGGAAAACTATCCCCTTCCAAAAGGGAAATGCTCTGATCTCAAAAGACGCCTGTATGCTGCAAATCTACGTGCTCAAGCACTGTGTGAACTGGAGAAAAACTATCAACTAAAGAGCAGACAAATCTTGGGCATGCGCTGAAACTGTAACATAGGTGTACAGTATTTATCTTTTTAGAGTTGATTTAGATGTATAGGAAGATGCTTACACCTTCCTCTTTTAAGCTGGACCCTACTGAAGATACATTTTAAGTCCTTACATGAATTCTTTTAGTCTATGTCAGGTAGTTAATAATAAGGGCCTAAGAGACTATAGTACAAAAATAGGTATTTTGATATCGAATCAAACAAGCTGAACTGTATTATTAAAAATATATATTTTTGTTTTTCTTTGTTTACCACAAATTATTTCTCTGGGGAAAAAAAAGTAAATATAGTAAAGCAGATTTTTCTAGATCTGGTGTGAAAAACTTTCAGCTGAAAAAAGTACAGAGATTCATGGTCGTTAGGTTAAAATCATGCTGTACATAATGTACCGATATTTTGTATATGTGGAGAAGTAGTGGCTTTTTGCCTGCTTGTAAATATTTTTTAGCTCTCAAAAGAGCGTAAAGAGATTTTATAATATCTCTTCCTACTAACAAGGTGATGTAACTACAGAATCATAGGTTGGAAGGGACCTCTGGAGATCATCTAGTCCAACCCCCTGCTAAAGCAGGTTCCCTACAGTAGGTGGCAGAAGAAAGCATCCAGGCCCGTTTTGAGTATCTCTGATAACTGATGAGTTGATAATCCTTGCTGCCTGGACAGCTGCATGGCTTTTTGTCAGCTCCTGAAAGACCTGATTCAGGGCGCAGTATTTGAGGAAGACATCTGCATCAGTTTGTCTTAAAAGTGTGGTGTAAACTGATCCCTTGGGTCTACTCTCCTGGGTGGGACATGAAGATTTCTTCGGTGTAGGGAAACAATTGATCCCAGCATGAACTGATGATTGAGCACATGGTGGAGGGGCGTGGCTGGCCTGGGGAATCCCTTGCACCTGTGACTGGAAGGGGTGGACCTGGGGTGGAGTTGCCCCAGGCTGAGATAAAGGCCAGCCAGGCCAGGAAGCTTGGGAAGCTGGAGCTTGAGAAGACTGGAAAGGAGCCTGAGAAAGAAAGAGATCAAATGACATAGTCGTAAGAGTTTTGGGACTTTTCCCATTACATTTGTGTTGAAACGCTTAAAACACATGCATAGAGAACAGCTGATTTTATTAATGTTTGTTTTCTTGTTGGGCTAAGAATGTTATCTGAAGAGGTATTCTAGATGTTTTCTATCTCAAAAAGAGAATCTAATTTGAAAAATCAGTCTATCTTGGTGTATTTGCTGATAGACAAGCATTTGTATCACCAAACAATAGTTTTGCTCCAGCAAGTTCTTGATAACCCACAAGAGACTGTCATATTTACTTGCATATTGTTTACTGCTTTCAGTACAGCCTTTGCCTTAAAGAATTAAAATGTAACCATTTTCCCTAGTCTAAGACTGCTGCTGTTCTGGCAGTGATAAGGTGGTATTAGGTGTGGTGGGAAGTATCTGTCAGGTGTGCACAACGCTGCTGTGCCATATGGTGCACATAAAGTGCAGCTTTCCTTTTGCTTTTATAAATATTAAGATTATCACACACATTTGAAGATGAATCCCTGCTTTCTCAAAACGTTTGCATACACCGATTTTTCTGTTCTGGGCTTCAACCAGAAAATCTGCAATGCAGCTCTACTGGTATTCATGTGGATCTTTATTGGATAGTCAGTAAAACAGCAAAGGGCAGAATATGCAGCAGCATTCTTCTAAAGTGTAAAAATGTGGGGTGCAAGTATTTTGTTGTGTACTTTGTCATCTGCAAAATACATGTAGGCAAAGGGGGAAATAAAAGCAACCAAGAAAATAAATGAGTGATTAATTATTCAGGAAAGTCTATTGTGAATTGGCTGATATGTGTAAGTGCTTTTGCTTTTAGCAAGGCCAAACTAATGAAATGGCTTTTTTTTTTTTTTTTCCTCTTGGACCATATGCATGCAACAAATAATTTCTGCATTTAAAAGTAAAAAATACCTTCAGAGCATTACCTGCAGCTTCTCTTTTCATTGAATTCTCTAGTGACCCCTAGACGGCACTGTTGCTCTGTGATTGCTGGGAATCTCCTCTAGTCTACTGATATATCAATTAACAGAGAATTTAGGATCTGATTGAAATATATTTTTATCTGTTTTGTTTCAGAAAATCATAAGTGTGTTGGTATACTTAAGCTACAAATGTTTTTGTACTTGCTCGTGCAATTAATCGCAATTATCCATGATTTGTCATTTTGCATCTTTTATACATGTTTTGTAAAAATAGTTGAATCAAAATCTTAGTTAACAATTAGACTGTTATGAATAAGAAAGCTATAGAGAATGCAAACTATCAATCACGATGGCATTGATAAATGAGAACAGCTTAAGATAGAGCTGTAGCACTGAGCTATTTGAGACGCGTTACCCACAGTGTCCTCTTGAAGCATTATTGCTCTGATACGATAAATGCAGTTTCTCTGGAGGTTTTTGGAATAAGAACTTCCTACCAGCCTGTGTCAAACAGGGGAGGGCGTCCTGTAGATCATCTTCATTATGTCTTAGGACTTTTGCTTTGAAATCCTGAAATTCACATTCTCCTACAGATGCGTAATTGTTTTTCCCAGAGCATGGGTGTAGCATTGGACTCACGCTCAGGCTGTAATTTTCAATTATATGTAGGAAAACAAATAGAACTCTTACGGGAACAGCAACTGCTTGCCATCATACTAGGCTATCTCCTAAAAGTAAGGGTAAATTTGTACATACATACATGGTTTAGCTAGGCCTTTCTCTTGCATGGCATACAGGATGATAATAGTGTACACTGTTGGATGCTGTGAGATATTCGCTACTGTTTGACATTGCTATCAGAAATATTAATAATGTCTATAGTTGTGGGCACTCAAATGAAGTCACCTCTGAAATTACAGTTTTTCTGCATATAGAACATAATTTAGCTCAAGGATAGATTAGAAGGGAAGTTGCATCATTTTTGAAAAATGTGGACCAGATCCCTGACCTTCAGCCTTTGTGTGTGACCTTGATCAAGACCCTGCCCTGTGCCTTAGGTTCCCTCTGGAACAGGCTCATCACAGAGAGAACTCAGAGACAGCACTGGGATCTTGCACAGGTCTGTGCTTTTAGCATATTTACTGTTCAGAAGAAATCAGGCTTAAACATAGAGGACCATCAATCTTATTCCTAAATGTGAATATCAGCAAGTCCTTTAATCTGTACTATGTTATTGAACAGCTGGAGGGATAAATCCTTGGGAGCAACTGATTATAAAATACTTTTTCACAGGGAAACTCACATTTTTTCCTTTACTTCCATTAAATAAGCCAGGAGGAAGTGATCTGGCCCTAATAATGGCAGAAACTGGTTCATGGGTGCTCCCTACAAGAATCTGCCTGCAGCTTTCCAGAAGTACAAGAAACAGCGCGGAGCAGAAGCTCCCTGCTGTAACGCTTGTCCTCATCCAAAAAAGAGACATTGCTCCTCACTTAGGCTGCTTGTAGGCTGCTTGTCATCCTAGTGCCTGTGTGCACTTCTTACTGTGCTGACAAAGATGAAGTTCATTTCCCAGTAAGCAATTTATAGCATTCATAGTCCTAATTACAGTCAGACCTATTGATAGCACAGTGACAGCCTTTGGGCCATGTCTGCGTCCTGTCCCCTCCTTGCGCAACTTGTGTGAAGCCAGAGGAATGCTAGGAGCCACGAAGCTGGGCACTGGGCATGGAAGGAAGCCAAAGCCTGCCGTGGGAGCCTGCTGAAGGAACCATTTCCACACCATCGAAGACTTTGGCATAATTAAGGTTACATACAATATAATCCACATTGGGTATAATAAGTGAGTTTTATTTGTATATTTACTTGAAGAGATCGCTGGAAGTTAACTATTAATCTTTGCAACTTTAAAAGGCTCCACAGACTGATAGTGTAATGCCACACATCATACTGCTTTTTCATTTAATCTTGCTTTCAGCCAGATCAGCAAAGCTGAGAAGTTACTGTGCATGAGGCAGCAACACCTTTATCTGGCATCTTTTGAAGGCAAAGTGCGCTTCTGAGGCTCAGCTGCCATGAAAAGATGAAGTTTTATTGGAAAAAAAATGTCTCTGTGTTCCGCAAAATGGACTCCTGCCATTTGGATCTCGCTCCCAGGTTGCACCCACTCTCAACTTTTAGTTCCAAGAAACAGAAATCAGCGGACATGGAGTGACTTACTTATACAATATGTATTTTTACACTGTGAAAATGAAAGTGCATACACAAGCTGCTGTCAGTCAGAGTTTTATGATACAAATGGAGAAGAAAGGCCACAGAGGTACCTCGAGTTACCTAGCTACACACTGTCTTATTTTTCTGGGTAAGAGAACAGAATGTATTTACAAATGTTATGGCTAATCAACTTTCATTTTTTCACTGGTTTCACTTGTGACTGATGGCAACATTTGCTGCTGGTTTACCTGGTTTGAGCAGAGGTATGAGCATGGGCCCAGTTGTTACTGCACTTTTCTCTACAGTGAATTAGATATGCTACTGGTCTCCATGCACAATACCTACCTCTCCTGCAACTGAAACTGACTAGAACGTGACATGCACTGACTGATAATTAATAAATAATGCAGTTTCCACTATCAACTTTCATATGCATTTTTTTGTCATAAAATTAAGCCTGCAACATGCAGACCTATGAGGACTATGGCAGGTATTTAAGAGGTGCTCAAATACTTGGCTAGAGTTAGTAATCTTTTTCCATTATTCATATAAATCTGATAAACTTTTTTTTATTTGCGAAGATAGCTGCTAAGTACTTTTTTTACTGATTAATCAGCTCTTTCAGCAGATCCTGCTCTTGTAAGGTCAGCAGAAGCAAGCTCGTGCATATCACAATTTTTTGCACGTATGTGTCAGTCTAAGTCCCAAGGACACAGCATAAGCCCAGTAAAGCCAATGACAAGCTTTCCTTCAAATACAGTGAACCTCTGGCTGGACTTCAACTTCATTAGCGTTAGACACTTGTAAATATTTACTCTTGTTTGCTCTTTGTGAACTAAAAGCATTGCTGAAGACGCAGCAGGAACAATCCATCCATCTTCCTCTAGAGCAGTGAAGATAAGCCACTTTAGGTAGAGCTCTCCATCTTTGCTTCTACAAAATCAGACTTTCCTTGACAAGAAGTCACATCAATAGCCCTCTGGAAAGCCCGGGCACCACAGACCCCTCTGGAGTTGTATGTAGTATTATGGAACAGTGGATGCACTTTTTCTGCTCACAATGTGTTTTATCATCCCACTGCAGATAGAAGCAGTATTATATACCTGACCTCTCAGCTCTTCCTAGACCATCAGGGAATACTCCAGTGACCCCAGAGCTAGATGCCTATGTAGGTCATCCAGGAAGCTTAGAAAATCCTGCCTGACATACAAGTGTTCAAGTCAGTGACCAACTCAAGCGCTAATTGCCATTTAAACTCTTTTCTGACTACTACTAATCAATTGTTAGATGCCACCAGGGAAAGGTAATATGGGATTTCTGAGACTTGGATGATAACATAAACAAAGCTGCAAGGGCAAGTGGCAGATCACGACAGATAATGATTTCCTGGGAGGTGAAGCAAATACCTCCTATGGCAACGATTCGCGTAATTAGCTTGAACTGGATGTAAGTACTTTGTGGTTGCAACTAAAAGCAGGAGGAAGCATCAGCATTAAAGAAAATGATATCATCAAGGAAGTATTCAGTTGATTGGAAGAAATAACCTAGTTCTATGAGAATTATTACAGGCTTACCTTAAGGGCACTTGTTGAATTTCTCTCCCCAGGTGAACTGAGAGCTAGGAGAACCTTCTCACTGTTGTGCTAGTTTCTAGAGGGACCAGTGCAATCAGAGAACAGCTGCTGTATGACGCACCCAAAGGGTTCCATCTACCTGCAAGGCAGGCTGGGACCTCACTCTCATCATTTTTTCGCCTATTTTCATTTGGTCCACTCCAGCCATGAGATGGGCACAGCTCAGCAGTGTGATGAATACAGGTGAGCAACCAAGAACATGTCACTTAAATCTCTGTGTAAGATGCAATGAGTAAAACTCCCTGGTCTGAATTTCCCACTCTTCTTCAAAGCCAAACTCCTGCCTCAGTGCTTGTTTCAAAATGAAATTGGAGGCTACAGAGGAACTTCACCTCTGTGCAAAGCCACAGTCAATGAACCCCCATGTATTATCGAAAAGGGAAAAGGCAGGGAACTATTTTTTCTAGTTGTTGGTCTTAGCCCAAGGGGCCAAAAACAGGACCCTGCACTGCCTATGTTCAGGGAATTTGTCTGGGCAGAGCCCTAGAAGCCTTACTTTGTACGCTTGTAAGGGAATTTATGTAGGAGCAACCGCAGCTTTCACTTGTGCATGTTTTTAACCTCTTTCCCTGTTCATTTTGCTGTCTCACGTTCTGATTAAAAGAATCCACGGCAGACTGGTCTTGTAACTGCTGCTAATTTGCACTTGCTGCTGGCATGGCTGTGGGTGCAAACAAAACAGTTAAGTGTTGGCAAGAAGTGGTGGGTTAATCACTGTCTTGGAAGCCTGGTGCTCTGCTTGTGCTCCAGGGAATGAGCTCAACTGAACGGCAAAGCCCAGCCAGGGAACTCAGCCCTGGGTTTGTGCCAGGCAGTAACCATGAGTTTTGCTTTCAGGGCTGGCTCTGCAGGAGATTCTTACATAAAATCCTAGAGCTTGGCTTAAACTGACCAGATGTTCTAGTGGTCACTTGTTTGGTTTTTTTTTAATCCCATTTTTTACAGTTTAGGTTCCAACTGCAAGGCCACTTTCTGGAAGTGAAATAGCACTTGCTACAAGGGTCAATTCTAAGCTTATTGCAATTATTGCAATGATTTACAGGGTTTACAAGTGGCTTGCCTATCTGCAATGCCTCAGTTGCATGTAAAACCCCTGTCAGAAACGGGAGCTATTTCTAAAGGCTCGCTGTGGGCCATATGGGCTTCTCATCCTGTCCCTACCCCCCTTACCAAGCTGTTTCTCTACACCATCAGCTAGGGCAAACAGCCAACTTTCTTGATGTTTTTTCACTTTAATAAAGTGAGATTGAAGAAATTTCCACACCATGGTGAAGTGCTTAAAGATCTGTATGTGACAAATAATGCTATTTAACTATTCATAACTTTGGAGTTATTATTGGCCATGTAAAGATATACCGTATGTACCCAATTGGCATTGGTACAAAGTTAGGGGAAAGCTGTGTATACTCAGCATGGAACACAAACATGTACTACCAAAGATACTGTCAGCTTTATTCCTAATCCAGTATCCCACAGCAGCAGCCTGTGAACAAATATTTTCAGTGATTCTACAGTAACATCACCAGTTGTTCCCTTACAGAAAATCAGAAGCATCAAAAAGAAAAACAGAGAGTAAAATCAGATCTCTGCAATGGTAAGGAGATCTGCTTTCATATACTGTCATTCATATACTTTCAAAACTGTCTTCTGCTCTTCTTTTTATTAGCCCAACACAATTAGCCACTTCCCCAGCTTACAGGCTCATTCTCCCTCGTGACTCAGCCTCCGAAGAATGGTAGCTGCTCTTTTTTAGTGCCAGGGCACAACTCCTTATCACGCTGTAAATCATTCTGTCCTGTTTTGGCCTCAGCAGCACAGAGAAGCAGGATGTGGACCCAGTGTCAGCACCACCTGCCCCTAACTGCATGTTACATGGTTAGGGCCCTTGCCTACTGCTGAGGTCTTTTCCTGCAGTTGATAAATAATAAAAATGCATGAAAATAACACCAGACATTTCTCAACCAGTGAATTATTCTAGAGAAACTTGTATTTGGGACTTCCATCACCTGGCAATGAGGTTTTTGTTTTGTTTTAAGCATGTAGCTAGTAGAAAAAACCCACACTGATATACTGTCTTTGCACAGCTACACAGCTCTTTTCACAGAGCTGGAAATCCCTCTGCGACAACATCTGCCCTCCTAATTTTCTTAATTAATTTAATACAGTCTTCAAATTGACAGCCTGATAGCCTGACTTCCTACCCTCACAGGAGAGGAATTCACTCTAAATTAACAGAGTGAGGCTCTCACCGTGTGCACTCAGTGCTGTTTTCTCATCAAGGCTGCTCAGATTTGCGTCACTTTTGTTTTAGGAAGTGGTTCCTTCAAAAAAGAGGAAGGATGATTTTAAGTAATTTTATGCAGATTACTGAGAAGGTATAAAGTGATAATATTTGAAATCTTTTCCCCTCTTTTTGTTTTGTCTGAGCTTATCCTCCTTTGGTATGGGAGCAGGAGTGGCTATTTAAACAGCAGCATTTTATTTACAGCTCCTTAGGGTTTCATTGTCATTTGTCTGGGATGGTACAAACATTAACCCTAATTCAGCATTGTTGGAAGCAAAGGATTTCCATGTCACTGCTTTCACGTGGTGCATGTTATAAAGGAGAATTCTAATTTATGACCATTTCACAATCACTTCTTCCTCTATGAGTTTTGGGGAGACTTTTTTGCAAAACTGTGGGCCAAGAATCATTGGGGCCAAAAAATCCACTGAACCCTTCAGCTGCTGTTGCTCTTTGCAGCACATTACTTCAAGGTTTTAATCTTGAATTGAACCTTGTAAAAGTTTTATTTACCTCCTCCTGAAACGTTCCCAATATGTGGATCTGAGTGACTGTGGCTGCTCTTGCCAGAACACACTGGCAGCCAGGGGACAGCCAGACAGCAGGGCTGATGTACTGGAGAATGAGACAGCTTCCCTGTGATCTGGAACCTGCCTGTCACTGCTGGCTAGATTTCAAAAAGCTACTACAGTTTATTCAGGAGTCTTTCTTGCGAGATTCTCTGAGTCAGGGCTTAAGGTTATTTCAATGCTACAGCTCCTAAAGATCAGCCTTTGAGCAATAACTTCGGAATTTGTGTAATTTTTTTCTTCAACTTTCTTAAGAGCATCTGTGAAGGACAGGCAATCCTCAAAGAAACTTGTCCTTTCTTTTTGGCAAAACACATCCTACTAAAAACTATCTCACTACCCCACTAAAAGCTCCAGATAAATGCTGAGCATTTTCTCTGTTCCCAAGCTGACTAAGTCTTCCGTGTTTCAGGTCTGGGTGATAGCAGACGGGTGGAAGTGTGGGTGCTCACAGCTCTGCCAGATTTCTGCCATAGGTCACACACTGATGAACTGAGGGGTTTGCAAACCAAGGAAAGTTGCTGAAGATTACAAAGCTTAAGGGAAGATTATAAGGCTTTGTCCTTTGATTGTAAATGCAGGAGGATTCCTGGCCCTAGGGGAATCATTGATTCAATTGTGGCCTGGGTTGCATACAAAATCCTGCCTTTTTGATTTAGAGTGTTTATTTGTTTCCAGTCCTTTTCCCCTCCCATCCCTCACTGCACTCTCCCTGGGGATGATTCAGTGGAATAAAGCCACATGAGTCTAATGCCCATCCAGCAGAAACATTTGACAACAGACTTGAAACTGAGCAAGTGTTTTATTATTTGCTGAAGAAGCTTTTCATGAAATAGTGCCTTAGGGCTAACACAAATAATATGCCTTATTAATAAGCCCTTTTAGCTAAAGAGAAACCCGCACAAACTGCCCCACTGTACAACAGTCACGTGAGGCTGGCAGGAGGCAAGACCTTTGGATTTAGTAGAAATAACTAACTCTGCCTGTTACTTGCTTTTGGATTTTTTTCCTCTTGCTGCCTTTTCTCCATCTTGTCTGCTTGCACCATTTCTTTGTATTTTTCAGTCACATTATTTTTTTTACTGGAACAAGTAAAGCCCCGGATGGCACACGAACCAAGATGAGTCTCCAGTATCAGGCAGCCAACAGTGTCTTCCCAGGTCTTTGGAAACCAGGAATCCTTGCTCATAACCTTCCCCCTGAACTGCACCTGCTCAGCGTGTGTGTGCACAGGTGTGCGCTACTATGATGCCTCTAACCAACACATAGCAGGAAGACGACCCTGTTTGTAAGACTGTTTGCAAACAGATGCCTATATACCTTTTATATGATTGATTGATATTTCCCAAACAAAGATTTGTTTCAAGTCATCTTGGAAATGCAACTATTTCTCCATATTACTTTAAAAGCGACAGCCTTGAGAATTTTTAAGAACTCACTGACCTCACTGAAATTGTCAGGGGAAGTAGATAGCAGCACAGACATTAGAATGCTAAATGCAGGCCAGTATTTACCTTGGGTATCTGAATAATCTCCTGATGTAAAGGAGTATTGCATTTTCCTTAGTGCTTTGCTGCAGAAGCATTTCTCCAGCAATAAAACTGAAAATGCAGGTTTAATTATTAGCTGCTTTGCCACCTTGGTGGCTTCAGCAGGCTGCATGCAGACTTCACAGATAAAGGCACTGAGGCACACCCAAAAGCTGCGCGGGCAGAGTCTTGAAATAAAGAGCTGAAGGTGACCGTTCCCTGAAGGCTCCATCTATCCCAGACAAACAGCTGTGCAGGAGTGAGCCTGAGGTGGAGGAGCTGGGCTCCGTGCTGCTGCTCCTGCTAGGCAGCTGGCTGTGTGGGAGGGTCACCGAGTGTGCTATCTTGGAGGGCCAGAGGGACTGATCCACACAGGGTTCCCTTGCTGGGTGGAGCAGATAACACAGAAACACGAAACTGAGCTGCCTCTGTGCTTGGTGTTGCACTGGGGCATGTCAGTCGCAAGACACCTACACTGAGCTTCCAGCTCTGTGACCCGCACAAGGCATGCTGAAGGCTGCAGCGCCTGGCTGGAGCTGTGAGAATGGCACGCTCAGCACCATCTGCAGCCCCCTTTGCTGTCTGTGGTCCTGCCTTTTGGACAGCCCTGGGGAGGCTTTTCACAAGCTGAAGGTGCTATGGGGCCCACACTCACTTTTCTGCCTGTGACTGGACTAGGTGACATGCAAACTGTTGAGTTATGGCTGCCAGAGAGGGACTTGTATGGCCCATGGACCTGCGTTATCCAACCGACCAGCACAAGCAGGCTGTGACACGGTTATACCGAGTGAGAGAGAGACAAAGAGGGTCAGGAGGACACGATGGCATGTGGGACTAGGATGAATCACCTCAACAAAGAAGAGTCAGTTGACCTATACACCCCAGTAGGAACTGCTGGGCCATGTAGCACTGCAGGGATGACACAGCTGCTCTAATTACATCAGGTCAGAGCCAATGCCAGGAAGCCGTTAAGTATGACCATGGTGAACTGCAATAGCAGAGATCAAGCAGCTCCTCCTCTCCCTCCTGTAACACTTCCCAGCCTACGCGCTGTCTGCATGCTGCCATATTGAACATTTCAGGAGTGGCCACGCACATACACACCTGATTCCATGTTTACCCACGTGCTCTGGAGGGCAATCCATCCCTGTGCTTTCCTCCCACGGAGGACTCCATCAGGTCAGCCTGTTGAGACTCCCTGGGGAAACAAACACTATCAGCTGCCTTTTTGTGTGCTCAAAGGCTGCAGTCAAACCTCCAGAAATCCAAAATATCATGTGAGAAACATTTTTCCCATTTAGGATTAGACACAAAGTTGTTTGTTCTCCATTATTAACAAG
The DNA here is from genome assembly GCA_013396635.1 of Penelope pileata. NCBI lineage: Eukaryota > Metazoa > Chordata > Aves > Galliformes > Cracidae > Penelope > Penelope pileata. The sequence continues at coordinate 2,452,244 of WBMW01001115.1, read as the reverse complement.
AATAGAAGCTCTGAAGACCAGCTACACAAAGATCTACTAATTCACTGACTTTTAACAACTAGTGTAAGTATATATGTATTTGATAGTACTTACAGTGATTTTATATCACTGTAGTGATATAAACTGCAAACACCAGTGCATTAACAACACTGGTATGCTGTGATGTTGCTTATCAAATAAGCACATATTTTGCTTTTTTACGTATTCCTTCTCTTACAAGAGAATATCTTCCTACAGGGAAATTTCCAAGAAAGAGGTAAGCTTTGGTCTAATTATCAAAGGCACAAAGCATGCCCATTATGGATGGCTAATAAAAAAATAAATAAGCTTATTCCTTCAACTCCAGTTGGCACTGTGCACAATTCTAAGGTTATATACATTTATACACAGCAGTTTTTTGCATAACAGCTTAACATACAGCAAGAAAAAGACCTTTACCCCACTGTTAACTAACCAGATAATATACATTGTTAGTCAATAAGGGAGATGGAGGAGGTATTTAACGAATGGCCTTCTTGGAAACTTGACAGATGAGCCCTTTGTGGGATAGCTACAGTAACAGCTGAATTTAATATTTGCCTTGCCATCACAGCAGTGATAGAAATGGGTTCTCTCCATTGACTCTGAGGATACTGCGGCACATCATTTAATCCACCCATGCTTATGTGAATTTTGTTCTCTCAAACATCAAGACAGAAACGTCTGGGTAGAGACAAAGCAGCTCAGCACAAATAAAGCTTTCAAGAAGCAATGTTCACAGTTGCTATAAGCAAATGGTCATTCATCATGAACTGCACAGAATTAGCTTGTACAAAATTTACATGAAGGTTTTTGAAAAACACCTGAAGTTAGACTCTTCCATGCTTAATTGCCTACGTAGATGTTCTGCTTTTCAAAAGTAGCCACCACTTCTGCTTGCTTCTGAGGAAGAACTGGCTGCCCAGGACTTATTATATCAAAACACTTCCTCTATGTGTGTGAATTTTGGCTTTGAGACACAGCTTTGGACATCACATTTCTAGTATATTGGTATAAGCATTAGTATTAGCAGGAAGGGCCACTACGTACTACTCTTCCTTCTGATATTAATCACTTTATGTCATTAAAGAATTCACTGAACTCCCACTTTAACGTACAAATAATAAGAAGAATCCCTTCTCCCCTAACAGGCAGAACTAACACTTGAGGGCAGGAGTCACCTCATCATTAGCTGTTGACTTCATCTCTGAGCTATTCACACCAGGTTTTCTTTACAGTCATGGACACAAATGGGCACTCTAAAGGTGGAATTCATCTGATCAAGTACGTACACTCTTGGAAGAGATAAATTACACTGTAGGCTCCACTGACAAAGTTGATTAGATCTCATCCGACTCCAAAGGGAGACTCGTGATCTGAAGATGTTTGTGTCAGCTACCAATTCTCAGGCATGAATCCCTCTCTTATTGTCCATTTGAGACTGTGGTTTCACAATCAGCATAAACAACTACGGGATGTTGCCAATTTATGGTCACACACTTTTTCCTGCCCTATTCACATGTTCCTTTGTGTTAGCTCTAGCAATTCTACAGCCCTAAGTAAATGGGATTAACTGGCTGAAGAAAAAGAATTTGGTTTTGGTTGTACTAGCAGGCAGAACTGATGTCCCTCACAGGGCAACTAGCAATTGCTAGATCCGAGGGGGATCTGTTGGGGGCAGCAGTGTGATTTCCAATGGGGAAGTACAACTGCCATTTTTGGCACCAGCTTTTAGTTAGACTGGCTTAAGTTGAACAGGTAATGGCCTCCATTAAAGACAGTTATGAAAATAAATAGATTTAGTTACAGAATATAAAGTCAATATGTTTGCGCTCACTGTCTTGGGATGTGATTTGACAAGCATCAAATACAACTGACTATCGGAAAGAAAAGAGTTGATGAGACGTAGCACAGACCTTCATGTCTCTATCCTTATGTGAAGCCTACATTTGGTGCTTGAAGAGAGGAGCAGTGTCCAGAATGTCTAAGAGTCAGGTTCAAAGCACGTTCCAAATCACAACTTCTCTAGGGAAATTTTAAATTATCATAGAATCATGAAATCATAGAATATTCTGAGTTGGAAGACGTCCACAAGGAACACCAAGACCACCCTCTGTCCACGTCAAAATTCAGGACCAATCAGAACTCAAGCCATTTATCTGAGAGGGCTGCCCAAACGCCCCTTGAACTCGGGTAGCCTGGGGCCATGACCACTGCCCTGGGGAGCCTCTGCCAGTGCCCAGCTACCCTCTGGGGAAGAACCTTTTCCTTACACCCAACCTGACCCTCCCCGACACAGCTCCATGCCGTTCCCTTGAGTCCTGTCACTGCCACCAGAGAGCAGAGCTCAGCGCTGCCCCTCCACTCCCCCCATGGGGAAGCTGTAGGCCGCCATGAGGCCTCCCCCCAGCCTCCTCTGCTCTGGGCTGAACAAACCAAGGGACCTCAGCTGCTCCTCATACCTCTTGCCCTCCAGACCCTTCCCATCTTCATAGCCCTCCTTTGGATATTCTCTCTAACAGCTTTATGTCCTTCTTGTATTGTGGCACCCAAACCTGCACACAGTGCTCGAAGTTTGAGGTTGGCTGGGAGTTCATTGTTACTATAGTCACGGTCCTCCAACTCAGGTCTCCAGGGGTCCCAGAGCCCATCTTTGGGGACAAGCAGCAAAATAAATGGTGTTTTTCCACAGAAATATCTATTTGTGTAACAAATGGGAATTTGTCTGTCTCAAGCCAATACAATTAGTATCTAATATATTGTAGGAGAACTGTTAGGTCAGGGCTTGAACTGATGATTGAGCACCTGGTGATGGGGTGTGGCTGGCCTGGGGAGCACAGGCAGACTGCTTACACCTGGGCTCTCCTGTGACCAGAAGGGGTGGGCCTGGGGCAGGTTGTCCCAGGCTTAGATGAAAGCCAGTCAGAAAGAGCTCAGGAGCTTGGAAAGAAGCGGCAGCAAGATGAGAGAGGGAGAGAGTGGCAAGAGACAGAAGCAGAAGGAAGCTGAAGCAGCAGCACAAGGAAGGAGCTGAAGGGAGCAGGAAACAATGTAGAGCAGAGCCCCGGCTCCAGATAGGACAATGGTATGGTCATGTGAGTTTGGAAACTTTTTCCAGTACATGCCACCATGCCCTGTGGTGTCCACCAGCAGGGTGGTGTGACTTCACAGGAGAACATTCCCTTGTGCTGTCTCCTGTTGATGGGCTGTGACATCCCCTGGCACCATTGCCAGGCACAAGGAAAGAGCTGAAGGGAGCAGGAGCACAGCCCCCAGCTCCAGATGAGATAAGTGGTGTAGCTGGATGAGTGAAATGGTATAGTTGTGAGGGTTTGGGCTTTTTTTGTTGTGTACATAAATAGCAAAATGGTGAGTACAGCTACTTGAAGGACTTTACGTGGAAAAGACTGTCATCAAGGCAGATAGATGCAGTTCTGGCCTGATGGGTGTTGTGGTACCAAGAGGAGCAGAGCTGTGTGGGTAGATGAGCTGACTGGAAACACCAGGTGCATCTGGGTTGCCTGCTGAGGATAAGCGTGAGGCTGCCCTCAAGATCAGACCTTTTGACGCTGGGTCAGAGTGGGAGCCTGTGAGCGTTTCACGGGAGTCCCCATGCCTAAGCACGTCCTACAACTCCTGTGCTATTTGGCTACTTGGCATGCCTGTCTTGCAGAGCAGAAACAACAGGATGTGCCAGATCCTGTGCTCATGGCTCTTCCAGGAACTGTCCTTTAGGATCTCTATACACAAGGCCAGTGTGATGGCTTTCATTCCAGTTTGCCTGGGGATTTTGCTCTTCTGAGCCAATACTGTTCTTGTACTAGGTTCTTACATTGGCTAGTTCAGTTCCTGGGACTGAAATAAAATATTTGCATGGTGTGCCCTCAATGTCACTGGATTCCTAGGAGATACTGAGGTGTATCAGCATGGCTCCATTTGTTCTTTGGTGGCATCACTCAGAAGTGGTTTGCAGTCTCATAGGATTCAAAACTGTCCTTGTTTAACTAGTTTTGAGCTGAGTTTTCAAATGCTAGGACATACACACTTGTGATTTCCCTATAATATTCACTGTTCTTGTAGGGATTTCTAGGGACTTATCTGTAGGGACCTGACTATCTCTCTTCCTACAAGCAATCTTTAGAAATCCTACATCAATGAAGTCTAGCATCCTAGAGTGATAGTGGAAACCCCTGCCCAAAACAAAAAAAAAAAAAAAAAAAAAAAAACAAACAATTTTAATACAAGATGTTGTATATTCAGATGTGATTGGTCAGCCTCCACCTCTCACCTATCATTTGGTCCCCACAGAACAAATGTAGAGAGGGAGAGAAAAGACTGCACCTATCAAAAAAAAAAACAAAAAAAAAAAACCCAAAATGATACCTGAGACAGAGCAAATAGGACCATAGAATGAATTTTCCCAAACCTGATTTTTAGATTAGACAGTCAGACACCTGGGAGTATGATTTCATTTCTAGCATGCATCGTGTGCCTTGGCCAGCTGTCTTGGGGGAACACTGGGTGCCTGGAACCTTGTGATGCTAAACTGGAATATGACACACAGCTCCAAAGTTTAACTGCCCAAGTCTGAGTGCATTGACGGTAAGCCCAAGAGGATAGGATCTCTTTTGAAACTGATCTTTAAAGCACATAAGAGATGCTCACTTGACCCACGATTAATCAGAACAGTGAAGAGGTGAGCAGAGCATGCTGAGACTTTAGAATAGAATGTGTAGATGTTTGAAACAAGAGTATTTATATTAGTAGCAAATCCTTTGATTATATTAACGAAGAATACATAGACTCAGATAATGCTTAGATTACAGCTAGAGATCTCATGTTCTTTCTAAGATAAATGGCAGAGCTTAACAATATGATTTATTAGAAATGCCGTATGAATGATAATTTATTTCAGTGATAATAAAAAAAAAAGTCACAGACCAACCAGCTGTAAAGACATTTTTTTATTCCATAAATACCATATCTAAAGAATTTTCCCATCCCCATTGAATCATTATTGCTTATTTTTCCAGCAGGGAGCTGCATTGTGTGGAAAAGAAAAGAACATTAA
>WBMW01001115.1:2401370-2443170 GCA_013396635.1 Penelope pileata | reverse complement strand
GCTGTGCATGCTGGCGCTCACCTTCCTCTTCTTCGTGGTGGAGGTGGTGGTGAGCCGCGTAACCTCCTCGCTGGCCATGCTCTCCGACTCCTTCCACATGCTCTCCGATGTCATGGCCCTGGTCGTGGCGCTGGTGGCCGTGCGCTTTGCCCAGCGCACCCGCGCCACCAAGAAGAACACCTTCGGCTGGGTGCGGGCCGAGGTCATGGGCGCCCTCGTCAACGCTGTCTTCCTCACCGCCCTCTGCTTCACCATCCTGCTGGAGGCCATCGAGCGCTTCACAGAGCCCCACGAGATCCAGCAGCCACTGGTGGTCATCGCCGTGGGGGTGGCGGGGCTCATCATCAACCTGCTGGGGCTCTGCCTCTTCAACCACCACGGCGTCGGCGGCCACGGCCATTCCCACGGGCACGGGCACGGCGCCCGGCTCCCCCGGGGCAGTGCCAAGGGCGAGCAGCCCCCCGGGGATGGGGAGGCCGCGCTGCACCGCGAGGAGACCAGCACCTTGGTGGAGAACTGCAGCAGCTCCAACGGGGTCAGCCAGGAGAAGCTGGGTAAGCCCTGCTGCCTCTGTCCCATCCCAGCACAGTGGTCTCTTCTCTGACGTCCGGTGCCGCCACACACGGGCTCCATGGGCCCCTGTCCTTCCATGGGGAATAGGCACAAAGCTGCTTAGTGGTACTCTGGGGCAGGCAGCAGCTGCACCTCCGCCTCAAACCTTTTCTCCAGATGCTAAAAGGAGTGCCTGAGGTTGTGCCTTCGTCTCACAGCCGGGTCAGGGGTGAAGCTCAGGGTAAAGCGCTTTGCCTTGGGAGAAGTTGGTGCATGCAGAGGAGGCTCCTGATGAGCGCTGTCACAGGGCAGTGCCCCCGTGCCTTCCCAACTGGCTGCACCTCGCACCGAGCACAGCTCAGCACCTCGGTCCTGGCAGCCAGAGCACTCCCTTGGGTGGGTTGGTAGCTGCTGGGGGGGGTGTTCTCCCTCTGGACATAGCGTACTGCGGTACATTCCATCACGGTAACATTGTGCTTGTTCAAGGCGTGTGAATTGGCAGGAAAAAATCTTGGAAGTTACCAATTGGAACCGAGGAGGTCATGCAATAGGTGCTGAATGCGGAGCTTGTTGGTTTCAGGGCACTTGTGGTTTCTTTGAGTTAGTACTCTGTAGCTTTCCAAAGCATGCAGCTTCCCACTCGCTTGTGCATAGAGAAAAACTTATAATCTTCCCAATTCTGATTAAACTGTCTTTTCTGTGGGAGGGAAGTTCTTGGGTTATATGTTTAATGGATCTGGAAGCCTGGGTGGTCTGGTTTGAAGTCGCTTGTTCTAAGCCAAGTGCTGCGTGCTGGTGGAAGGTGCCTGCTTGCTGCTTCTCTACTCTTACAGCATCCCTATGACAGGGAAGAAGGGGTGTCAGTCTTTTCTTTATTTTCAGGGCAACTTCAGGAGACTGCTGATGTAGCTTAGATTGAGGTTTTTTTGTGTGGCGTGAACTTTGCTACAGTTTCATTATTTCTGTGGTCAGAAGTCCCAATGGCATCTGAGAAGCTTTTAGTTTCACTCTTATTTTCTTCAGTGTTTTGACTCCCTGATGCTTTTGAGAAGAGAGGTTTTGCAAGAGGATAGGGAAGTTCCTCCAAATATATTGCACTCTTTTCTTGACCACAGAATAACCTCTGAGTGTTGTGTTAGTCCCAGCAAAAGTATCCTAATTATTAGTTTCAAATGATGTAAAATTCATTTAGCCGTTGATCTAATTGAAATCTTGGCCTGTGAGTTGGCCTTGCATGTTGAAACAGAAGTTGTGCTTCTAGCTAAATTCTTGTCTAATTGGAGGCTAAAAGATTGATTAAAATGTATACTGTATCCACTGGCACGGCTTAAAACCTATACTGTTTGGAGGTAACTTGCCTGGAACATCTCCTGGGTGTGCTTCTGGCAACAACAAATAATTGGTTGTGGGCATTTAGTAAGTGACAGGGAATAATTTTGGTCACAGTGAAACTTTTAAGTAAGTTTGCGTTTCCTTCCCTGCCATGTCGTGATTATGCAAGGGATGGAGTTATTCATGGTTGACCCGTGGAAGCGTGACAGGTGAAGGTGTGTGGAAACTTGTAAGAAGTTGGAAGGCGTGCAAGTGAAGACCAGGGAAACGACTGAAAGTGGTGCAGTGCCTTAGCTGGGAGCCATGGAGAAGGGTAGATTCTCTTCTCCTAAGGTTGAAGTGGAAACTTCATGACAGCCTTCGGGGTTGGTCCTGCACAGGCATCTTGGTGCATACATTTTATGTAAAGTAATCTGTTTATAGCTAGGTGTAAATGAGCCAGAATTCAAATTGACGTATTTTAACCATTAAAAAAAACTCAAGAGCTTTCTAGAATCATGCTTCCCCTTATAGATGGATCCACAGACTTCCCCAATCCCCTTTGTTCCAAGTGCTTGGTACACAGCAGCACCGGGAAAGATCCTCTTTCTGTGCCCTCGTTGTGGACCCGAAAGTCTGAACTCTGTAACCTGAGATATTTTCCTCTAACTTATTCATTTCTCTGGAAAATTACTGGTCCCAGTGACATTTTCATGTTCCATAACTCCTAGAAATTGTGCGGAAAATGTAGCTGGAGCTTTAGGACGGGAGTGTGGTGCCTGACGTATGGAACCCAGCATTTAGGACTGGCCTGCTCAGCCGCCTTTGTGTGCTTTTGAGCTTCCTGGGAGAGGAGGGGACTCGTGGACACTTTTATGATCGCAGAATTGCAGTCAGGAGAGCAGAGTGGCAAAAGCTGTAGGTCTTATTAACGTGTTAATGTTTACAAAGCTCTGAACGGAATAACCATGGAACTAGTAGGAGCTCCTTGTTTTACTTTGTCAGGCCTGTTGCAGTTCTTTCAGACTGAGTTTCCTGTCCAAAGATCTTCTGGAGCAATGTAAAAGGTTGATCTTGTAAAATAATTTCAATTTTGAAGCTTGGAAAAGGTTTTCTTTCAAAAAGTTCAAACTGCCTCTTTATTATGGTGTGTGCATTTGTTCCTACACAGCTTGTTAGGTGTGATGGAGCAGTAATATCACAGCCAATTTTGACAAAGGAGGGTACTAAAATTTTCATTTATGAATTATGTGATTCATAACGCATGGCTTTGGGCATCAACAGCAATATGCCACTCAACAGCAATGTGTCATTTGGGGAGGAAAAAAACAGTACTTAAAAATAGATTTTTCTGTACCCTGGAATATAAATAACAGGAATTCATAGCCTCTTGAGAACTTAAGGGATAACTTATACTGTCCTGTAGTCAATGCTGCCAACAAATTCTGTCTTTTAGACCTAAAAGCTCAGCTCGTTGTATCTCACAGTTCTGCTGGCTGCATGTGCCATCTCAGAAAAGTTTCCTCTTACTTGATTTCAGAAGCCTTTTGGAAGTGAACCACTCAACCTGAGAAGTGACTATGAAGTGGTATCCATGCTGCTTTTGAGCTTCTGGCCTCATAAAATGTAATATAAAATAGAACTGCACTCCTGTCGTTCAAGAGAGATTTTAGCAATGTGATTATCCTTCAAAAGAGGAGAGCAGTATAAGTAACTTAGCTGCGTAAGCAGTTTGTATGTGATGTTCTGCAATTCTGCATTTTGTTTAAGAAATGAACAGTGAGGTGGCTAAGCAGCTGGAAAACATGAAAGCAGATTTTTGGTAAAATAAGTGTTACAGGTCGGGTTGCTTATTTTTCAGTTTTGCGTGGAGTGTGGCAGGCGTGACGTTGGTGTTGTTTGATATGGAATTGTAGTAACGTGTGTTGTTATAGCATGTGCCTAATTGTTGTACTGCTTTCTTGTCAGGTGACGTGAAGGATGACACGCCTGACCTGCAAGTGAACGGGAACGCTGGTCATTATCCTCTGGATGTCGAGGAGGTCGAGGAAGACTCTAGTGCACAGCTTAACATGCGTGGAGTTTTCCTTCATGTGTTTGGAGATGCCTTAGGTTCAGTAATTGTGGTAGTGAATGCCTTGCTCTTTTATAGTTTGTGGAATCCATGCCCCAAAGATGGGCCCTGCTTTAACCCATGTGTCAATAGCCATTGTGTGGAGAATGCTACTTTATCCCAAACACTTGGCAGTGCAAACAAGTCCGAGCAAGAGAGCGTTACGGTGGCTGGTCCGTGCTGGTTACTATATTTAGATCCCGTTCTTTGTTTGATTATGGTTTGTATACTCCTTTATACAACTTACCCGTTACTTAGGGAGTCAGCCCTCATACTTCTACAGACTGTTCCCAAACAAATAGATGTTCATTCTTTGAACTCAAAGTTACGCACCCTTGAAGGAGTTGAAGCAGTCCATGAGTTACACATCTGGCAACTAGCAGGCAGTAGGATCATTGGCACAGCTCACATAAAGTGTCCTGACCCTTCCACGTACATGATGGTGGCGAAGCGCATCAAAGAGATCTTTCATGATGAAGGGATTCATGCAACTACCATTCAGCCTGAGTTTGCCAGCGTTGGCTCCGAATCAGGGAGAGGGAAATGCGAGTTTCCTTGCAGAACTCAGTGTGCTTTGAAGCAGTGTTGTGGAGCAGTAGAAGATAGCACTGGAAAGAAGACAGAAAAATCTTCTTCGATTAGTATTTCCTGTTCAGAGGTTGTCATTGAATTTCCGCATAACAAAACTAGAAGGACTAAATCGGAAAGCGTACCTTCAGTTAAGCTAGAGGCGAACACCGAACAAAACGAGCAGTTTGAATCCTCTTTGTAACTCCCAGAATGGTGCTACCTGAGTTTCGGTGACTTTGACAACAGCTGTATTGCAAGAGGAGGAGACAGATGTTTGAGATGCCATTTTGCCAAGTAGTGTAACTGCTGAAGTCCTTGTTCTTGTCATGTTGCTAAATCTAGAACGCTTGTTTTAAGGAACATGATGTCACTGTCATATACAATGTTTGTGTTGACTTTGTACCGAGACAGACAGAAAGTGCACCGATGCTGTACCAACTTCAGAAAACCTGTTTCAGCATTTCAGCTGAGACGCTTTTTGTTGTGCTTCAAATGAATTTTTTCCAGCTAAGAGGTGTTTGAGGGATAAGCATAGAGGAACTCAATTTATGTTACAGATTTCTTGGACCTACTCTTTCCTTTAATATTTGATTCGTAGATATTTTAATATATTGTTTATTTAGATGCCCTAAGGAAACCAAAGTTGATAGAACATTTTTAAAGATATAACTACTTAAAACTGGAAACCACTTTGTCAGTTTCACGTATTTTTCTTAAACCTATGTAATAAAGAATTTGAAGGTTTTTCTATCGGATTTATCGTATAGCATATTTTAAAGAAAGCATCAAGTGATTGTTAAGAACCATCCCCGTGTTTCTGGTAAGATAGTGAGGTAATTAAAATCAACTGTCTGTGAAAATACCAGAAGTGAAAGGTTTTTTTTTTTTTTTTTAAATCAAAATGAAAGTTCAAGCTACTGTATACTCTGTGATCAAGACGTGAGACTGGCAGATAAAGTAATGCATACTTTAATATTTTACGGATTTTCTGATGTTTTTCATTATTTCCAAGTTTCGTATCATTGTAAAAGTCTTCGAGTTCGAAGAATCCTTGACTCTGCCGTGAATGAAGAGCTGGAGCTTCAGCTTGAACTGATGGTTTGCTAATAGAAGAGTAATCTAGCTATGTCAGTAAGAGCTCTGTTGGGGGAAAGTTTGTCAAGCACTGATGGTAAAACCGATGCTTTTCAAGAGCACAGGCATAGCCTCCGTACAAAGCGATTCAGTGATGCATTTTGCGTGTAGTTGAGTCTGTCTGTAAGCACTTGCAGTGACTGTGGTCCTGGTCTCGGCTGCATCCTCAGGAGCGTCCCTGTGGCTTCTGCTGAAGCGTGTGGGGGAGCAGGATTTCTTTCACTGTGTTTTACTTTTTAAGATGTGTATCACATAATTTCACTTAAGGAGTGTCCGATTCTATGGTTTAAAATGTCAAATTGGTTAATTGACAACTGGCTCTAATGAAGCTGTTACAGTGTGCTGCCTACTTACAACTTAGCAGAAGAGCTGATCTGTGGACTCTGAATCTGGCAGAGACTAGGTGAGAGTTGAAGATAAAGCTTAAAAGGAGTCTAATCTATAACCCTGACCCCGCGATCCGCCTGCAAATTGTGTATGGGAAATAATGTCTAGTGATTAATCGACTGCTCCTGTGCTCAAAACTGGAAAGCAGCTCACATCTTCCACTGTTTGCTGTTTGACTCTGAGCATGTCAGATAAACACTCTGCCTCAGTTTCCTTGTCTTAAGCTGGGGCTGATACCTACCTCACAGGGGTGTTGTGAGGCTTAACTCTTGTGTGAAGAACTCAGATCTGTTACTGGAAGGCGCTGGAGGGAGCCTAAGATACTAAACTGCATAGTGCTTGCTCCTCCAAACGTATTGCAATACCTAGGCATGACAGAGGGAACCGAGGATAGTTCTGGCCTTACGAAATTCTTTGATGCTGTGGTTTTCAGGTTTTCAACAGTATTTAAATGTAGATTTTTTTAAAAGAATGTTTTGTTAGCGAAGGGAATGTAGCTTTGCCTCCAGATACAGAACACCTTGCTAGTTTGCATTTCTAATACACATCTTGTATGCTGGTTGCTCGTAAGTAGTTCAAAATAGTCTGCTGCTCTTCAGGCCCAGGTCGTGTCAGTAGTCTTACCCAACTTCTCAGCAGAGTGTTGCAGTCAACTCTCGATTGTCCACGGGTGGATGACCAGTGTTGTGTGCTGATGGTGCAGTCTGCACGGCCAGGCTGGCTGTGGCAAATGCCAGTGTGGTGCCACGTGCCAAAGCACGGGAGAAGCAGTGGGGCTGGGCGTGGGCTGGCTCCCCTGGGGTTTGTTAGCTGGGCAGCCACAGCACGGGGCTGTGTCCCCTCCACGCAGCGCTGGCACGGGGTGGTGGTGCTACACGGGCGTCGCTGGGCGCTTTCTGTGTTCCTGCTTGTACAGTCTCCTAAACTAACTTAAATATGTTAATATAGTATTTATATATGGTTTTGTTTTGTCTGAATTGCCTTCGCTCTTTCTCCTGTTACCTGTGTATGATCTAGAGTTGACTGTTAAATGAGATCTTGTATGAGACTGCGTTTGCAAAATATGCTACCACTGCTAGTATACTACAAAGTATTATCCAAGTAAATTGTGAAATGAACAAAATGCTATTTTTTTTTTGAAATGTGTATCCTTGCTTTTTATGGTAAAGTTTTACTAATTATTTTGCTCGCTAGTTTAAAATTGGTCTCAGTCATTAGTATGAATTATTGAGATCCTGCTGTAGATCGCTAATGCGCCATAGAACTGCTGCTCTTTAGTTTATTTAAAAAAAAAAAAGGCAAAAAAGACACAAAACCCCCTTGTACTAGCACTGACAAGCCTGACTTACTTCTCTCCTGTTGCTTTTATAAAAAGAGAGCGACTGTTAAGTCGTGACAGTTGCCACCATTGGTTAACAGTCTCAGTGCACCCCAATAGATGGAATTGTAGTCACTAATTCCATTGTAACTATTTAATCTTTTGTGCCAGAAGTCATATTTTTCTATTACTGTGTCCATTGCAGGCAATGGCTAGCTTAAAAGACAAAGAGCTCTCCCCCACGTTATTTTTATTACCAGGACAGGATATGAATGCGATGATGGAGGTGCTGATGCTGGCGAGGGGGCACAGGGGGAGCTGCACGGCCTCTCTTTGTCCCGCGATGTGCTGTGTGTTCAGCACCAGCTGCTGGTAATGGGGCCCTGAGCCTCTGTAGCCCTCAGTGCTAAATTGGCTGAAAGTACACAGCCAGGTCAGGTGGCTGTACAACAACAGGGACAGTTTCTGTGCTCATTCTGGCTGTGTTCAACCTGACTGTAGCCTGCTACCTTGCAAGACAGCTTCGTTTTTTTAACCTGACCTGTCTGTGGTTACGCAGACCAGATTTGTTCTGAAAAACACAGTACCAGAATACTGGGAGCATCCAAAAACACTGCGCAATCTGTCTTTTTTTTTTTTCCCCCACAAAGCATGAAATTAGTGAATCTCCTGTAAGTGAACACTGCAGTGGTGGGGAGCTAATTGTATTGTGTATCACATTCCTGAATTTTTAAAATAAAAAACTATGGAACACTGATTTTAAGGAAAAATAAGTTTGTATTCCAGTGTCCAGATTGTTTATGCTTCTGATTAAACGTCAGAGATGTGCCAAATATCATGGGCTGAAATATTTTCTGTAGTACGTCTCATCCAGAAAGGTGCTGTTCGGAGTGGCTGCTTGGGCTGTACCTGTGCTGAGATGCGGGGCTGATGCAGACACCCGGGGGCTGCCTGCAGTATCGTGGAGCTTTCCTGCAGCAGAGTACATCACTTCTGTGGAGCACCTGGTAATACACAGCTGCTTGCTTTGTAGCACCCACCCTGGGCTTCTGGTAGTGTCTTTTATTGCTGCCTCATGGTATTCAGTATAGATAGGCATAGTTATGTAAAAGGCAAAACTAGCTCCAACTTGTGACTCCCCAGAAGTCATGGCAAAGGCTCAGTGCTGCAAATTTCTGTGTTCAGGAATAGTTTCACTGGGCTGACGAGTAGTTACTTGTGTGCGAGGAATTACTTGCAGGAGTGAGTCCAGAGCCAGTGCAGCCTGCCTTCTGAAGGACAGCTGGGAGTACCTGGATTTTACGGCTGTGCTACAATTGGCTGTGTTGTGGTGATTCTACATCTGCTGCAGAAATGAGTTGGTTGCCATTTCCAGGGTTTATTCCAGGACCTATTCCTTTGGCCCACTCTCTAAAAAGAAAGAAAAACCCAACAGGTGTCCTCGGGCGTGTTAACAAGTTTAGCTAAACTGATGTCGCACTGTGCTTCTGAAATTAGGCTGCCTGAGTTTATTAAACCCCGACTAGTGGAGTCTAAGGAGGAAGGATAAAGATTCCTGCCATTCCCCTGCCCCTGCCCCCCGCTTTGCCTGCACGTCCTAATCTCCTCAGCTATGGAGGGACCCTGGGGGACAGAGGGGCTGGATGTTCTGAGTTCCATGGGGAGGCAATGGGCAATACTGCTCACTATTTTTAAAAGCATATAAACATGCTCTGCCTATTTTAGTTTCATAGCATGGCATCAGTTACTCCCTTTTCAGGTATGTGTGTAAGTTTGGCTCTGCGTTAATTTTGGCTTTTTCTCTGCTGGACAGAAAGAGGCGGATGCTCCATTTGCCTGAGCTAAAGGCGGTCTTGACAATTTTCCAAATCAAATGTAGCCTTGCTGATAACAGGAGGTCCGATCATTCCTTGTGACCTTTGCTCTGTGTGGTTAACTGCCTTTGAGGTACGGTACCATGCTTTAGCAGGCTCACTTTTGTATCCTTTGCATTCACGGTGTTATCTAAATAGTTTAACAGCAAAACCACAATACTGAAAAAATATTTTTTATCCATGTCTCCAAAAAGCACATGGGATTAATTTGGCTTTTTTATTTTTTTATTTTTTCTTTTAATCATGTCCTGGATCTTGTTTCTGAGCAATGTTGGAATATAATTGGCGTAGCCAGATTTCATTGCTGAAATTTCTTTTTGGCTTCTTTTTAAATAAATGCCGATGTTCTAACACTTTTTGTATGGAGCATTAAAGTCCTGAGAAAATAAATGGAGCTTTTGAATGTCAAGAACTGTTAGTTGGGATTTCTTTCTTCAGTCAGTCTCTTGGAAGACGTTTGACAAGAAGAAATGCACTTTCACAGCCGCCGAGGATCTCAGAAGCAAGTACAAAGTGCACGGGTAACAGAGGAGTTAATAAGTGGGTTGTAAAATGGTGCCCTCCAACTGCACCTCCAGCTGCAATTAAAAGAATAGTTGCTGCTACCACATGAAGAATTAATTGCACTTATGCAAAATGCACTTTTTTAGCCTTTGAAAGGAATAAAAAAAAATGCTGTCCTATTAGTTGGCAGTGGTTAAATATCTAACGTACAGGTCAGTAAGGTAGGCTTGCTAGTAGCTGTCTGTACCGCTTTATTTGATTTCCAGGACTTTGGAATGTGGCTGCCCTGGAACGGAAGGTGCTTTGGTGTTCTTCAGCTTCATTTCTTCCAATTTGGAAGCACTGCAGCTTCTCAAATATGTTGAGAGGGAAGTACTGACTGCAGAAGCAGCAGCAGCTGCCAGTGCTAACACGGAGCGGGGCAGGATTGTTACTGGGACCTGCCTTGAGCTGTTCATGAACTTGCAATGATGCATTCGTTTTGGAGCTCTTCGCTGGTTCAACTTCAGCAAGTGCTTTTTGTTTTGTTTTGCTTTTTGTTTTTTGTTTCAAGAGGGAGAAGTGGTTCTGCATTGTTAGTTACATACACAGGAAGGTGTGTTTGATTGTACCGTAAGCACTGAAGTTGGGTATGAATTTTACCATTTCCCAAAGCTCTCTCTACCTCACCATGAAATGCAGTTTATATGTAGTAGGAACATCCCCTGTGAGACATGCTAATGTGGGAATTTTTAATTAATTGGATGGGGAGGAAAGCCTCAGGCCTGTGGCTTACTTGAGCTTTTAGCTGTGCCCATGCTGTCCCTAGACCGTATCCTCCCACCCAGAGGGCTGCACACCCACCTGCGGGAGCAGACCCAGCTCCCCAAGCAGCTCCCTGCTGCTCATGTGCTGCAGGAGCTGGGGAACGGGTCTGGCTGCAGGCAGGTCAGTGCTTCAGCAGGAACCTTCACCTCAATCCCGTCTGTGCTGGCATCCCAAACCTACTGTGAATCCCTTGTCACTGAAACTTCAGGTAGCTTTTACAGGCAGGTTTTTTTGTATCTTTTTCTTTTTACCCCCTTCACATCACACACGCTGTTCCTTGTTTGTGTTTGCAGGCACCCCAGCGTTTTCCTCACAGCAGCCAGCGCAGCTAAGAATAGCCACCGCGATGCTGTGGAACAGGATGTGCAACCTGCTGGGCTTCCTGCGTTTGTACTGGCCTGTGCTGGAGCCCCTTCTGCTCCATCCTCCCTGCTGCAGCTGCTGGGTGAGGCTGCTAGGACCCGAGTTCAGCTTTGCTGATGGGTGTGATGCTCTCTGTCAGGCTGCTGGCTCGAGTGTGCACAGGGAGAGCCCGAGAGGTAACGGGGCCATTGGCACTGATGTACGTGCCATGGGGCTGACCGTACATGCGTCCTGTTGAGCTCGGGAGGGTTTGGCTTAAAACACCAGGTAGAGTCCAGGCTCCAGCAGCTTGCGTTCTAAACACCGATAGCAGTGAAGATTTTGCACTTTTACATCGTGCTATTTGGAAGGAATTTGCTCTTCTTCTCACATTGAAGTTCAAAAAGAAAGAAAGAATGGTGTCTGATGGTCACAGGCACTATCAGCCAGCATCAGCAGCCATGTTTCTCTGAAAATCTCCCTGCACGTCGTTGGTGTGCGGCAGAGCCTTTGACGAGGGAGCTGGCAAGCTGTCACAGAGCGGGAGGTGTTTGGTCCATATGCTTCAGTCTGGAGGTGGGATGTCACTTGGCACCACGATGTCCCAGTTTTCTTGAGGACTAGGAGAACTACAGGAACCAAACGTTGAGGCAAACTCCGTGGGCAGAGCCCTGTGTCAGGACTGCTTATGTCAGGCTGAGTGTGGGGCGTTGCTGGCCGCACGTCACGACTCAGAGGATTGCCAAAGGCAGATACATTGTTTAAAACCTCAATAATATTTGCTGAACATTTGCAGTTCTTGCTGTTTTTTTTCTTTCTTGACATATTCAGAACCGGTTAGCCATGCAGCCTCAGCACCTGGCTGCAAGGCCGGCTAGGCCTCTGCCTGGCCGGGTCCCTGGGCCTCATGGCACGCTTGGTGGCTTTACGACAACAGATGTCACACAGAAAAGCAAGGAGAGAGGGGCTGGAGGTCTGAGCCTTGTTTGAAGCACAGAGGCAGCTCACTTCGCTGGGGTGGCAACTTTGATCAGCAGGGAGCAAAAGAAATCACAGCATCGATGGAGAAAAATGAGCAACTCTGTGTGTGGATTTTGCTCTTTTGGACTGGTTATCTTTGTTTGTTTGCTTTTTCCTTCAGCTGTTTGGGGAGAGTAATGGTGTTCTCTGGTCTTCCCCTCCAGCTCTGCTCTGCTTGCTGTGAGACCTGCAGGCGATGGCTGTGGAAATCAAAGATGGTGGGCAATATGGAAAAAATTCTTAATCAGATCGCAGGTGAAACCGAGCCCTGAATCTTTCCAAGGCTGAGGAGGCAGCCAGTGTAACCTTAGCTGTTATGTTGGGAAAGGGTGGCACTGAGCACCAACCTCAGCACCTGCTGTAAAAGTGGTGCAGAAAATCAGGTACCAGAAGTTGGGTTCCACGCCTCAGTGTATGAAAAAACAGCCTCTCTGAAAAGACTGCAGCTTGGCAAGAGCCGTGTCTTTGTACTGAGGCTTTCTTGCTTAAAACCCTGACAGAGCGGTATTTCTCCCCGTAACTTTAGGTAAAGTAAAATGCAGTGTCCTTACGCAATGCGGAGTTCCCCTTTTGAAACAGCAGTTTGGAGACAAAGTCATTGGTTAGGCTGGGACAAAAATCGCTTACACAAGATAAACAGGGGTGGACGGCTGCCATCTTTCCCTTCCCTTTTATCTCTAGACCTTAACCTTAAATTACAAATCTGAGGTCAACACAGTGCAGTGCATCTGCAACTACTGAAACCAGCTAAATTTTAATAGGTCTTATTTATTTCAGTGGTAATGGAGATTTGAAAGTCTCTCTAGCCAACAGAATGCTTTCAAGCTTTTAAAATTCAAATGCAAATATTTTAATGTATTACTGAGAATGTTTTCAGATTAAATAATTAGTTCTCCTTTACGGCATTTCATAATCAACACGAAAATGATTTACTAATTCTGTATCCTTTTTAATCCAAGTAGTTCACAAAGTGCAGAAATAAACTTCATTTTCAAACTCCTGCCCAATTTTTGTGAGCACAATGTTTCTTTAAATATTAGCTATAAAGAAAATAGGTTTCAGTCACAGTATCGGAGCCAGCTCAGCAGCCTTGGCAGCAGGTCGCTGGCCACTAGCAAGTGCTTCAGCAGTGCACAGAGCTCCGAGAGGCTGCAGAACATGCTGTGAGCACAGGGACCAGAGCAATGAAACGGGCCGGAACAATATCTTCCTTGGTTTTACAAAGAGCAGACTTCTGCAGCGTTCACAAAGAAAACGTAACTGCTCCAGGGTGGTGCTTCTGCTGGTATTGCACATAGCGTCCTGCAAAACGCACCTGTCAAGGTGCTGGTTGTGTGGTGGTGACTTTACTCCAGACCAAGAATGGTTTATCCAGGTGGGTGACGGCTGGTAGAGACGAATGGAGAGCTGATAGAGGCGCTGCTGGAGCACAGGCGTTTCTTTTGTTTTCCCCACGTGAAGGTGTTTTCCCAGCACCCTTAGCCCTTGTGAAGAAAGTTTTGTTAGTTTTTTTGGGAAGTGTGATTAATCCCAGAGTTACTTAGAGCCATTTAGAGGAAGGGAACCTTAAGATTCAGTGAAATTTCAGAGGTACTTCATTTGGTAGATCCAAGCTGTTTATTCAGCCAGTCAGACAGGGTATAACAGTTATTACAGAGCTCCTTAGATTGTGTTTTCCACCTCCCAGCCTTATGAGCAATAGAATTTGCCCTCTGACAGGCGTGAGATGAACTCTCTGCTCATAGCCCGTGTATGGCTCTCACCTTGACCATACTTTTTGTCCCCCAAACATCACTAGGGAGCATTTAACAGAAGACAAAGCTGCCTCTGAGTCTAGAAGTGAGCGCTCACCTTGTAGTGGCTGTCTCGTGTGCTCCCATATGAGCTTCAGGTCTCTCAAGAAGCTAATGCTTCCTTTTTAAGGATGACACAGGAGCTAGGAACAGGACAGGGCTTGTGGAAATCTGTCAAAAAGTAATGTACTTTCTATGAAGTAAAATATCTCAAGGCAGAAAGACGGCTAGAATTACGCGGTGTCCTTCTTTCACAGAACGATACAGCTTCCTTCTGTAACAGGAGCTAGGCTGGGGTGCAGAAGGAGAGTTGCTACGAGGTTGCTGCTTAGTTTTTTCCTTTCCCACTTTGCATAACTCCTCAGTGGATGGCTGGAAACAGACTTCCGTTGACTTTTGATTATTAAGAAAGCAAAGGGCAGTCCTGGAAAGAAACTGGGGTCTGAGAACACAGCAGGGTAATGTGGGCAACTCAATAATTCCGCTGTTGTTATAACATCTGTCATCTGAGCATTCACCAGCTCAGACTGGAGCTGTTGTGTACAAGGGAGAGGCTGCCGGACCCTCCAAGCGAAAGCTTTCTGCTCAGCAGGATGCTTTAACCTCTTGTGTCCTGGAGCTGTCTGGGAGTGACACTGGGACGGGCTCCTGCGTGGGCCCATTTGGGGTTCGGAAGCAGTTTGGCTCAAGTGTTTTCCTTAATTTGTTCTCTGTGATGTCCAGGAGAGTCAGGAAAAAAAAAAAAAAAAAAAACCACCAGAATAACGTGTTTTTAATTTTTATTTGGCCATACTTTGTATCTCCTGCTGGCTGTATAGAGGAGATGTAAGCAACTGTCTCAGATAAAAACCACTGGAGCACAACTACGGATTGATTTCCACCATCTTTAAGGCAGCAAGCCTGTACCACCCGCATGCAGCCAGCGGTATTTTGGTTCGTTTCAGGCAGGCCTACGTAAGGACCACAGCAACTGCACAGGCACTGCGCCCCACACAGCGTCTCGCCACCTGTTTCTGCGATTTCTTTAGCCTGTTGACTCATATTTTTCTTTTCTGGAAGCTAAGGAAAATGCCTGCCGTGCTGAAAATGCTTCTGGTTCGGTTTTGATCTTGGACGAAGCTCCTCCAAAATGACTCCATGGTGATAAAGTTCCTGATTTCTTTATTTTTCATTTCTGCATGGTGGAGAGGGAGAGAGATTCCCCCACGTGCCAGGGGGAGCTGTGGGTTTGGAAGGCTCCCTCACACCACTGTGCCTCTTTGCTTGCTTCAGGCAGGGTGGGGACTGCCCTGCAGACACTGCTGTTCTCTTTGGGAGAAATCCCTACAAAGAGTACGGCTGCGTTTGTAGTGAGATCGCATCTTCTGTGGCATGGTGGGGAAGCAGAGTGTGATCCAGGCGGGCAGAGTCCTCTCCCAGGCCACGAACAAGCAGCCAGGTTGCTCCATGTGCTTCCAGCACTGCTCCTTTTACTGACAGTGACGCGAAAGCAGGAATGAGAACCTGCCTCCTCCCCAAAATCTTGGAATTCCCAGTGCAAACTTGGCACTAGCTGGTGGTGCTTCCACTGTTCTTATGTTCATAAAATGCTCTCCGTTTCAGAAATATTTTCTAAAATCTTGCCTCCAAACCACTTTTCATTTGGAATTTTTTCTTTTTATCTGTGAAATTCCAAGTTCAGATTCTCTCAGCGCTTTGAGCAGAACAAAGCATTTTGCCCCCGGTAGCTTTTGCTGAAGTCTTTCTGAGCTGAAATCAGTGATTGGCCCCGCGCTCCTTAGAGCCCATCCAGGAACGAGAGAATGGATCCTATGGTAGCGCTGAAATCTTGCAATTAAACTGTGCTGTAGGATTATGCATATTAGCACACAAATTGCTCTTTAAATGATAAACATTGAACCAAATAAGTATCTAAAGCTCTGGGAAGGGATAATCAGTGAGGCTAGGCTGGCAAAATACAATGCTTTTTTCCTGCAAAATACAAACACAACTGCATCTTGCAGAAAACACAAGCTGTTCCCAGTGACTGAATAGCCGGGTTAAGCAACGCTGCTTCTTTTTGAGAGACAGGTGGCACATTATGCATTCTTTCCTTTACATTAGAATAATGGAGACCTTGAGGAACGCCTGCCAGCTTGCTGAAGGCTGGCTGTTGAACAGCACGGAGGTGCTGGTTCCTGTCCTTGTCTCATGCAAAGGGGGTGCTCTGCAGCAAGGTGGGAGCGTGGCTGCAGTCCTTGCATGTGGCTGTGCTTGCCGTGCACCATTGCAATCCTCGCACATGGCTGTGCTCACCATGTGCTGCTGCAGTCCTGGGGCACAGCAGGGCTGTGTGGCCCCATCGGTATGAGGTGCTGATGATGGGGTCTGGGCTGCAGTGCAGGGCTGGCCGCACACTGACCTCACACTCTGGCCTGGGCTGCACGGCGTCAGTGCGAGGGTTTGCGGTGGCTGATCAGTCCAGGAGCGGCCATCCTGCTGTAAAATGCCATTTGGCCAAATGAAGCTGCCGCTGCCGCTCGCACCTGGCTGAAACGCCTGTGTGGCCGCTGCTGTGGGGAAAGCCACCTTTTGCAAGCCCCACAGTGGGCCGTTTGCTTTTAGCCAGGGTTCAGGGGTGGGAGCTGCTTTCTTGTCGGGCAGCCCTCAGTGGGAATGGCACAAGCTCCAACACCCAGGCTCTGCCCATTTGGGTCTGGGGCTGCACAGCGTGTCCCTGGTGGAAGGGGGATGAGGTGCTCGGGAGCTGCTGAAAACCACACGCTGGTGAATGTGGCTAGGCGGTCAATATCTCTTCGCCACTGATAAATATTCCTGGCTTTTTAATGATGATGTGCTCTCCAAGAAGTGGCTTCTGGAGGCCACAAAAGTGCCCCATGTCTGGCTGTGCCAGGCACCAGCCCTGCCAAAATCTGTACTGTGGAAAGAAGGAGACGGAGCCTTGTTTCTTGCCCTCTGCCACCGGTGCTGTGCTCCATCCTTTGGGAGGCAGGGCGCAGGCCAAAAGCCCTGCCAGGCCCAAAGCCCTGCCAGGCCCTGCGTGGGTGTCCCCAGGTGGGGCGGACATGGAGATGTGCAAGCTGAGGGATGTGGGGTGCCTCTGGCCCTGTGAAAACAGCAGAAATGCCCAACTCAGAGTTGTGGAACTAATGAATGGTTTGGGTTTGAAGGGACCTGAAGCTGACACAGCCCCAAGCCCCTGCCGTGGCCAGGGCTGCCATCCACCAGACCAGGCTGCCCAGGGCCCCATCCATCCTGGCCTTGGGCACCTCCAGGGATGGGGCACGCACAGCTTCTCTGTGATGCAATACCTGAGCAAGAGGCTGGGGGAGCTGGCATCTTTGTGTTCATTGCTGCAAGCCTGGCTCTGCACTGCCAGTGTCTTCCCAGGGTTTGGTGTGTCCCTGCCTCATGTCTTTATTTGCACAAGTTTTTAGAAATGTCAGAGTGGCCAGACTCGATGGATCGCCTGTCTGAAATATCTCAGTGCAGTCACAGCTGAAGTGTTTGTCTGGGCATATTGATTCATACTTGTGCCCTAATTTTTTAATTACAAAGTTCAGCCTGCAAGTTGTCTTTGGGGAGCTCTCTTTGGTATTTCCTCTTCGCAAAGTGAAAAATCCTTTGTCTGCATCTTTCCTGCTTTCACAGTGAAGGAAAAATAGGATTTCATGTTTAAATAAGTAGGACGCAAAACACCACTCAGTTTAAATCTGGGCTGCTCTCTGTTGGTGGGCGAGAAAACATTGCTATTTGCTTTCCTTAGAAGTTGGCGACATTCTGCTACGGTGCGAAATGAGCACTGCCAAGCAGAGATGAAGGCACGGGTGGAAAGCGGCGAGGCTGGCAGTGCGGGAGGGACACACTGCCAGGGCAGAGCTGCACCATGGCTTGTCGCTTCCCAAAGGCCTCATCCAGCCAACGCTTGGGCACACACAGGCTGGGGATTCCCGAAAGCTGCCCTGTGCCGGGCTGGCGCTGGGTGTCTGCTGCCAGTGCCGGTGATGCTGCAGGGCACGATAGAGCCCCAGCCCCACGCTTTCCTCTCCTGCCCCTGCAGAGCTTCGGGTGCTGCCTGCGATGGGGACGAGGGCGTGTGGAAAGCGGTGGCTCCAGCCAAGCTGCGAGGGGGTGAGGAGATTATCTCAGAGGACAAACAGATATAATTATCTGCAACAGACTGAGAGGCTGTGCTGCAACCATTTCCTCCTTAAGACTTTGGTGTACTTGAGAAATAAAAACTTCCTGGTTTCTGTGCAAAGATGCATGACATCATGATTTGTCATGAATGAGCCATCCTGACCTGAACCTTCATTTTCCAGCTTTCAGTGCACCTGTGGCATCACCTGCCCTAGAAAAACAGATGGCGAGAGCCCAGCTCAGGGTTTTGGGGCAGCTTTGTGGGGTGTTTTTGTGAACGGCCAAGAAGCTGCAGCCAAGGGCTTTCCCTTTCTTTCCAAGTCTAGCTGGTGAGTTTCTTTTAAAACATGTAAAATGTGCAGTGCAGTTTTGGAGATGTTCAAGGGAGGCCAGCACTTACCTCTGCATTCGCAGTGGCCACAATGCCCTTGCTGTGGGGAAGGGGTGCCGTGGACACACGTCTTTTCCTGGGGAGTTTCAGCACCAGACCTGGGCTGCCTTCATCCCTCCCTTCGTGCCCCTGAAGGTCCCGAACTGAGGCCAGCAGGCACATCGCTGCTGCTGTTTCTCTCACCACCTCCCACTGCAGCCTCCCCTTTCCTGCAGCTGTCCTTGTCTTTGTAAAGCTGTTTTTCCCATGGCATTTAGCTTTGTTTCCTTTTTGCCTTTCATGCTCATCATTGCTTCTTGCCCTGCTCTTCCCTGCGTGGTGCTGCTCTGCATGGACTGAGGGGCAGAGGTGGCATCCTTCCTCTCTCTTGCCAGGGGCACAGCTCACAGCACAGCTTTCTGTCTGCTCCTGAACGAACTTACTGCCAGACAGCAGCACCATGGGGTGAACACTCGTGCTCTGAGAGCAGCAATGCACAGCTCAGTGCTGGGCTGTCACAGACCCATGAGCTCTGAGTGTTTTCATCAGGAAGTTGATGATAGAGCAGCAGGGGTGCTTGGGGCCAGGAGAGGAAGGGCAGGGATATGCTGAAGCACCTGCACTGGATGAGTAGCAGAATCACCGCAGGATGCACCCAGCCTCTCCAGTGGGAGCTGGCTCTCAGAGGCAGAAAGCACTAATGACTCTGCCAGAGTAATTAGAGCAATCTGAATCAGACATCGCTACAGACACGTCCCTCTACGATGGCGACACGTTTCCTGACACACCTGCAGCCAGCAGTGCTCTGGGTGGGTGCTCTCCCGCCCCGCGGCCATCTCCTCCCAGCACTTCCCGCTGTCCTGTGCAGCCGCCCGTCCTGCCCAGCCGCCCTCCAGCAACGCCGGGAGCTCGCTGGCAGCGAGGAGCAGCACGCAGCCACCAAGGCAGGCAGGTGGAGACGGCAGAGCCAGGCACCAGGCCGGCGCTGGGAGGACAGGCTGGTGCATGGTGCATGGGGACAGAGGGTGCTCACTGTGCACAGGCAGCAGCATTGGCGTGGGGATGAAAGCTCGGCAGAGCCAGTGCTGTGGGAAGGCCGAGGGGTGTGAGACGTGGACCGGAGATACCTGTTTTGTGCTGCTTCATCAGTGCCTGCTCAGGCAGCGTGTCACGTCTCCCTTTGTGCTTCAGTTTTTAAACAGCCCACACCATCTCCGCACAAACTCGCACAGGCGAGGTCTTCTTGTGCCCTCTGGACTTGGCACAGCCGTGCAAAACCACACACGTGTTTGTGCTGTGTGTACCCAGTGCAACCAGGTGTGTCAGGAGGAAGGGCTAGGTGCCCGCGTCCTCCAGAAGGGAGCTGTCCCTCAAGGAGGCCCAGAAAATCTTGTGGTTTATAGTGGGTAATTTTGGCGTCCCTTGTTCCCTATTGCTTGTTCTCAGCAGAGATGTGCTTGCCTGCAATAGTGATGGGTCAGGTTAGCCTCACACCTCCTGTCTCGTGTTTCATAGGATCACAGAATACCTTGAGTTGGAAGAGACCCATAACGATCATGGAGTCCAGCTCCTGGTTCCACGCAGGAACACCCAACATTCAAAGCCAATGTCTGAGAGCGTTGTCCAACTCTGGCAGCTTGGGGCTGTGACCACTGCCCTGGGCAGCCTCTGCCAGTGCCCAACCACCCTCTGGTGAAGAACCTTTTCCTAACACCCAACCTGACCCTCCCTGACACAGCTCCATGCCATTCCCTCGGGTCCTGTTGCCATCAACAGAGAGCAGAGATCAGTGCTGCCCCTCTGCTCCCCCTGTGAGGAAGCTGTAGGCCGCCATGAAAGGGTGGCAAGACAGTGACATCCCTCACTTGGGTCGGGAATGTGTCTGGCCCCAGGAACCACACCAGGGATGACAGGGTGGTGCTCCTCAGCTGCCTGTAGCCTGGCTTTCTCCTACAAAAAGTGCAGAAGCCACTTTCCTCTTCTGAATATGCGCCTGTGATGCCCAGGGAGACGCAGTGTTGCCCCCTCCAGCCTGCCCAGCCACCAGGACAGCCGCCACAGGGCTGACACCTGTCTAATCTCTGCGGGGGGCTCGGAGTACAGCCACAGGAGGGATGTTTTTGTCTGCTCTGTCAGCTGTCGGTCTGCAGGCCCAGCTCCTGAAAGTGACACCAACCTGCTAGGTGCTCCCTCATGACTCACGACCACAAACACAACAGAAAGCCGTCATGGGGAGACTGGCTGGCAGTGCGCAATCACTCACTGTTGTTGTCCAGGCCCAGTGGCTGCTGCTGGAGGCCACCTCCTCTGTAATTACAGCCCGGCAGGAGCAGGCCCGCCAGCCTGCACGGCGCGGCCGCCAGAGGTGGCTCCGGAGGGTGGTTGTGTGCACAGCAGGACGGGAAACGTGATCAGGAGGATAAGGAGAAGACACTCGGTGCCGCCGCGGGATTGCATGCAAGAGCTTAGTGTTGTCTGAGGGGAGGACAGTGAGATACCATCGGCTGCTCCTGCTGTTACACCCCAGGACTAATCAAGGGCTGGAGACAAAGAGCCGGTTAATTATTTACAACATATGCATAAAGGGGAAGGCAGGAACACGAAAAGGGCTATTTCATCATTTTCTCAGTCTAACAAAGCTGCTTAGTTTGTATGAACCAGCACTTCTTCTTTTAAGTCTCATTCTGAAGTTTGCCAACAAGCCCTTTCCCTCTGTCTTCGGTCAGCCCTGTGGCAAACTCGCCTTTCTGCTCTGCTCGCTTAATGGGCACCTCCTCACCCAGGTGAGGAGGTTTTGCCCGCCTCCTTCAGCTTGCCCCGGCCCTGACCTGCGAGGGCTCAGCGTGTGTAGCGGGCCTACCTCTTCTATGGGGCACAGCTGTTCCCTTTGGGAGAAGCTGATACACCGGTGTGGAAACACTTTGCACAACGGTCTCAACCTTGCTTACATTTCCAGTTAAGATACTGACTGAGTGCCTCATTTTGCTACCAAAGCCTTTCCTCAGGTCTGATGTTGCAGGGTACTGCATCAGGCCTACCTGGCAGCCGCTGCTCTGCATCTGACACCATGTGAAGCACCTCTGCCTTCAGCAATGGTGAGAGCAGGTTGGAGCTGGGCTGAGCTCTTCACCAGTCTCCTGTTCCTCAAGAGTCCTCAGCCACAGCCTTCTCCTGCGGAGCCATCGTGTGCCCTCAGGCCTTTGCACCACATGAGGGGTGTCCACAGTCCACAGAGTATTTTTGTGCTCTTGGCTCTACATCAGGAGCATTTTCGTTGCAGCACAACAGGAAGTTTTTAATGAGCAGGCTGTTTGGATTCAGAGGGTGCGCTTTGTGCTGTTTCTGAGGAAAGTATATTTGGTAGAGATTATTTTCAGGAATTATTTAGGTGGGCACATGGAGAGGAAACTGAACGTGTCCCCTCAGTGGTTTCTTTTTGATGTGAAGCTCACACACAGCATTCCCCGGTCCTCGCTCCTGCATGGTCAGCTCTCCCTTAGCGCCCGGGCACAATGCCAGCATGTCACTGTAAGCTTTCTCCTTGCACAGAGTGTTTTGCTGGCTTTTTTTTAAAAGCAATTTCAGCTATGGCCTCGTGGGCAGACAAAGTGAGCAGCACGCTGTGAGATGTGGAGTAGTTGGTCAGCAAACCACACTAGTAGGGCAGCTACAGTCATTGACCACTACTAGCTTGCAGCAAGGAGCCATCTCATTTCCACCTGTCTGAAGCAGCCAGGAAAACAGCTAGAGGAAAAAGGGTGAATTTTCAGAATGATAGAGATAGGACATGAGGTCTTCCCTCCCAAGCCAGCCTATTGGGAGCCAAGCCCTGCTGCTGGATGGTTTTTTCCTAGCATCAGTCAGGAGTCCAAGCAAAGTCGCAGCAGATACATAGTCCTCCTCATCCTTGGTGGGATCCACAGCGACATATCACTGTGTTTGTCTGAGGCTGAAGCCTCCTGCACACCTGATGAGTGCTTAATTTGATAACATTGGAACAGGAGCCTGTATGTTTAAGGAATACAAAAGCTAAAAAGATGTCACTTGCTATTTCAGGAAGTCATGGGTTGAGCAGCTGAACTTCTACGAACTTTTTCCTCAGGGGGGGATTTTGGCAGGAAACCGTACTATTTAAAATCGAATGACTTGCCAGCAGTTTGCTTCAAAAGGATCTACCCTGCCCCTAATTATGATGCTTAGATCCAGGACTCTTATTTTGTTTAGGTGAACAAGTGTTGTGAAATGCCTTTGTGAATCAAATCTAATCAAGTCAGTGTTCTCCAGCCAGAGCCTGGAAGCCTGCCCAGGGAGCATGGCAGGGGAGGACGGTGTGAGAGGCAAGGAGCAGCGACAGCCTGCCAGGGCAGGGAGGAACGAGGTGGAGTGGTGAGCTGGCCCTAGCAGACAAGGAGATCCGTGCACATCTCTCCAAAGCATCTGAACTCTAGGACGCACTGGGTGTGCGAGTTTACTCCAGTGAGCCTGAGGCAGTTTCATTGATGCAACTGCTCTTTGCTCAGCAGCTGAGAGGCCCGGCTTCCTCTGATTTTGGTTGTGCTCAGAAAACAGCTTCTGTAGCTGTCTCAGGTGGGCACCTGCACAAAGCCAGGTATGGGCGCATTCTGCAGATTCCCGAGTGGGGACTGAGAATGATCATCCAAGGTCCCTGCACAGTCAAGAAGAAATTATTAGAATTCAAATGACAGAGTGAGCAGAGTCATGAGTTTTTGCTCTGGATATGTGATGAAGACCCACCTCCGTAGTGAGGTGACCATACCAAGGGGGCTCAGGCGCAGGGATACACAGCCCAGGCAGGGATTGCTGGAACAGCTGCAGTCACATCTGGGAGGAGCACTGTCCTCTCTGCGTGGGTCAGGGTCCCCATGCCTTCCCCGCGTGATCTGCCGACAGCACAGGAGCAGGCAAGGACATTTTCGGTCCTCTGTCCACAGCTAAATCCTTTTAAGCCGACCACTTCTGGTGAATCCCGTTGCTGACGGGCCTGCTGCTGGCTGATGCCAGCCCGGCTGAAGGCTCTGCTGGCCCAGGGCGCGGCCGGGGGAAGCCGCGGAGCGGTGCGGAGGGGTGCGGGGCGGTGCGGGGCGGAGCTGTGCGGGTGCCCGCCGCGCGGTGTCACTGCCGGGCAAGGCAGCGCCGGGCCAGCCCCGAGGGCTCTGACACCTCCAGGCGAGAGCCTGGGGCAGGTGGGGCTGTTCCGGGCCCCCTGCGTGCGCGGGGTCCTTTTCTGTGGGCACGGAAGAAGAAGAATTCTTCCTTTTCGAAGAATTTTGCCCTGTGTTTTGCTTTCTGTCAGCATGAGCATGTCAGTACCCTGGGGGCAGCTGGGAAACCTTGACAAATTGAAGGGCTGGACCATCACCAACCTCATGAAATTTAACAAGAGCAAGCGCTGGATTCTGCGCCTGGGACAGGGCAACCCTGGATATATGTACAGACTGAGGGACAAGAGGCTGGAGAGCAGCCCCACGGGAAGGGGTCTGGGGTTCTGGCTGATGGCAAGCTGAACATGAGCCAGCAGTGTGTCCTGGCAGCCCAAAGGGCCAACTGCACCCTGGGGTGCCCCAGGCCCAGCACTGCCAGCCGGGTGAGGGGAGCAGTTGTCCTGCTCTGCTCTGCGCTGTGCGGCCTCACCTTGAGCACTGTGTGCGGGTTTGGGTGCCACAATGTAAGAAAGACATAAAGCTATTAGAGAGAATATCCAAAGGAGGGCTATGAAGATGGGAAGGGTCTGGAGGGCAAGAGGTATGAGGAGCAGCTGAGGTCCCTTGATTTGTTCAGCCCAGAGCAGAGGAGGCTGGGGGGAGGCCTCATGGCAGCCTACAGCTTCCTCACGAGGGGAGCGGAGGGGCAGCGCTGAGCTCTGCTGTCTCGTGACAGCAACAGGGCCCGACGGAACGGCACGGATCTGTGTCAGAGAGGGTCAGGTTGGGTGTCAGGAAAAGGTTCTTCACCAGAGGGTGGTCGGGCACTGGCAGAGGCTGCCCAGGGCAGTGGTCACAGCCCCAAGCTGTCAGAGTTCAAGGAACATTTGGACAATGCTCTCAGACATTGGCTTTGAATGTTGGGTGTTCCTGCGTGGAACCGGGAGTTGGGCTCCATGATCCTTATGGATCCCTTCCAGCTCGGGGTATTCTGTGATTCTGCAATTCCATGTCAAGAGCTGGCTGCTGCAGGCAGCGGGCTGGGTGAGGGCTGGCTGTGAATCTGGCTGCAGGAATTGAGGTCTCTCAGGCCCCAGCACTCCTGGTCACCCTGGCACCAACCCGCCCTCTGAGGAGAGCAAACCTTCACCTTGGTGCCTGAAGCCTCCTCTGAGCCAGCAGGCACATCTGAGCCAGTGATCTTGCCCTCATGCTGCATGAACCATGCTACATTTTCAAGCAATCTTGAATTAATTCTCCTGAGAGCAGATTTTAATAGCTCTCTGCTTTGACTACAGAATTTGTTGTGTTAATTAAAAAAGCCTGAAATTTCACGTTTCTTTATGATGTCTGAAGTTTCCTACAGAAATACTTATTCTCCTCCAGTTCGAACAAGTTGCCAGATCCAGTATGAGCTGGTGGGCAAGAGTTTCATACAGCGGGGCGTACACAGAAGGCACCTGTACAGATCGCTTGCCCAGGAGCAGAGCTGGAAGGAAAAGTACAGCACTTCCTGGGCATGCCCCTGGGCCTGCCACCATGTAGGAGAGCTGTTAGGTCAGGGCTTGAACTGATGATTGAGCACCTGGTGATGGGGTGTGGCTGGCCTGGGGAGCACAGGCAGACTGCTTACACCTGGGCTCTCCTGTGACCAGAAGGGGTGGGCCTGGGGCAGGTTGTCCCACTTAGATAAGGGCCATCTAGCCAGAGCTCAGGAGCTTGGAAAGAAGCAGCAGGAGGACAAGAGAGAGCAGCATGAGGGAGAAGCAGAAGGAAGCTGAAGCAGCAGCACAAGGAAGGAGCTGAAGGGGGCAGGAAATGAAGTGGAGCAGAGCCCCAGCTCCAGGTAAGACAATGGTGTGGTCATGTGAGTTTGGAAACTTTTTCCAGTACATGCCACTGTGCCCTGTGGTGTCACCAGCAGGGTGGTGTGACTTCACAGGAGAACGTTCCCTTCTGCTATCCCCTGTGTAGATGAGCTGATGTCCCCTGGCACCATTGCCAGGCAGTCAGGAGCCTCTAGAAACAGTTCAGACAATGAAAGCTGGACCTGCTGGGCAGCTAACCTCTTTCCTTCCTCAAACTTCATTGGGTTTGCTTCATCCATGGTGCTTTTTCTCCCAGGGGTGCTGCTTGGCTCACAGGACCGTGCAGGTGTGCCCCTGCATGAATCAGGTGAGCTGCAGCAATGTGTGTTGCTGTCACTGTTTCTGTGCAAGGTCTCGTAACATGTTGTTGCCCTCAGTGCTGCCACTGGGATTGCAGAATTCTGTCACAGCCTTGCTTTTTGGTTTAAAGATAAATAAATTCCATCACTCATCCTTCTGGAAAGATGTTTCCCGGTGCAACTGGAATGCACCCAAATAGCTAAAAATCTGAAGAGAAATTAAAATATCCCACATCCAATTTTATTTAAAATCTGAGGACTTCAAAAGCTCATCTTATGTGCAAGGGAGGGGAGTGGGTGGATCTGGGAGGCACAGAACTGGGTGCAGGTGGGCAAAGTCCTGCCCAGCAGCGGTGGCTTTGAGGGGGCTTGAGGCTACTATGCCTGGCCCTGAGAGCATGTGCTACTTCTGGAACAGGCAACACCTCTGTCACCAGCTTTCCTTCTGCAGCATGAAGGCAGTAATGCAGCACCTGGGTGAAACACAAGCTATAGTCATTCTAACTGCATTCATGTGTATGGTGTTCCTTGCCTGAAGTATGTTAGGGAGGAACAAATTCCTGTGCTGCCACAGACAAATTAAGTGATGCTGTGCACAACAAGTATTGTATAACAAGCTTATTAAAGGCTGGAGACAGCTTGGGCTGCAACAAACAAAGGTGTGGGTTGAGATGTGGATTGATCTGGATGCCTCTACTTGATGTTTTTGTGTACAGCTTTGTGATTGGCGGAGTTGCTTTATGTTGGGAAAAGAAGTCAGGCTGGGTGTAGGGAAACACCTTGTCCCAGTGAGGACAGGTGAGCAGGTCATCCAGAGGTGCTGTGCAGTCTCCATACTCAGGGGTGTCCGGGACTCAGTGGAACACAGCCTGGGGCAGCTTGGCCTCACCCGTGCGGTGCCCTGCTTCTGTCTCTGCTCCTGGACGGACCAGGCTTTGCCCTGCAGCCACAGCTCAGCTCCACACCCGCTCACCCCTTCCCCCTTCCCTGAGCAGCTGGGGCATTGTGGGGATGATGTCATCCCATTTGCTTACTTAGATGTCATTAGGGTATAAGTCACTTATGTAATGCTGCTGCCAGTGCTGGGCGAGGAGCAGCGGGGTTAAGCAGGCTGGGGGCAGTGAGGGCACGCTGTGCCTGGTGGGCCAGGAGGGGATTGCTGCAGGAGCAGTGGGCAGGATTACTGGGGATCAGCGGTGGAGGGATGCCCTGCTCTCTGCCAGCTGCCTGTCTCTGCCTGCAGAACAATGGGAGAGGGCCTTCACTCCACTGGTGCCACGGAGCTCCGTGCTGAGGCTGCACCAGAATAAAAAGTGTTTTTAACAAAGTCCTGGAAACACCATTCTCAGTAAGGAGAGAGAGCAGACTGTTGGAGGAGAGGAAAAGAAAGCAAAACTGGTGAACCACATAAGCATAGCTGATTTTTTTTTTTTTTTTTCAGAGCTTTATGATGCTGTTAGGGATCTATCGGCACATCTGAGCTAACCAGAGAGGCTGGGGGCAGCTCCTGCCAGGTCAGCCTGCGCTGTGCTGTGGCAGAGGAATTGCAGAAGCCAAGGCTGTGCCACAAGAGCATGTTTCTGCTGAAAGGGTATAACACAGGGATAAAGGGAAAGGAGCAGCTCTGCACTGTGACTCTCTGGGACTTTCCCAGCAGAGGAGGGGCTGCAGGGATTTTGGAGGTTTGCCTTCTCCACCCTGGGGTGGCTGGAGGGGAAAAGTGGGGATTTCCAGCCTACACCTGCACATCCATTCCCTGGAGATTCCTGCTCCCAGTGGGAATCACAGAGCAAGCAATACGCGGTGGCTTATGGCCCTAACCCTCTCTGCAGAGCTATGGTTCATACTGAGGTACAAGGCATAGGATGGTTCCATGACCTGCACAGGTGTCACCTCCTTGTACTCCTGCCCACTGCAGGAGTCCCTCTGGCCAGGGAGAGCTGCCCTCTCCCTGTTTTGGTTCCTGCATGTGTTCAGGCGCTGCACCCTGGTGTGTTCAGCCTGTCTGAGGGCAGCTGGACTGGCGTGGAATTTAAGAGTTAAAACCTTGGTACCATGCGAACCTCACTCAGTGCGCATTTGTTGTGCTATGTCTTGTTTTTAAGCAGAGCTATTCTTGTGGTCACACTCACTGGCAATTAGAAGTTTATATATGGAATCTAGCTAAAGATGAATTTTGCTTCTTAATTGTAGTGACAAATTAGGTGACAAATTTTTTTTTTTAAAAAAAAAGTGAAGTAGTTCTCTTTGTTCTGCCTTCTTACCTGCAGTAAGAACCTGGTTAAAGCAGTTAACGATCATCCCACACTTCAGAATAATGCTGCTAAAAATGAAATGTAAAATTAGCCTGTCATCTTGCTGTCGCTCACACGAGATTCGAGCTGTCCTTCTGCAAAGCTTTTTATTCCCATTAAAGTATCTTTGTGGTGGGTGAGTGCAAGGATTCTCAGCACAGCAGATGACCCTGAACCGGCCCAGCCCTCGCTGCCTCTGGGCACAGCCTGCCTGGCCAGGGCCCTGCTGCTCATGGCCTTGTGGTATTTTGCTGCTGCTTCCAGCAGAAGTGAGGGCTCAGCTCACACAGCACCAGCCTGCTGGTAACAGTGAGCATCCCTCTGGAGCCACGCTGCTGGGACTGGCTGCAGGCAGGGAGCCCCACGGGTTTTTGCAGTATAGTATGCCTGATCTGATAGATGGGAGGCAAGTGGGAGTCTCAGCAGAAACCCTCAATCTCTTTAAGCAATGTGGGGGATGTGTGCTGCTGATGGGTAAGGATCACCCAGATTTGGGACTATTTTGCTTATTGTTACCTCTGACTGCCCCAGGAAAGGCTGTGCACTGCTGGGCCCCTCCAGGCTGCTCTCTGGCAGCAACAGCGTGCCAGCAGCCCACCTCTGCTTTCAGACACCAGCCCACACTGTTCCCATCCTCCCTCTTTGGTTTGAAAGCTCCTTTCCCTTCAGAGACAGCACTGACTGCAGTTGGAAGGCATTGGTGCCCAAAATAACCTCCCTGCTCCTTGAAAATATTCTTGCATTTTCTAACATCTCTTTCTCAGTGAGCCTTAAAGCTCCTGCTGGAGTCAGGGGAAGGAAATGTGATGTCAGGAGCACAGGAGAAATGCTCCATCCATGGCTGGGCTGGGAGCTGCCAGCCTGGATGTCCTGCTCCAGCAGCAGCCGGTGGGGTGGGCAGCAGCTCGCCCTTGCTCACTCGGCTTCATGCACCCCCACACATCCGCTTGTGTTCTCCCTGGAGCATGACTCCACAAACAAGAGTTGACTAGAGGAAGGCAGCACTACCGGTGCCACAAAAACTGGTGAATGGCATTTTCCTGAGTTAGGTGAAGCAGTTTTGACATGCTGTCAGAAATATTATAAAGAAATAGACAGAGGGAGGGTTTTTCTTGTTTTTACTTTTTGGTGGCTTGACCCGACAGGAGCTGGAATTTGCAGCCCTGTGTGTTGCGACCAGCCCACCTGCGTCCTGCTGTGCTGCAGCACCGCTGCCCGGGGCCGTGTGAGCACACCCTCCCCTGGGCAATGCAGGAGTAGATGCTGCATCCAAAACCTGCTGATAAAACAGCAGGAGCAACATTATTGAGGTTTTAAAGCCACTGGGCTGTCTTGTTGAGCATTTCTTACTCTGTTGTCAGTAGCTTCCTCCTTCTAAGTTTCCTATTTGCACACTTATTAAAACCAGCTGCCTGTGGCCTTTATATTCTGTCCTCTTCGAGACAGCTGCTAAATATGTGTTTAAAACCCCAGGTGTGTGTCTGCAGCTTTGTGCATGGTGGGGCAGGCAGGAGCGAGAGCTGGTAATAGGGAGCAATGGGAGGCTCCCTATTAGTTTCCTGCTATTTCTGTTGCTTTCAGATACCTCTGAAACAAGGTGCTTCACAGCCACACAGTGCAATCTGCAGCAATGAGATGACGCTCTCCTTGCTGTTTCTATTATGCTTTTTTTTCTTTTGCAGACCTGAAAGACTAATTCCTCTCCTCTGTGCCTTCCTGCCATTCAATTCCTGCAGCACAGCTCCTGACTCCTGTGGAGCCTCAAACACAATCTACCCAGTGACATGACCAGTGAGAGTCCCCGGCCCAAAGTCACACTGAAAGGAAAGCTGAATGTACATTATCAGCTCCCAGAGTTGTTGTGCATGGAACATTTTTTGCATTGTCCCCCTTCCTAGATTTGTCCATCCCTGAATCATCCCAAGCCATGCACTTTGAGCACACACATGTTGATGTGTGAGTGCAGGATCATCTCTCACTTTGCACATCACTGGCTGACCTCTGCCAAAACCTGGCAGCCACACCACATTTGGCTGTGGAAGGAGTGCCAGTGCCCTCAGCCAAGCAGAAGGCTGCAGCATTGCATCTGTTGCGTGCTGGCTTAGCCAAATGGCCGGATCCTCAGCTGCCACAAATGGTTAGGGTTGTGCTAGCCTCAGAGGAACTACCTGCCCTTGCAGTGAGTGCATAATCACCTTTTAGGAGCCTGTGCCATTAACTAGACAGATGGTCTTAATCCCCCTCTTCCTGGGTGGTTGTGCACATCGTGATCGAGACTTAGCAGACTGCTGCTAGTAATCAGCAGTGACCTCAAGGATTGAGTGTCACAGGAAACTGACTGACCGCTGCCTATGCAGCTGGTCTCCCCAGCCAGGTTGGAGCAGATGGCAGGCAGGAGGCTCTCTGTATGGTACCTGCTCTGTGACTGGGAAGAAGACAGGTCTTTGGGACACCTACATCCTCCATAAAGAAGAAATAAGCCACCCACGGAGGCAAATAATAGCTCTAATAGCCAGGAAATGTTGTAATGAATAGATACGCAGGTAAATCCTGCCACGGTTGTCTGGATCAGGATACTGAGAACTCCTGCATGGGTTGAACAGTGTTTCTGCTGAAAACAGCATTCCTCACCAGTGTTATGCTGTTGTTACAGTTGGTATCATAACTCCACACATACTGGTTTTGTCTGTCAGGATCCAGTATGCCCAAGAGGAAAAAAAAACAAACAGAAGTGCTGTTGTACAAGCTCAGCAAACACTTCAGCTTACACAACACAATGTTTCTTCCATCTTCTTTCCCTCATGCTACTGCCTCAGCTGTTTTTGAGAGCTGGCCCTGCTACTTTCTAAAGTGCTGTGCCATCCATGGGTATTGCCCAGCTGGCAGTGGTGCTGGTGCAAGGAGTCCAGTGGATGCTGCTTGTTGTGCCATCTCCTCATCTTCACCTGTCTCCAAGCTTCTTGGTCCTGTGATGCCCATGTAATTTCCCTTGCGTCCCCCTCCCAGCTTTCTCACGATAAAACACTAATTGCATCATTTCAATGCCAAGGATCAGGTCCCATAGGTCAGTGTGATTTTTTTTTGGCCACTCTCTGGGGCCCTTTTCAAATCCATAGCAACAACTACCAGTAGAGTTAATGAATTGTTCTGCAGTTTCTGGAACACTGGACTCAGACATTACAGAGCTAATCCTCCTGTAGCTGTCATTGAAAACATCGGCATTTCTCCCCTTCAGCTTCTTTGCATTTGATATACTGGTACAGGACCCAGGCTCATTCTGGCAGAGCTGAATTTCATGAATCATGGCAAGCCACTTTTTGCAGGGATGGTAATAGTTCTAATCTTCTGTTGTTATCCTTCAGAACATCAGGAGTGTGCTGGATAAATATCTGCGGCAAAATGAGGCAAGTTTAAACTTCCATCTAGGCCTCAAGCTCTTTTTGGCTCAGCTGGCTTAAAATCTGACCTTCTGCTCTGAGCTCATCTCCAGTCTAAAGCTGGGGTGTATGACAGACACAGATGATTTGCTCCAAGCAGGGCTGGAATGGGAGTAAAGATGTGGGGAAGACATCTCAAGCCAGAGGTTGCCCTGATGAACCCACAGGATAGATCCTACAGTGGTGTGAAGAGAGTAGAGACAACACAACTGTGGTGGTGATTTACCTTAAGCTGAATATTGAGTCTTTCAGGAAAGAAGTTTTACTTAATTGCAGCCATCAGAAATGTACCTCACTGAAAGGTAAAACAACCGAGTGAGATACTAAGGCACCAGATCTGCTAGTGACTCAGTCTCTCTCACATGCACACATGCTGTCTTTCATGATACAATAATAACTACAGATGCACTGTTTATTTTAGCCTGACGGCTCCTCCACAATCACTAGATCAGCAACAAAATATTAAGACCATTTCTGCACCTGTGAAGGGCAGTGCAGCCCTGCACGAAGGAGGCAGCTTCACAGCTGTACAGGGTCCATTGAAGACCTGAGCTGGGCAGTCCATATGGGCACTACAGTCCAGCTCCAAAGCCCTTCCACACCATGGTTCCTATAACGTGTTGGGCTGAGCTCTGAGGAGGAACTGGAGCCATCTGCACCCTAACTCAGTTCAGATCCCAGTGCTGCCATGATCTGTTTCCAGGTGACTGGGAAGCCTTTCATGAGTCTCAGTCTATGAAAGACCACAATGGAAGAAGGCAGAGGAGCCAAGGACCACTGTTCTATAAAGACATTGGAGAGATTGGTGTTAATGTTTCTTATTTCTATGCAAGATATCAAGACATGCTTCATGACAGCCGTGTGTTCATAAGCACATCAAAAAAAGCAGGGTAAGATATGCAGTGCAAAGGCTCATTTCTCCAGCTCAGGGAGCTGTTGGGAGCCTGGGTACAAGGATGTGTGCTTACTTTCCCAGGAAAAGGAGGAAGGCCAGTCTCACAAGCAGGGGCAGTGAGGAAGACAGGTCACTTTCCAAGGAGGCAGGCTGCCAGCTGCTGGGCGCCAAAACCTGGGGAATCAATCTCCTGCTGCCAAAACGCGGCCCACTCCTCAGAGTTCACGTAGCCTCTTTGGAGACCACCACCGGGATGGTCTGCAGTCTAACAGCAGCAGGAGGGAAAGCTATGACGGCAGTCAGACCCTCTGCAATTTTGCTCTAGCAATAAGCAGCTGAAAGAAAAACGGGTTATTTCTTTTACATTTTGCTTTTTGTCAGTAATTTTCTAGGAAAATTTCTCTAGCTGTGCTGCCTGCTGCTAGAGCAGGGGTCCTCAGAGGCAGCAGCCATCCCTCTTCAAGACTGTAGCTTGGTCATTGAGATTTCTATTTCATCTTTTGCTAAGATTTGAG
Organism: Penelope pileata; assembly: GCA_013396635.1. NCBI lineage: Eukaryota > Metazoa > Chordata > Aves > Galliformes > Cracidae > Penelope > Penelope pileata. Next base: position 2,410,465 of record WBMW01001115.1, on the reverse strand, counting down.
GCTTGTCTATATGGAAAAAAAAAGCGAGCATTGGATATTATGGAATATATTATTTAGGAGAATTGGGAAAAAGCAGTCTTATAGCAGAACAAGAGTGTTCTTGCAGAGGCTGCTCTGAAATGCCTCTTCCCCCTGGTAGGTGAGCTCTGAGCAGACAACCATGTCACAGTAATATCAGGAAGGAAAGGAAGAATTTCATTTTAAAACCATTCCTCACCTCAGGGCTTTGCTCAGCAGGGTCCTGCCCAGGGTGGCAAGTTCCTGCATTTCTCACGAATCCCAGCCTGGAGCATGGCTCAGTCTCCACGCCCAGCTCAACCAGTGGCCTTTCACTGCAGACTGCAAGCAAGGCAGGTCCCTGCACTAGAAACTGGGTGCGGAGAGTGACTCCTCAGACGCTGGGCTGGGAATGGCACTCATTGCTGCATTTCAAACCTCTTTTTCCTCTGTAAGTCTGGAGAGGTTGAGTACAGTGGGGCAGAGACTGTCTTTTTACAGAAAATTTTTTGAATGCAACATTGAACAGTGATGTTCAGTATTTTTTTATTTTTTGCTAACTTGCACGAGGGAATGGCTTGTCTTTTCTTGATATAAGGGGGTGGACAGCTTTAGCATATGAAAAGAATGTCTTGCTTCTGCGTTTTCTCTCCAGACTGCCTCTGCTCTTTCTCTCATAGCTGTCTAATCACTCAGTCCTCAGGCTTTCAGCAGCTCCAGCTCCCTTATCTCAACAAACGATCCCACCTACGAAACTAGTATTTTTCAGTGGGGCCAAGGTACCTAGATCCTTCAAGTTCTGGGATTTCCTCGTAGGTAAGGTGCACAGTGAGCTCAGCACCTCGCAAAATCAGAGCCTGTGTTGTATGAATTCACTTCCTGAGGTGAGACTTCTCCAGGACAGTGGCTGTGCTTTTCCTGGTCCATATATGGGGAGGAAGTTCTCACTGAGGTCAGCATTGTTTCCCATTTGTCCCTTCAAGTTCCTACAGATAACCCAGGACCTAATCTCCCTCTGAATTTACAAACAAGCTTCATCTTGAGAACATGTGTTGCGTGCCTCTGAGGCTTTGTGCATATACATCCAAGTGGCTGGAGGTGGCTGGCTTGGGAGTTGAGGTTGGCCCTGACTGCCTTCATCTCACAAAAAGGCAATGCTATGGGGACACATTTGTCTGCTTTTCTTGCAGCTCTGAGTGCTAATGCTGTTCCTCAAACTAAGAATAGATTGTCTTCATCCTGATGGCTGTCAAAAAAGCATGGACCAGAACAGCAAATCTTAGTAATGTGCAGGCCAAATCCTTCTCTTGGTTGCACAGACTTCCGTGCAGCTACATGAAAGTTAATGGGGCACTAGGGACTCTGTGGTGTAGATGAAGTACCATAACAAAGAAGGGCTGGTTGAAAAGCCACTCTCAGAGCTCTCTCTGGCTCCTTTATCTCAGTGTAATTCAAATAAGGTCTCACAGGGAGAGCCTGGCTCTGCTGGATATTTTTATTAGTGTCCAGTGGGACTGACTGGAGAATATATTCATATCATTTTGCAATTGCTTGCTTGCCAGGAAGGACTGAAAGCACCTGGAGTGAGAGCCTGAGGTAGAAATGCTGTGAGCTAATAGGGGAAACAGCCCAGAATGAAATTCAATAATGATGAAGGTAAAATGATATATTTAGGAATGTACACGAATAGAAGTGGTGGGAGTACTGCAAAATATGACTTGGGAGCCACAGCAGGTCATGAGATAAATGCAATCACTGGTATGATACTGTGGCAGGCCTTCTCCCTGTTGGCTTGGTTTAAGACAAGGACAAATCACGTTCGTTTGTGTGAAGGAGAACTTACGCTAGTTACAAAGAAACATGGTGTTATTGTGAAACTTGTGAAGCACACCCAGCAGCCAGGGCAGGCTCTAGGACCCCCGATACTGGTATTTTAAGAACAGATTAGATTAAGATCTGCCTGGGACAGCCTCCCTGTGCTTCATGCCGCCCCAGCTATGGCGGTGGGTGAGGTGGCTGTTCGGTCACCGCTTTGCTGGTCCCTCCTGGCTGCTTCACTGCTAGGCCTGGAGTTGTTCGTGCCTTCATCAGGATGCAGTGTGGGCCTTATCCTTAAACCCTTGTTTGAGGGAATATACCTTCACTGCAGAAATCGTCTCCTGATGTCTGTAGGCAGCAAGGATATGGCCTGGATGGACAGGCTTTTTGTTCAGCACAAATTGTGTGAAAATTGTACAGAGCTGCTGGATATCTCCATGTGGAAGAAGAGGTCATAAGAGGGCATTTCAGCAACCACGTGCTTGTAAAGTCCTGTACGGACTTTGCAAAAAGGAAAGAGAAAGTGACAGCCGCATGGACATATGTTAAGAAGAGAAAAAGGAGCACTGACCAGGCTTTGAGAAAATAATTTAAGAGGATTGGATTTTGAAGCACTCACGTACACTTTGAGCAGATCCTTCTATGCTAAAACCAAGATTATTTCAGAAAGTTGCCAAGCAACACTGGGGCCATATATCGTAAAGTCTATATAATCCACACCCTTACTTCTTAAAAAATGAAAAAGGGATCTGAAGGCCAGATCAGGAACTGGGTGTTGCTTTTCTGAGCCTCTGCTGTGTTTCTTGTCCCTCTCTGCTCCTTTCACACAGGACCCCTCTCCTGCCACCCATAGGCCTCCTTTGCTTCATTTTCTGTATTGGGTACAAAGCAAAAAAAGTGGTGTGGTCAAAGGGACAGCAAAAGGAGTAAAAGGAGGGAAAATATAACAACTGCAGTAAATAGAGAAACGCCGGTTAAGTTAGACATTAGCAATACAGAGTGTATTTGGGCATTTCCAAATAGATCTTGATAAATTTGGCCACGCTTTGCACCTGGTATGTATCTTCTTGTCAAAAGGAGCAAAGGGAGTTGCTCTAAAGCTCACCAGAGAGAAAAAGGGGGGAAAAAAGAGCTGGATTTAATGGGATACTTTTTGTCATTTTTCACTATTTTTGGTCCTACTTATTTCTCTGAGGGTGCAGTGCTGCCTGGCACTGCTGTGTAAGTGCTCGAGCTGTGCAGATGCTGTGTGTGCAGGGAGGTGGGTGGCACAGATCTGTGCCCAGTCCCCATCATGCCGCTCCTTCAATTCTTCTCTGTAGACTAAGCCTGAAGAGCCCCTTCCTCTGTGTTCAGCAGCACACTCACTGTTGTCTTGTGTCATTGCAAAGGCCAGGCAACAATTGAGATACTTCCTTCTTTGTTGAAAATACAGATGTTTTAAACTTCTTTTTCCATAAGCAGGTTGTTGGAAAAGTTGTTAGCCTCTGAAATGTGGTTAATCTTTGGACAAATAGACTTTAAACAGCGTGCTGCTGTCTAGAAACTATACTATAAACAGCCCTCCATTTGTCTCCTGTGGGTAATCACTGATTTCTCGGGGATTAAAGCTTAAGTAACACTCCAATCTAGGTGCGTGCATCAGACCACGGCGTATTACAGCAGATTACTCCTCCTGGCATACAGCTTGCTTAACCATTTCGAATCACAATAGAAAACTGATGGCTGCGATGATACGAAAATGAGCACTAGCTTGTCAAATAATTAATATTTTGAGTCAGGATGTAGAACATTTACTGGCAAGCTCAAAAGCATTTCTGTCATACAGAAGGGTGGGATGGCAGATAAGCATCAAACTAGAAGATCTCATCTAGACTGAGCCTGATTTATTCTGAATTTATCTTGATAGCTGCTGCCCACCAGCCTCTGCATGTGCTCTGGTGTTTGCTGCCTCACGCCACAGGTATGAAGTTTTGCCTTCCAGTGGTGCACAGGATCACGCTGCAGCGAGACAGTGCAGCTCACAGAGGCTCAGGACTGGTAGGGCTGAATGCCTACGTGTTGTGAATACAATTTACTAGATGCATCTGCTTCCATAGATCACTGTCTGCTTAAGAGACCAAAACCATGTGCTGTTGCTAAATCACTGCATTTAACGCCTTCCCTAGTGAAGCCCCCTGCAGCATGTGCAGGCTTTCGTTGCTGGTAGTCCTAGCATAATGCCGAGTGATGGATGGATGGGTGGCCTGGGGCTGGCCGTAAGGAAAGAGCAACTGTTCTGTTGAATTTAAATTGAGAAAAAAAAAAAGAGAGAGAGAGAGAGAAAGAAATCACGGGCTCTAGATTTAGAATAAATCTCAGCATTTGTGGGATTAGAGTTTCAGATGTTGACCTCCCACGCAGAAAGAAATACAGGTCTGTGGGTGGGTAATGCTACATTTCCTTTAGAAAACAGGGGTTTAACTGAAAGAATTATGCTCAGGACATTTATCTGAAGATTTACCCTTAAGAATTCACATTTTGAAGAGACCAAGTTTGACATGATCTGAAAAGCCAAACTTCTGCTGAGGTTTCACTGTTCCTACCCTCCCCACACGAGGCTTGCTGGGGGCCCACACGCAGCGGCTGAGATCTCCCCTTGCCCCTGCAATGCTTGGGCTCCCCAGAGCGCACATATGCAGTCAGGAGGCAGCAGATGCGACGCACTCAGTTCGCCTGTCAAAAACCTGGTGTGCAGGAATGGGTGAATTGTTGTGACTGTGGCCTGCTTTTCCCAGCCCAGCTGAGCTGGAGCAGCTCCTGCAGCTTCTGATAGCAGCAGACCCCTCTGTCTCCAGGTAAAATTATAGAAAATAAGGGGAGAGTGGGGAGCAGCCCCCAGGGCTGAGCCAGTGTGAGGGTTGCAGTATGCCAGCTTTTGTTTCCAGCTGTATCCAAAGGCACTTGATGCTCACAGGCAGTATTTGAGTGCCTGGCAGGTTGGCAGAGCAGCTCAAGAGGCACCCCAAATGCTGGGATGAAACCCATATGCTTTCCCAGTAGTAAGCCTGTGAGTATAACAAATATCCCAGGGAATGTGGGCTTAATTCAAATGTTACTGCCTCCAGAGGACCTTTCCACTGTTGTCCTCCAGTCTCAAATCCCCAAAGCAGTTCCATAAGGATCCCTGCCTTCTTTCTCCCTACTGATCTCCCTACTGCATCCTGCAGGAGATGCATCTGATAAAGTTAATATTTCTTGCACAATATATCCCATAAAGTTTCAGAGATATAATTAAGATATACACTGTATGGAGCAAAAATTAGATTATTGATATGTTTTGTATTTGAATTAAAAGAAACTTATCACTATAATTTTCCCCTTTTTATTCCTTTCCTTCATCAAGCTCCCTTCCAAGTTATCTCAAATCCCTCAATTGATTTCAGTAGACTCGGGAACAAGTTAGAACAGAGTATGGGCAGAGCCTTGGTCCCATTGTATTTAATGGTAAAATTCCTCTTGTACTGAACAGATCCACAAGAGAACAACTCAAACCCCACTGGGGCTAATGACAAACTTGTCAATTGCTGTCAGTTCTCCATCAAACAGTGTAAGATGATATAATGCACATTTGAGTAAGACAAAGGAAAAAACCCTGCAAATACAGTGTGAAAGCAGTTATGTCTGTTGTACTGGAGGAATTTTCATAGCACAAAGAAAATCAATGCTTAGGAAATTAGTACTGCATGTAAGGGTGACATGGACTGTGTCAGCTTCTGCGACATGGTCATTTTAAAAGCTAACAACCTTGGTAATGTCCTTTGGAGATTATTATATGTTAATAGTTTACATTAGGAGCCAAGCAATCAGGCAGAGTGCAATTAAGCGCATAATCACAGATATTTTTGACATCTGTCTACTTTCGGGTTCCACGGTGTTTTTTTGCATCTCCCACCCTGCAGCCTAGAGTCTTCAATTAATTTACCATGACCATCTGTGTTGTAATTTTTGCTGCTCAGCTTGCCTTTCTACATCTGTTTTTTGGCTGAATATTTCATGACACTTCATCATTTTCACTCATTCTGCTAAAAACATGGAACTAATATTTGCTCCGTTAAGTTGTTCGGTTAAGATAATCAGCAATTAAACAGCCCACAGCACTTCTGACAAATGCTTTTGGTAGTGGTGAACAGAAAGGCAAGAAGGAGGTAACATTTAAAAACTGCTTAAAGACGGTCCTGTGCTGCTTAGCTGTGACGTACAGAGGTACAGCCATCAGCAGTTCCGCCCGCAACTTAGGGTACGCGTTTATGGGATGTCGCAGAGAGAAGGGGATAAGTCATGGCTGGAAGGCTGTTGGGTTACTGCGCCCATGTCTACGTGTCTCTGAGGGCCAGAGCTATCCACAATCCCTGCACCAGGGTTCAGGGTGCTCTGAAGCACAGGTGGCTTGGTGTACGCCCAGCCTCTCTTCACAACGACAGTGTGTCAGTAACAACAAGCAGTCAATGCTGACTGCAGTGAGTGCACAATGGATGCAGCAAAGAAGAAAGATCTGTAGGCTTTTACCACTCGCTGCCACCGAGGTGAGGGGTACGGTGCTCCCCGCAGGTAGCACAGTCCACCTCCCTCTTTGCACAAAGCAAACATTTTCTATTGCTTTGCCAGAGTCCTTTGAAACATTTTGTTTTAGGACTTATTGTCTACAAGAAATATTTGCCCACGATGTAAATCTTTTATGTGAATTCTCAGCTTCTGCCTACACTTTCTTCCCTTAAATTTCTTCCTTTACTCTAATACTCACTGTAAGCAATCTCTTTCCATTCACGGCCTTGCAGCACCCTGTGATCCTGTTTTTGATAGCCTCAGGATCCCTAGTTTTCAGTCAGCCATAGCGCTGTCATTTTCTCCTAAAAGAGGGAAGGGAAGCAAAAAACCAACATCAGAGCCTCCTCAGACACAACAGCGGCCTGTCAAGGAGCTCACCTGAGCTGACAGGAGAAAGGCTGCTCACTTCAGAGCTATCCCTGTAAGAACATTATGGCACGATTATCTGAAGACAAAGGCCTTCAGATGGTGCAGTCCCTTTGTGAAGTACAACTCTCGCTGTAATAGACCCACCTGACAGGTTTTCCTGAGAAGCACCAATATGCCCTCTCCAAAATGCTGGAACTCCATGTCTGAGCGCCCTCCTCCTTTGCAGACCCAGGTGCTATCGTCCGTGTTGCTTTTTTTTAGCCTGCTGCTGGCATGCCTCTTGGGGCCACTCAGCCTTGATGTTTGTGGCCTCATGCCCACAACCCACCAATGGAGTGTGGAGGGAAGAGGGGCAGCCCCACAGCCAGGGGCACAGACAGAGAGACCTGCTGGAAGAGACACGGCAAGCTCACCTTTTTTTCTCCAATGAGCCTCAGGACCAAAAAGGCTGGGGACTGCTGCTGAAGACTGAATGGATGTTTTCTCTTTTGCTCATAGTGCACTCGTGTGTGGGTGGGCTGACTGGATTTGAAGTAAACAGCAGGAAGAAGATCTTCCCAGTGAATGAAAAACTGCATTGCTGAGGGAAAACAAGAGTGACAAAAATATGACAAATAGCTCTGAAAGTGGCACTTTTCTAAGGAACATTTTAAGCCTTTGAGAAAGGCAATGTTCCCTCTGAGAGCCCCAGTATATTCAATGACACATTTCACTAGCTTAGCCAAAAGCCAACAGGGCCAGTGCAGCTTTACCACAGTAAGATTACTTGCTCGTGGTTGGGCCCATGCAGAAGAGAGTGACAGCTTGATTGCAACTGATTGGCAAAGTCCATCTTTAGAGGCAGTGTCAGAGGTCTGTGGCTTTGACGCTGAAACATGAAGGTTCTGCATTTAGCATCACAGGGGTTGCAGCTGCAGTGGTAGTGATGTGCTCAGGTGGGTCGGGGCAGCATCTGATAAATGGCAAAAAGCAGCAGTTCCAAATGGACTGTACTGCTAATTACCGTCTGGTGAAATTTCCTTGTCACGACGTGTCCTGGAAAACAGTGCTGAATACAGCTCCACTCCATCTTTGTTACCAGAGCACTGCTACCAAGCAACTGATGGTTTGGCTGGTGACTGATCAGCTCAAGCCTTATCAGTGTGGCAGCGTAGGAACCCTTGGTTTCAACAGCTAAATAATGTATAGAGAAGAGGAATGCTCTCTCCTATACCTCCAAAGCAACGCTCCTGAAGATATTTCCCAATCATCGGTGTCTGCAATTCATGGCAGGAATTTCCCAGGAATTGACTGTGCAGAAGTATCTAAGTGCTTCAAAGACGGGCTTTGTCCTGCAGTAATCAGAGTTGATGACTTTTGAACTAAGTTTCATTGGATAAAAATATAAAAGTCTTGAGCCACGTAAGATGACTTTTAATTAGAACTCAACAATCTGGTGTTGAACAGAGCATACAGGGAGTGCTGTAAATCTCTGCATGCTGGGTACTCTGCTGGGCTGGAGTTGAAGCTGAGGACAGACGCATAATCCTCCACAAATAATCAGAGCAGAAAGTGCTTCTAATCTCTTTGTTAGTCTGGTTGTGCTATTTGATCTAATAATAAACTAGACATTAAGAAAACCCTCCTTGTATGTTTTAATTTGGACTGCAAGGGGCGTCTTTTAACCTGTAATCGTTTAGCTGGTCTGTTTGGAGACCAAGGTTCCCCCTTCCCTCTGTTTTGATTTGTGCATGTACTGTACTGAAGGAAAAGGTCTGAATCTGCTGTTCTCTTGCTGTGCAAGTGCTGCTGAGTGCTAACGAGGTGTCAGCATTGGGGCCCTAACATACGAAAATCCTTCAGCACGGATCTGCCTTGCCATGGGCACTTGGGTTCCACAGGTGCCCTGGAAGAGCCACGGGCCTGTTTGTGTTCGTTAGCAGAGGCTGCAGGCATAACCCAGCTCCCTGTGACTCCAGCATGGTACAGTGATAGCGGTGGCACATGAGGAAGACCGGGGGTGAGGGCCTGCAGCCCTGCTCTCCACACGGGCTTGCCACTGCCCGCTCCTTTCACACCATGTGCTCATCTCCCAGATGAAGGGTGACCCTCTGCTGCCATCCCACCCTCTCCTCCTCCTCTCTGACCCCACCAGCACCTTCCCCATGTGCCCCTGCCTGGCTGCCAGCCCCTCGCCCTGCTTTGACCCCAGCACCCCTGTGACTGCTGGGACTGAAGCCTGCTGGCCCCTGGGCAGCTTTGGCTGCACCCGAACGCCTTGGCAATAAATAATCAGATCCAAGCGCCGTTATTTATCACGCGCCCTGAATCTACACCGCAACCCC
>WBMW01001115.1:2329137-2401278 GCA_013396635.1 Penelope pileata | reverse complement strand
CCGCCCGCCTGAACCGCCGGCAGCGGGCGGCCCGCGGCGGCTCCGCGCAACTTCGGCGGAGGGACGGGTGCGGTGCCTGGCGGTGCTGAGCGAAGCAGACCGGGCTCTTTCCGCGGAGAGTCCGGCAGGGCTGGGGTTCCGTCCCCGCGGCAGCTCTGCCCGTCCCGCCGCCCCGTGACGGAGCGGAGCCGCCGGGCAGAGCCGTTGGGGCCAACGGCGGCCGTGAGGCGCGGGGCGGCACCCGCCGGCAGCGGCTGGGAAAGTCCGAACTGTGTGAGTGGCACCGAATTTCTTCTTCGTTTCTTCGAAGCGCGAGCTCAGCTGCAGGTCAGAAAAGTTCTGAGGCGTTGGAGGGGTTTTAAACGGGTACCGCGTCCGTCCGAGCGGGGGGGGCTCAGCCTGGAGAGGGGTCCCGGGCGCTGGCAGCGCGGCGAGCGCAGCTGTGTCCCTCGTCACCAGGGCTAAGCCGCGCCCCGGCTTAAGCTCCCGTGCCGGAGCGGGGGGCCGGCTTCACTCCGCGTCGTCCCGGAGCCCTCTCGGCGGGCTGTGGTGCGGGCCTCTGTCCCAGGAGCTTGAGGTGAGCGGGGACGGGCGGGGGCCGGTGCTCGGCAGCGCGGAGCAGCAGCGGGCAGCGCGGAGAGGAGGGAAGCGCGGCTCACCCTGCCCCGTGCCCCAGGGCTCTCAGGTCAGCACCTGCCGGGCCAAGGGGCAACCAGCGTGAGTCTGGCGTTGGGCTGGGACTGCTGAAGTTGTCGAGTAGCTCTGGGTTTGTGGTAGTGTAACCGAGAGCGGGGAGCACTGTGGGTTTCTTGCTGCTAATGTGTGGCTGGGCTGCAGGTGGGTCACTCGCCGGCTGCTGCAGGGAACCGCGAGTGGTACCAAACCCCTGCGTCGCTCCCCGTGCTGTATGCTGTTTCTGGAGAAAGGGTGAAGTTTTCATCCTGTAAGCTGAACGTTTGTCTTTTGGATGCTACTTTGAAAACAGTGTGTACTCGGAAGTAATTTCTATCATAAGGGCCAAACTTGAACACTGATGTTTGTATTCTCCAGAGCAGAGAAAGCTCCTGACGTAGATTAAATGTGGTGACTTGAGGCAGAGTGAGACTTAGAGGCTGTCCTGTAAGTATTCTTTCGGATGGATGCTGTAACCAAGGCTCAGTGCTGAGCAGAAAGGTACAGGTGTCTCTTAAAGGGTGCTTTGACCTTGTGACGCAATGACTTACTCTTGCTTTCCCAGCAGAATCAGTCCTCACCTGAATGGGGCGTGCACATCTTGCCCGCCTGTTTTTGCAGCACTTAGTCTGCTCTGTGGCACAACATATGGATTGAAAGAAGGGCTTCAGTGAATGTGGCAACAGGTGAAATAAGCTGTCGGGTCTGAGTTTCAAGCTGTCACTTGATGTAATTCTATAGCTGTACCTATCTGCTGTGAACGACAATGTTAGGATCTCCACAGTCTGTGACATAACCGCCTGTTTAATAACGTCGTGCAGTTACAGTAGCAGTAGAATAGAACACTTCTGGTGATCTCAGAGTTTAATTTTGAAAACCTTTTGTGTCAGAGCCACGCATTGGATGCCTGTTGCTGCTTCACTGCAGCGTTTTTTGGTTTATGTAATTTTAGTAACAGGAAAGCTGTGTGCCTGCATTACTTTCTGAACTCTCATTTATATGCCCTGTGAAGAACACTTCATATCCCTCTGCTCTCGCTGGAAACCCGACTTTGTAGTCTGCAGAGATCAAAGTAAGATACAGAACTGAAGGTGTGTTTGATCCACCACAGCATGATAACCATATCTGAGAGAAATAGAGGAGATTTAATAACAGGTTAGGCAAACAGAGCAAATCAGTGTGTGTTTTAACTTCCTGGCTTCAGCAGGTTTAAGTAACAGCCTAGTATGAGTTGCAAATGATGGAGTGTTTCTGTGGTTAGTATTAGAAAACATTGTTTAAGGCGTGAGTGGGAATTTGGCATGGAGGTAGTCCTGGTTCGCAGCAGATGGAACTCATTTGCTCTGATAAGAAGACAAACTGAAAAATGCTACTATGCTTTGTAAGCAGATTTGAGTTACACCTACCCTTTTGCTTCTGCAGATAACAGAAAGATTATCTTCTGCAGAGAGTCCCAGCCATTAATGGAGCTTTAGGCTGTTGGGCTGTCCCTCACTTTTTCTTTAAGACCTGTAGACTGGATTATCATCTGGAGTTAATCAACCCAGCTCTTTTATTTCAGGGAGGCAAATCTGTTTTGTATTAGTCCAGCTTTGCTGAAGATCACAAAGCTGTACCACTTTAGATCAGCTACCTTTCCTGTGCATGTTTTGACGAGTGATTGAAAAACACCTTTCTCATTCATACCTGAGCTTGGAGCCCAGTTCATGCTGAATTTGTCGTCTTCCCCCCTCTTGCAATCCAGGTGCAGATGTGGGATGTACCAGACGCTGGCTTTCTAAAAGATTGAAGCTCTAGAAACGGATTACAAAGTACATAAATGCTAGGGAGGTGGAAGCAATATTTTTAATGTGTTCTCAATTGCAATGAGTTTCATTTAAAAGAAAAAAAATCATTTGAGAGCTACTAACTGTAGAAAATGTGGCATAACTATGTATAATATACACTGTGGTGTTTTCAAAAGGCCAATCAAGCTTTCCTTTCATTTCTTTTTGTCTCGCAGCACCCTGTGACAGGCTCTGGCTATCCTTCTGTTATGCTGCCTAACGGTGGAGCACATTCACAAAGGGCTTAAGTGACTCACGGCTGTGTATGGCGATTACACCAGGCAGAGGCAGCCCGTTTCTCTAATGCTGAGAATGCAAAGTCTGCTGGAGAAAAAAATTTCAAATACAAAAATTAGACTGCATGCAGAATGGCAGCATGCTTCTGAGAAGGTTTGTCACTCAGAAGCAGACTGAGGCAGCGGCAGAACCACCAGCCTGCAGCAGGCTGGTTGGGCCATGAGCGCAGCCCTGCTGGGTAGCCAGGAGCTATGTGTCCTGCCACAGTGCCCTGTCCCAGTTAGCTCATGGACCCACACTGCTGTGACACTCTTCTTGTCCTTAAACACCTTCAGCTGTGAAGGCTTGACAATAAATATTGTTTAATTTAAAGTCTTGGCTTGATCCCTACACTTGTTATTCACAATGCCCTCCTCCTTGAGCCAGGGTCATGTCTTTGGAAATATTTTAACCACGCTAAAAATTCTTTGTCTACAAATATCTCATGCCCATCAAAAGGAGAGCAGGGATACTCATAAAGTGAAGCACACGTTCCCTTGCTGTGATCCGTATGCAAGCCCCCGAGTGTCCCCAAGAGTTCGCTCTCTTTATTCTGCAGGTCAGAATGAGGAATGATGTTGCATTAAGATCATGATATTTGCATTGCTGATAAGTTCCTTGATTGAAAAGCTCCCTGTACTGCTTTTTCAGCATTAATTGCCTCATAGCAACTTTGGCAGATAGATGTGGGTTCTCGATCAGAGGTTATAATAATTTCCACTGAGATCACAATTGCACAGCAAGAAGCTGTAAACACATACCCTCCCATGTCGCTAAACAATAAGGGAGATTCCAGCCAGATAGGAAGTAGGGTTCTTTGGGCCCTGCTAAAGTAAAAGTCCCTGTATGCAGAGGATAATGATAAGTAACTCTCCAGGAAGTGATGGAGAACGGAGAGCTTTCTTTTACAAAGTTACCTAGACTATAGAAATAAAACTGCGAAGGTGCTGGCAGCAGTTTCTTGATTAGAACTCGCTAACATTCTTTGTTTAGACCAGAATTAAAATATCATTTTCACAGGAGAAATAGTGTGGTGTTCATCTGTAGTGCTCTCCCTACCGATGGTATCTAATACAGGTGTCAGTAGCAGCGTAGCCATGACCATAGATCCTGCCTGCAAAGCTGGCTAAAGATTGCATCAGGTTAGCACACAGGGACTTGAGAGCTGGGTGTAGCCAAACCAGCTGTCATCGACCTATGTATTGCAGTCAAGAGAGATAGTCATCCAGGGGACACTGAGCTTCGGACTCTTCTGGATAATGTAATTAAAACTTTACCAAAGAAGCAAATAAAAAAATTATTGTAATATGCAGAACAGTGTCACATCTGTTTTCCCTGTGGCCACATTTCCCTTAAAAAGTATGATCACGAGCACAATTTGGGGATAGAGCTTGTCACTCTCCTTTTAGAAATCATTTTCCTCACTTGTTACCCTCTGATCTGGCACATGCGGAGCAAGGCTGAGTGGGCATCTGGCACGAACAAATCCTGCCTCTGCCCTCTGACTCTAGCAGTCAGGAGCAACCCCCCACGAGATGGGAGGGAAGGCATCTCCCAGCTCCTCAGCCTAGCCTGCCAGTATGCTTTGCCTGGATGACAGTGGATTTCCTGGGACTATCTATAGCCAGCTGAGTGACAACGTTTCCATTGACGTCACTCAACTCTGGATTAGGCTCCTGCTTGTCTAGCCCCTTATGTCTTTCCTCCTCCTGCTCTGATGCAGCTGTCATACCCCTACCACCGAGAGTCACTGAGGTTCCTCACTAGTACAACTGGACCGACAGACTGCAAAGGAGAGTTATCAAACTGAAAACATACCTGCATAGAAATTAAAGCTATATTCTCATTTTTTCATAAATATGCATTTCCCATTTTCTGTCTATTCCTTTCCTGTCATGGAGGGCTTTGGAAGCTGGGAACCAGGAGAAGGAAGAGACAACAGAAAGGAAGTGAACTTCTGAATAAAAAATTTCCTACAAGGCAAGCAGGTCCTGCTGATTGACTCAGGGTTTACCAGAAAGCAGCCCTGTTGTAACAGGTCTTAGCAGGTGGAGATCTAACCTGCAAGAGCCTGAAGGAGGCTGATGTCCATCAGGTTATATGAACAGCCTCCAGCTGGGAAAAGAGTAGCCAGAGAGCAAGCTATGGAAATGTTCCCTTTCATACTGAAAGAGCTAGAGAAATCCAAAATCCTGTTACAGTAAGGTGAGAAACTACACATAGCATGAGAACCTTGATACTTTTGCTGATTCTATGATACATTCTCTGTAGCAAGAAGAGAAAATTGCACGGGGAAACTTGGGAAAAGGTAAAGGAGTGAAAGATAGGAGAGAATGGGGAAAGCTGTAAAGTACGAGGGAAGGAGAAAAATGCAGGAATTTCTGTCAATGTGGAGAACAAGAATGAAATTTGGAGAGGCAGAAAGCTTCATTAAAGCTAAAAGGAAACTTTTACATGAAAAAAGTCTCAGAAGTACTTACTGACAGTCACTAAAAATTGAAGAAAACCCTCAGAGGCTTTGTTAGAGAGAGGGAAAGTGAAGTATTCCAGACTCCAGTGTAACTTAAGGTAAACATATGCTTAAAATCCTGTGAGGTGATTGGGCAGACTTGCAATGGACAGTGTGAGGGAGGCTCTGTCTTGTATCAGATTCAGCAAGGCAAAAGCTTCTGGAGTGGAACTGCTATAAACCACCCTGAAATTCTGCTTAAATAACACCTGAGTAGTTCAGCAGGTGCCAGGATAGCCTGTTACAAGGAACCAGAACACTGACTGATTGTACAACAGGAAGAGCTGTATTCAGATGGAGTTGTCTTTTTCTTTCTTTTAATAATTTTAACATCAATGCTTGCAAAGTGTAAATTTGTCCCTTTCCACAATAAGAAGGTCAGGCTGAAACTTTTGCCTTCCTCTTGTTTTCCACATCCTGCCAACAGTCCTTTAAGCCTTCCTAATAGGGAAGCCATTTTGAGTCATTTAATGATTAGCCTGCATGTGAACTTTAAATTGAAAACAGCAGCTACAATTAATGGAGCCCATGCTGCCTGCTGCAGGCTGCAAAGACCAGGAGTGGAAAGAGTGGAGGCCTGTCAAGCTTGCTAAATAGAGATGGCCAGTTTCCAGCTCTCAAAAGGAGGAGGTGATGGATGAGAGATGGGGAAGGAAACAATCTCAGACAAACAAGACTCCCTTAGGAACAGTCAGGACAAGCTGCCACTGTGCACAAAATGCACAGTGGGATTTTCCTTCATTTGAGAACTGGCCATTTCAGTTACAGATGAGATGCTTTCCTTACTTTATATTTTCAAATAACATATGGCAGAAAAGTGCAAGACCCGTTCAGTGGTATCCATGCTCCCATACCACCTGTGTTCTTTTTCAAAAGCAAATCTGTCTGTGACCAGTGCTTTATGAAAGCTGTGGGATACTGCAAAGCTTGGGTTTAGCAGGCCTTGCTCCAGGTATTCAAGCTTCTTTTCTAACTGATTGCCCTCTGCAATACTAGTGCAAGGCAAAACATTTCTCCTCAAGCACAACTACTTTCTTTGAGGCAGACCTGTGAGATCAGACAGAAAGGTAAAGGCAGTAAGAATGCTCCAGGACAATCCACTTCGAGCCCAGATCTCCTTCTTGCTCTGTTCTGTAGTTCTCACCACTAAATTCCCCTTATCTCCTCTTCTAATGAAGCAGCTGGTGAGCAAGGAATAACTGGCAGGATGGTTCTTGGCCTCCCAGTTACTCTGCTTTATGCTGGCTTGCCCCTATCTCTAGTCAAGTCAGTGGAGTTAAACCAGCGTGAGACCAGGTCACAGCCAGAATAAAAGTAAATTAATCTAACCTTTTGCTGGTAAAATACAACCACTAGGGCATGCTTACCCTCATCAAGTGAAGGTGCAAGTGGAAATAATAATGGTATGTTAAGTGGTTAGATACCTGTAAAAGCTTATGATAAATTACGGTTGTCACATCATAAAATGAAAAGAAATAAGACTTTACGATCTGTTAAAACAGCTTGTAGGCTGTTTGGCTGCTCCCTTTTGCTAGCAGAGGGCTCACCTATGTGATACATACAGGGTGATAAGACCAATGAAAAGGCTTTAAGGATCTTCACCCTTATTAATGTGTGCTGGGGAGTGGAAGTGGCTGTGTAGGGAGATTCAGATGCATGTTAGGTTGGTGAGATGATGGAGCTGAAGCTGTCAGCACATCAACTCCAGCCCGAGTTCATTCATGTGTCTTGGGCAAGTAAGCCAGCGGCAGTGCTGATGTGAGAGCGAGACAGGGTTGTTAGCTGGAGTCACCCAGGTGCTGAAAGCAAAGGAAAGGACCTGCTGCTCCTCCAGCTGAGCGCAGAAATTAGAGCAGGAGTACTTCCAGCAAATGCTGACTGTCACTGGTATCATAATCACAGCTGATACTCCAGGATGAAAAACAGTTACAGGTAGGATACTGGACTAGAGAAACTTGTCCTTTGGTGCATTTTGGCAACCTGATTCTAGAAAAGCTTAAGCACTAGACCCTGAGGTCACTTCAAACCTGGGACAGCACAGGCTGTCCAGGTTTTTGGAGCATTTTTCTTTAATGGTGTGAGGTATGAACATTTCTGGAAGAGAACAAAGCTACTTTATAGCAACTGATAAAGGTGTGGAAGGGACTGAAACAGTCTTTGCACTCAATGAAGAGGATTTTTTTTGGCACTGCAGATAGATAGAATTCTGTTGAGCATTGCTCTTCTAGGAAGTCTGAGAACCCCTGTCTCTCAGCTGTGATGAAAGTGCAGAGTAGTCACAAGCTTCTGGTGACCTGCACTGACTGAAGGCCCCAAGATGGCTGCTTAAAAGCATTTTTGTCTCTCTTTTATGTCTGTTTCTCTTAGTAGTAAGTTTTCTCAGGCCCTGCAGAATCAGGCTCTTTAACACATTGCCCTCACATTAACACTTGATGCTATGTCCTGACTGAGCTGCTGCCAGGAGCAGCCTTTTGGTAATCCACCTGCAAGCATTATTTGTGCCACCCCTTCTCCCTGGGGGCTGATGGAAGGGAGCAGCAAGGCACGTAAGCATGCTGCCTGAAGAAACAGATGCTGTTTTACTCCTGCTCAGGTCTCTAGTGACTGCTTTGGACTCCATTGTGTTTAAATACAAATAAAATAGTTGATAACTTTGTTCCATGCATTATCCTCGGAAAGTGACTACATGAAAGGGAATTAATTCCACCTTTCAGTGAGCTGATTGGTGCAGCTTGTTTTGCCTTCTGAGTGCTGGGTAACTCCCCAGCAGCAGAAACCTCTCACTTAGAAGCAATAACAGTTTAAACCTTGATGTGCTGCCACTTTGCTCTCAGCCCAGCCCCAGTTCCCTTGGCATTGGTGGTGTGTGCCTGAGCTGTGCTCTTCCAGCATAACTGAGAGTTCTGCTTGGAGAAGATGGTGTAGCTTCTCCCTCTGCATGCAGCAACTGTTCAGCTAAATAATGCTTAGAGCTCTGCCTGGCCTTGTAGTGAATGCAACTGTTGCTTTTGCCAGCACTAAGTAAGCTCTGTCACTTCTGCTACCTGCCCAGGTCACTTCCCCTGCCCACTGAGGATCCCCTGCTGGCCACAGCATGGCTCCCAGGGTGCCTTTAAACACTTGACTCTGCACGTTGAGTTTCTGCATGTAGGGTGCTGCAAGGTCCTGCTGTCCCATGAGGGTTCAGACAGGCAGGGCCTAGTCCCAGCTCTTCTGTGTAGGCAGGAGAATGTCTCCCCTGCCTATCTCAGAGGGAGCAAGATATCTGTGTGACTTGACTTCAGCTGTGTGCCTCTTATTTTAATGACATGGTGACTGGAAGTTCAGACTGCACAAGTTGACTGCTATGGGTAAGATTTCTCAAGATGCTCAGCACTGATTAGTTCTTCCAAGTGGCTAAGCCAGTAGCACTTTTAGGTGAACAGTGGACTTGAGGGGTGTGTGGGGGAGAAAGTTCTCATCTGAGCTGTGTTGATGATGGCACTGTTCTTTTTCTCTCCCTCCCTACCCCCAATTTGCTCCCAATGAAGACACACAGGACACTATGTCACTGGCATCCTGGTTCAGGTGGAATGAGCCCCCAAACCGGATTTCCCAGAGGAACCCCACAGAGATGGTGGTTGAGACGCTAATGATGGAGCTGAACTGGCAGATCAAGCAGGCAGAGAAGCAGCAGCGGGAGCGGGAGAATGAGTATCGCAAGATCAAGACTGGAGTGGACTATGGCTGGCTGGTCAGCTATCCAAAGCAGAGCTATGATATCAGCCCAGGAGAACGGCTGCAGCTGGAGGATATGTGTACCAAAATACATCCCTCCTACTGTGGGCCTGTCATACTCAGGTACGGTAAAAGAT
Organism: Penelope pileata; assembly: GCA_013396635.1. Lineage (NCBI taxonomy): Eukaryota > Metazoa > Chordata > Aves > Galliformes > Cracidae > Penelope > Penelope pileata. Next base: position 2,392,141 of record WBMW01001115.1, on the reverse strand, counting down.
CTGATGATACAGACCTTCCCTTTCCCCTTCTCCTCTTTATGGTATGTGCGGAGGGAATGAGAACTATTAGGACCAACAGAACCAAGACTTGGGCATCCTGTATCAGAGTTGTGTTGTGGCAGTGTCTTTGTGGAAGAAGAGAGACTGAATGTCTGAATGTCAGTTTAACATGGTATCATTTCCTCCAAAAAGCTACTGAATACCATTCCTCTCTGAGACTGGCTTGAGTACTTTATGCTCCTTATCAGTCAGAGAAGCTTTATCTAGCCTGATCTTGCTACAGTTTGAGTATTGTGATGGCTTTTGCTTCAGTCTTTAGAATCTTAGAAAACTGAGGTTTAAAAGGACTACTGGAAGTGTGTGCCTCCCTTTGAAGTAGTGCCAACTTCAAAGTTAGATCAGGTTGCTCAGGTTTTGTCCTGTCCGTAGTTGAGTATCTCCAAAGGTGGAGATTCCAAAGCCTCCAAACAACATGCTTTAGTGTTTATCCACTCTCATTTGAGCCTTCCTTCCTTGATTTAAGCTGTGCAGCAGCTCTGTTGAGGCACTTGTCCCAACAGTGTCCTGACTAGCTAAAAGATGTTGTTATATTTTTCATCCTGAGTTGTATGTTTCCAGAAAAAGGAGGTAGTGTGTGCTTGTTTCCTCATGTACACACAGATGAAGCACACATTTGGCTTGAACAGCTGAATGGTACTTCTGCCTTCTGTGGTGTAGATGTAGACACAGACTGTTGGACTTGCTTGTGGGCCTTCCAAGCAATCCTAGACATGGGATTGCTGGTTGCTGACTGAGCGACCTTTTGTGGGATTGGCTTTGGAAATAGAACTAACCCTGTTGCGGCATCCAAAATTGGAAGGGAAGGAGGTGATGTTTTTTTCCTTTTGAGGGGCCCAGTGTAAGTTAAGCTGTCTCCTTTAGCACAGTGCAAATGAGGTGTAGTGACTCTGAAGTCCCATACAGTCAAAGTGAAGTTGTGAGACGGACCTTTATAATTCCCTTCCCATTTCACCATGCTCTTGAGTTAGTATTAGGACAGTCCTGGCAGTCCACTTACACTGAGGTGCTGAGCACTCTGCAAGTCCCTCACTGCATGTGCCCTCACCCACCTTCCCTTGAATCTACAGCTCTGGCATTGCAACTGTAAGAAGGCTGGAAATCACGGGCCCTTAGACTTACAGTGGAAGAGGCTAGGAAAGGATGCCACAACTGCTTCTCTTGCTTCTGTCTTGCCTAGGCTGAACCTTAAAAGCACAGGGCTGTGGCTATTGCAAGGGTTGCTGTGGTGACAGAACTGGAGATTTGGGGTCACACAGTGGCTAAGTTCTCTCCAGTGAAAGTTTGCTGGCAACAGCACTTGCCTTGTATTTGTATAACTTTGAGATATGCTGTAAACAAATTGCTACAAACCCCTTGGGGTTCTGGGTAGTTTTCAGCATCCCCAGGGCCACTGAGCAAGGTCTGTCTGGCAAGCAGGTATTTCCATGAGAGCCACTGGAGCTGGGAGGCCCCAAGATTCCTAACTTCAGAAAAGACTATTAAGCTGTGACATACACCATTTGTGTTTGTATTTTTTAACTGAGACAGATGATGCAAGATGCTGAGTGTGTAAATTTTCCACTGATTTCAGCATAACTTGTAGTGGTTCAGTTTGTGTTCAGTCTTGTTCAGGATTCAGCATACTGTTAAGAGTAAGCAAGCATACTCAACAGTACTGACAGGTTGTATGTGCGTGTAATTGAAAAATCACAAAACCATCCTCTAAAAAGCATTTAGAAGTTGCTATGATGGGCTGTCATAAACAGGATTATGGTACAATTCTGGAAGTGGCATTTTTTGTTTGTTCCATGCTATGGAGTTTGTATGGATAGCTGAGCCAAATGGGGAAAAAAAAAAAAAAAAAAAAAAGAGGCTTGCATGCCTTTATTGTTTCAAATCAGTGGTTGAGAAGGGAATGTCATGGCCATAAAAATGTCAGAACTGGACTGGGTCAGAGGTCTGTTTGATCTATGTGCAATCTAGTGGCATCCGTCTAAAGAAAAGAAAATGAATGAGGCAAGCAAATACAATGCTATGGATGGTGTCTTGTGTATAGCTGCTGAATTACTGTGCCTTATAACTTGGAGACTTGTGGAGCCAGGAGTGGTACTTCTGTCCATAATTGCCCTATGTGGCTTTTTCTTTCACTAGTTTGTTTAGGTTGTTTCTTTCTGTTTTTGTTGTTGTTTTTTTGTAATATGTGAACTTGTAGCATTTGTGGTAGAGTTCCATATCTGAACTTGAGCTTTGCTGTGGAAAACTATATTTTCCTTGTCTTAAACTAGCATGTACTGGTTTTATTTGATAATTTCTTCTTCCTGTGTTGGAAAAGTGAACAGTTGACCGCTGTTCTTCTCTGCCTTCTGAGAGGCCTGTGGCTCAGAAAATGAAAGAGTGGGGCTTGCCATGCTAGGAGCTGAAACTGTACAAGTGAAAGGAGCATACAGTCTAACCAGAATGCAGCCAAAACTGGATTAATTCTCCTCTCAGGAAGTGAGATAGCACTGAAATCTTAATAACTTTGTGAGTCAAGCAATTATCTCTAGCAAAACTGTTTACAGCTTTGTGGTATACCCAGAAATCTTGCCCAAAATAAAGACTGAGGAGCCGGCAGCTAATAATGAGCACTAAGCCCCCCATGTTTTCTGTGAATGACTAAATCTTATTAGAACTCCCAGTTCAGCCAGGCACTCAGGAACACACTTAACTATAAGCAGATTGTTTAAGTTCACTGACTTCTGGATTTAACAGGTCTTTAAAGTCCAGGCTTTACTTAGGAAATCTAGTGAACTGAGGATCTACAGAATAAGGTAGGCAGGTGACAGTGCTTAAAAAACCCACAAAACAACAGTGCCAGTACAAGCCAAGCACAGCCAGCTGTAAAATCTAATGGCTGTATGAGGAAGCTGAAGGGTCACGATTTAAACAAATGTATTTGAACTGCAATCAAAGCACAGCCTGGACTACCAAACATGCTCCTTAGGCTTCTGTGCTGGCTCCAGGTGACTTCTGTTGATAGTCACGTCTTAAGAAGACATTTGCATTAAACTCATGTAGTCTGTTACAGGTGAGCTACCAGTATTATCATAACTTGTTTCACAAATAAGATAGATAGGTATACTTTTCTGATGAGTAAGGAAACCCTGTTGACGGATTTTTAGATATCCTTGTGCAGTTGCCTGGTTTGAAATTTTTCCATGCAAAACTGGAAGGGCGTTAACCCGTGCTAGAAGATAGGTAAGCTTGTGCAATTTTGTGTGCTTGATTCTACTGAACAGCTTTGTGTGGAGTTTGTGTCCCAGTAATGGCATGCAGGATATAAGCCCGTGTTCCTTGATTCCAGTGGCTTTGCTGGTTTTATATGTTGCATGTTTTGTGCAGAGAACAGACTGCTGGATCAGCCAGCGCAGCAACTGGCTTTCTTTGGTAGCTGGGGAGCGTGGCTTGAGCTGTGCATGGGTGGCTGCAGCAAACAGCATCTAATCTTCCAATACACGGGCTGGTTTAGCTGGACCTTAGCCTGATAAACTGCCCATCCTTTCTGCTGGCAAATGCTTGTGGCACACACCTTTTGAACTTTAAGTGTCAACTGTCCCTTACACAAACATGCTGGTCCTGGAGTTAGGTGGGCATTAATAAAGGGACAGAGTTCAGCCTGCTGTGGAGGGAGGAAAGAGATCCCCTTCCCCTCTCCATCTGAATGACAGTGGCTTTTCTTTGAGTGACTGGCGGTCTTCGGCATTGCTTTCTGTTTGTTTTTTAGACTTTCTGAAATCCATATGAAGTATTTTCTGTCTTATAAAGTCAGAGGTAAACCTTAACTGCAGAAGGAGAGTTCCCAATGCAGTTCTTGCTGTTGTAGCTAAGTAGAGTGCAAACAGGCAGACAGCTGTGAAGGGGGAAAGTTACACTGATTTGAAAGAACTACAACAATTTCAGGGAATGTTCTTAGCAACACAGCACTAGCATTAGAGCTCTGCTCTCAGGGGTGAATTTTCTGTAGTACCACCTGTTTCTCCTCTTGCTCCCAGAGTGAGGCACTGGGCCGTGCTGGCCCATGCTGCTCTCTGCTCTGGAGCCACAACCCAGCAGTATGACACAGCCGCCAAAACTGGAGGCAGTGGTGAGGTCTTCTGGGGGCACAATTGCCAATATAAAAAGAAAAAAAAAAAAAGAGATACTTGTGGATAGATTAAATATGACAGCATTGCTCTTTAAAATACACAGAGATAAAAATAGAATGCCTTGTTCAGTTCACCTTTGCAATAAAAGACCTTTGAAGATGCTTTCCCGAGTATAATAATAATGTCGTGAAGACTGGGGTCTCGCTGGGCTCACCTGTCTAAGCTTCTGACTAGGATAAAGGGAAAAGTGTATTTATTGTGAGAACTGTATTTGTAGCTCTTTGATAATGCAACTGAAGTTTCTCCTCAGAAGGCAGAAAGGACGTTTGCAATGTACAGCAAATCTCTGTTATCTCTGTTATGTGATGACCCTCAGGAAGGTGGGTGACGAGGGTTAGGGCAAGTGAGATTAGGAATACATCCTAAGCAATTGAAATGGTTAAGAAACATCCCTGTGACTTTTGTAGGCAATCCTCTGTTCCTGTAAGGGACTGGTACGCCTGCTGAGAGTGAGTTTCCTAAGCGTCCTGCAATGTTGGTCTCCTCACAGCTCTATGTATAGCTGCCAATACTTGCTATGAGAGGACAAGCACTGAAATGACCTTAGGATGGGTGTCCAATACCAGGCTTCTGCAGTAAGAGTCAAAAGCATAAACACACGGAGAATCTTTCAGTTATATCTTTGGCTTTCCTTCTGTCCTTATTATCTTGGCTACGTTTTGGTACCATTAAACACTGCAGTTCTATAGCATGTTTAAGTCCCTGTTATATTCCTAGGGCTGATCAAAAAAAACCCTATAGGCAGGATTTCACTTGATCAGCTGTTGTCTTATTGGGCTTATTTAAATACATTCCTACTGTTTTCCATAGTTATTCAGTTCTGGTAGCGAAAAATATCGAAATGCTTACGGATACTATGCATTTAAACTTGCATTAAGTAGAAACACCTGGATTTTAGTGAAGTACTACTGTAGCTCTATTTGCAGATAAAATCTTCCTGTTAAGAACTGAATAGTGTCAGGAGAGTAGCCATGTTACCGACTGTCACAAACATATGCTCTCACAGAAAGAGATTATCTATGCAAACAGTGGATGAGCCATGGGAGTGGCTCACATGCTGCCCAGGCTGAGGACCAGGTTGCCCAACAAGGTGTCCAGAGCAGTACGTTCGTTTTTTGGCCCAGCCAGTGACTCACTCATTGACTTCACCAAAACTACTGTGCTCTGCATCTCATCTTCCCCATCTGCAGAAGCAACGATGATAATTCTTCACTTCTCTTATATTAAGCTAGCTTAGTAAATGTCAAAAAATCATTTTGAGCTCTTTGCTGAGAAGACACTGGAGTAATTCAGAGTTGTTTAATTAATTAGATACAACATTGTGCTTCCAATCAAGGTGTTATCAGCTGAGCTACTGTTATCTTACAGAAATCCATAGGAAGATGAAATGTCATTTCACTGGAATTTAAATATTAAGAAATGATTAACATATAACAAAAAAGAGTTTTACTGGGTAAGAGTGAGTTTATCTAATGGCCATTGAGTGGAATATAAAAAGTTAAAAAATGGGAAGCCTAGTGGGACCTTCCCTGATATATCCTCCGCTTCTGGTAGGCAGCAGTTCAGGGAATACTTGAGCACGTATTTGCGTTTGGACAATCACATTTAATCAGCAGTGATGGGGACATTTTCCACAAACTTGTTTAAATTTTGTTTCTTAACTACTGATAGTGCTGAGTTCTGATTTAATAGGTGCTGTGTGAGAAGAGCACTTCCTTCTGTTTGAAACCTGCCACCCTCTAGCTTTGTTTGGTGCTCCCTCTTATTTCTTGTGCTTATGAGAAACAGTGATTCATTGCTTCCTTACATTCTCTGGCTTTCGTGTGATTTTAGAGACCTTGAGCATATCTTCATGGCTCCTTTCTGTTGTTGTTGTTCCCTTCGATGCAGGGAGTCCCATTTTGCAGGAGTGCAAGTTCCAAGCCTAGTACTGTGACTTGGCAGCAATCCCTAATTTGATGTTTTTAATCAAAGCTGTGCCTTGACTCTGCTTTCAGATTCCGGCAACTCATTGCTGAATACGAACCAGAAGCGCAGGAAGTATCTCGGCTCTTCCGCTCTGTCCTGCAGGAAGCTGCTGACAAGATCAAAGAGGAGGAAGAGGCCAAGAAGCTCGCCAGGCAATGGAACACAAAGAACAAAACCAGCCTCTCCTTAACAGCGTTTAAGTCCCGGTCCAGGATTTCCCCATTCATCAGTGACATCAAGACCATCTCTGAGGATGTAGAGCGGGGCACCCAGCCCACCAGGAGGGTTTGGAGCATGCCAGAATTTCGGAATGCCAAGGATTACTGACTCTGTACTGAACAAGGTTTTTAAACAGTGATCTCTCAAACTTCCAGTTAACTCTTTTTTAGCTCTGCCATTTCTTCTTTGTTCCAGCTTTCTCTTCCTGTCTGTCTCTCTCAGAAGCTGTGTCCATAGTAACTGCTGCTGATGCTCACACTGTGTGATGATTTATTACCAACCATCTAGCTCTTCCTTTAATTTAGTAGTATTCAGTCACCTTAAGGGCAAGGCTCACTTACTATCTCATTTNTTTTTTTTTTTTTTTGTGGAAAATGAATTAGTTTTGTGATGTCTGTCTTCTTCCTCTCCCTTTCCCCTCAGTCTGGTTGAAGTTATCTACTAAAGCTCTTGGCCCAAGCTAGTGAGAGCTGCTGGCTGGAGCAGTCATGCTGAAAGCAAGAAGGCCATTCACTTGTGTAAGTCTTGCAGGATCAGGCCTATGAGTTAGGGTTAGTATCTGATTCAGAACTGAACTTCCTTTTCCAACTAACAACCTAACCTTCCTCAGTGCTGCAGGAGACTTCACAGGTAAACCCAGTGCTGCTCTTGATCAGCTTTTTCTGACAAGTAGCAATCCAGCCTGAGTTAAAACAGACCCAAACTTTTTGAGATGGAACACCAACCTTATTCCACAACGTGCTCAGGTTTCTTGGGTATTTTCTCTCTTGTGCAGGCAGAACCCCTGAACCTTGCACCTGCAGAGCAGATAGAAATTTAACACCCTGCTGTGTAGATACAAGTAGGAACATCAGAGCTGTGTCTTCTTGGGCCTGTGTTCTGTGTTGCTGAGGTAAGTGCTACACCCTGCATCCCAGCAATAAGTCACTGGGCTGAAATTAATGTTTATGACTAAGTCTGAAAGATCACTGAAGGATAATATTAATGAAGGGTGAAGGGAATCAGCATGCATCTACAGCACTCTTTGTACAGGTCAGAGTTGAGATAATTTCAATAAACTGCTGCTGTGAGTGGCTGAAGGGCTCTGGTAGATGAGAGAAGACTGAAGGAATGGACTTTCATGAGTGCCCAGAGGAGAGCCTTCCAGTATCACAGGCTGCTTTATACTATTACAGAAGAATCTTTAATGAAAACTGTAGGCCAGTATGACTGTTGAGACCTCGAGTAAACAAAACGCCAGTGAGAAGATACTCGTGAGGAGAAGCTACTGGGGCCCTAACTCAGCATCTACAGGGAAAACTCTTAACAGGAAATAAAGAGAATATCATGCTGTGAAGTTCATGGTTCCTGTAGAGAAGCCAAGGACCAGGATTCTTTCTGGTGACCAACAGGAGATGGGGAAGGAAGAGAGGGATCTCCCTGTACAACTGGCTTTTGGGGAATCATCCCAGTGGGATATAGCCTACAGAAGGACCCTGTAGCTTTGTTGTTCTTTTGCCTGTTTCCAACTCCTTTCCCCAGGGATTTTTGCATCAGTATGTGGGCACTAAAGCCAAAATGAAATGCTTTGAAGCCATGCCAACTCTGGGAAGAATTCCAGCACATGAAATTTATCGTACAGTAGAAATGTGCAATTTCTTCCAGAGATGGGGAAGCACAGCATAAAACAAAGATCAAGTCCTTAACAGCTCTCTACCACTGTGAGATTCTAGCTCTTCCTCTCTCTCCTCTAGGCTACCCAAAACTGAGCACAAAGCTATAGCTCCTAGCACCTTGGTAAACACTGCTGCCAGCAACCCTCCTAGGGCCAGAAAGCAGAGGCTCACTTTCAATCAAACACTCAGGGCTTCCAAATACAGCATCTGGTTTGGGATTGGCTATTTCAACTTCAGGTCAACAAGGGAGACTTTAAAGCCTTCTGACAATCAGCTCGGTGTTTTTCAGCTATGCTGTGAAAGAGTGTGACTGTATATGAAATAAAACAAAAGTCTGACATATTTAGCATAGTCTTAGCTGTCTAGGAGTTGTGTGATCTCTAGCAAGAGATCCCCACACAAAATACTGTTTTGAAAAAAAAAGTTAACCATTTTTTAATATATTTGCAAGCCACTGTACTTGCTGGTACTGACGGCTGAGATGAAGTCATGAATTCCGTGCTACCGTTCTGAAGCCAATTTTTTGTACTCAAGTTCTGTTTTGACATCTTCAGTATTGACTGTATTGATGCAATATTTGATGGACTGCTGGGAGAGAAGGGACATTCTGATTCTGACATTCTGACACACTCTTTGCTACAGTACAGTGTGTGTAACGTGATCACCCTTTCCAAAGGGGAACCAGGAGTAACTAACTTCCCTGCACCAATGTACAAAAGCCAAGAAAATCACCTGAAGGCTGTTCACAATACTGTCACAGCATCATATGCTCATACTGTATCCTTCATTAACCTCCGGCTAGCAGATAACATTCTTGTTTTACAGTCAGCAAAGGGAGACAAATCTGACCTTTGGCCAAAGCCATATACATATGAGGGTCAGGCTCTGGCAGTACCTGATATAGCTGTCAAGCTTTGGCTTACCTATTATTTCTAATTCCATGACAAAATGTAATCTAAACTTTCAAATAGTACCACTTTCCCCCTGTACCTCTTCTGCAAGTTACGCTGGGCTCACAGAACCATCTGATGATAAAGGGATATTCAGCTACCAAGCAGCCCATCCAGTACGCTGAAGGGTGTAAAGCAAGCACAGTGTTTGCCTGTAGCCAGCTCCATGGAGACTGATGACAGCTTTCTGCATTGTGTACGTACCAAAAGGTACAGAAGCAGAGCTGGGCAGGGGGTTAGGATGCGCAGCTGCTGCCCTGTGCTTGTAATACTTGTTTTTCTACAGAATGCTGTAGACTGAACTACAAATGATTTTTTGGTCACAGCATGCAGCAGCAAGTACTTACTTTGGCCTTGTCCTAATGCCACGTTTTGTCTGGCTAAATTAGAATTTCAGATTAAATCAGGAGCATGCAGCTCCTGATTGTACCCCACCTACTGTGCTGTGGTCCGTGCACCTGAACAGACACAGCGGGCAAACTACGTTGCTTTTGCACGAAGCTAACCTAAGTGATCCATTGCAGCTGACTCACAGGCTTGCAGACCACGAAAGTGGACCAATAAATGCTCCTGACACTTCTACAGTATGAACACGAGGTCCTTACTGACAAATGTACTGCTCTACAGCTCTGCTCCTCCTGGGCTGCACTACCTGCTAGTGTAGAAAAGCATTCCTACATAATTTGGATGAGGCTTTGTTCTGTTCTTAGCCACTCCTGAGAGTCCAGGGTCTTAATTCCTAAGGTTGAAAAGTGAAATAACAGCACACCACCGTTAACAAACAGCTAAGTGAACTGAACAAGGGTCATTCCAAATCCTCGATCATTCTCTCAAAACTGAATAAAGGCGTTAGTGTCAGCCTACAGCATAGTTGTTGCCCCGTCAGTGGTAGTGTTATGCTGTCCAAAGGACATTGTTACACCCAGGAAAGAGCAATCCTAGACTTATTACATGTGCTAACACAGAACAGCAACACCTCTATAGCAGCTCAGGTGCACTGCTCGGCTTCAAGGGGCTAACGCTTCTCAGAGTCGCTACTCACCTAAGAGAGAAAATGCAGCCCTGCTCCTACAGCCCACTCTGGCCCCCAGGCAGTGGTGGCCAGCAAAGATGCACAAGAGGAGAGGTTCCTCACCCCTATCAGCATATAGTTCAGACAGCTGTTGAACCTTGGGGAACTGGAGAATGCTTCACAGGAAATACCTGTCTGTTGAGATTGCACTGTTTATATATTTCATCATGGAACCTCAGAGAATTAAAGCAAAGCTGTGAAATATAAAACAAATTTTGTAATGGTTGTCTTTAATTAAAGACGCAATCTGTCCCCATCTAGCCAAACACAGGAGCCGTTCTAGTTCTCTACTGCACAGTGTACATATCAAAACGAGGAAGGCAGGAATGTCAAAGGCACGAAGGCTAACAAAAAAAATCCTCTCAACAAGGTACAGCCACTTACTTTCTACCTTGCTACCTCTTGAAACAGATCCCAAGATTTAAGGTGATAAATAGCTAGGATTAAACGATTGCAGAAGTCTGAAGTTCTTTGAAGCTAAGTGGTTTAAAGGTACAACCTTGACTTGAAGTCTTCATCAGTGTGCTTCCAAGCACGTCTTACATTAATCAGCATTACCACAGATGAGAAAAACAGCAAAATAGATGTTTTGCCACCAGATGCTTTTGAGTCACTCCTATCAATTCTGTACCTGATGCTAGATAGGAGAAGCCCTCAATATTAGCATGCAGCCCCAGATGGCTTGGCGCTCCCTGCGCAAAGCATTGCACATGCAAAGCATGCATGAGTTAACCAAGAGGAAGCATTCCCTGCCCCCCTCACACACACACAAATACTCACTGAAGTGTGGGTTGCTCAGCATATTGTGGAGATCAGACAGATGAATGTTTCCAAAGGGGAGCTCCAGGAATAAAATGAAGTGGTCAAGAACACAGCAGAAGGCTTGAGCCATTCCTTGCCAGAAGCTGTGCAAACAAACATACGAAGGGACAAGCAATCTCCCTGTCCCGTTGCTGACACTGCTTCCCCAGAACACTGCTACAGGCCTCTTCCAGGAGAGCTGTGAATGGTTGGGCCTTGCCTGGAAGGCCATTCCAGTATTCCTGCATTAACTTCACCTCCCAGACAGAGGAGGGTAAGCCACCTGGCGCATGGCAGTTTTTGCCAAAAAAAGCGTTCTGGGCAGCACAGGACTGCATGAGTCAGCACCTTTTTGGTTATGCCCTGCAACAGAGGAAGGGCTATGAAGCCTCACTCAGTTCCACCCACCTGTGCCAGGCAGAGCCATCGCAGTCCTGGAGCCTGCCTTTCGCTGGTTCTGCCGTCCGTGCTGCGGCTGTCCGCACAAGGCACTTCTTGTTCCCTCTGCAGGACCAGGCAAGCTGTGTTTGGAGCTGGCTCACATCAGGAAGACACGATACTGACCCCGAGAGCTGGGCTGCAGGGCCAGCTCTCCCATGACTGGCATGTGTTCTTCTGTGCGGTTTCTGCACAAAGATATTCTCAAACTAAGCATAAATCTTTGCAGGGTAAGCTCTTAATAAACACGACAGAAAGGCAAGGAGAAGAGCTACACGAAGCACAGTGAACAATGTGGTGATTCATGGGCATCTGCGTACAGTACACTTCCTAACATTATGACTTCCTAGGGCCATGACTGCATAACCACATTACAGTGTCTCAGCTCTCTATTTTGGTCACAATTACATTTTGCCTCTACCAAATAAATCTAACCTGCCCCAGTGGAAGATATGACAGGAGCGTGGGGAAAGAGAAGCGCACTTTCTAAATCCCAGCATCCACTCTCAGAAAATAATTGTTGTTATACCTATTTAGTGATGCTGTACTCTCAGAGGCTTCTAGCAAGTCAGGGTCCATGCACAGTACTCTTCCAACTGTATGTTGCCTAGAGCAACAGAGTGCACGACTTAGTCCAAAGACAGGTTAGATAACCAGATGTGGTACGAAACAGTGACAGGGAAATACCCTTCTTCCATTTTGTTTTCATTCTGACACTGAAAGTCAGAAATTATTTAACAGATGGAAGAGTACAGCGCAGTTTCTGAAGAACTCAGCAGTCCGAGGTAAGGACGGTGCAAGAGCACCTGATCCTGCCAGGTCCCTCCTGGCTCTCAGCAACTTGCTCCCGCTGCATTCAGCTGCTCAGAAGTTGCAGGCTTTCTTCTGCCTTCTGTGCAGGAGAAGCAGCAGGACAGTCTGCGGTCTGTTCAAAGCACAGCCAGGAGGGAGAAATGGACAAAGACTGGATTAAATTCATAGGACAGCAGTAACAAATGGGCACCATAAACAACATATAATTAGGTCTTTGCAGGCTAATTAGAGGGTTTCAGAGTAAGAAAGTGCAAAACCAATGTCCAAAAGGAAAAAAACAAACAAAAACCCCTTGTATGTGGCAGGCTGGCTGGACAGCATTGCCACCTGCCGGCACACTCTGAGCAGTGATTAACCAGGAAACCGGCAGCAACTTTCTAACTCGGCCTTTCCTAACAAACACCAATTCCTCGCTCTTGTGCTGCCTTTCTCTCATATCACTGTCAGCCAGAGAACAGGACACGAAGGAAAAGCAAAGCAAACAACTGCTGTTAGCACCTGCCTGGAAAACAGCACCAGCAGCTGGCATGCTGGTACCAAGCAGTTGTCTTCTTACACACCGTACCTCTGTTGTCAGGACGCATTTGTCAGGCTGGATATTAACTGTTCTTCATTCACACTGCTTAAAAAGGCTCAAACCTCCCTTAGAGACATCAGTGCCACATCCTACTCTCTCCTGCTCTCTCACTAGATGCTTCACACTTCTTGTGAATCACATCTCAAGGCCAAAAATGAGCAGGCAGGAAAAAATAACTGCTGTCAGCAGCCAAATAAATCATGACCTCTGCACGGGACAATAATTTTGGTGAGTCATTTTGTCCAGAGACGGAAGGTTGGGTGTTCGCTGATAACTTTAAGCAGCAGCTCTTTGAATGCTCAACCCCCTGTAGCTGCAAACATAATCAAGTAACAGGTCTGGGGGTGCTCAGGTGTGCCCAGGACCTCCCAGCCTTCAGAAGCACCCACTGCCACTAAAAACCCAGCCGTTTCACACAGTGCTCAGACGAGAGCCGGACTCCCTACCCTGAGAGCTGAGCAAGGATTTTGGAAACCTGCTTCTAAATAAGCACAGCAGAGCCCAGGAGCACTGTCACGTCCAGCAAGTCGTACTGGAGCTCCACCCAGTGGTCGCCAGGGCAGGTTCAGCCAGCCCTCGGGGTGACCCATCCTAGGGCAAATTATTACCTGGGCCTTTCCGACGTTCGGTTTTCCCCTGCATGCAGCGCTCTCTGTTTTCCCTGCTGCACAGGGAGATGTTCCGGGGTGACTGGGAAGCTCATATAATCCTGCAGCATGAAACATCCAAGTACATCAAAACAGCACAACTTGCCTACGTTGAACCGTACTCAGCACTGAAGAGATCAAAACTGCACGCCCTACCCAGCACTGCAGGTTGATACATCCTAGTTCAACAGAGGCAAGCACTTCCAAGCCTAAATGGTATTGACAGTTTTGCCTTTTTCATCTCAGAAGATCTCTGCACAGGCAAAGGAGTCAAGTTCAGGCAAATCACAAAATAAACACAAGTAAACAAAGGACTGCATTGCTCATGAGAACTGGCTGAATCATTTAATTACTCGCATCAACCATTCTTTCATGTTTGGCTTTCCTCAAGAGAAACTTAAGAAACTGTGCCCTATCCCCTCCCAATAACTTTTGAGTCTACTACCAACTGCACCAACTGTGGAGGGATCTTTACAGGTGTCAGGTTCCTTTCCTGTTTGCTCACATTTCCTCACTGGATCCAGGAGTTCGAAATGAGCACCCCTCCGTGGGACAGGTGACAGCCACACAGCCACTACACACCTGCTCACACAGGCAGGAGGTGGGACTGGTGAGGTGGCAACGGCTTAAAGAGCAAGGGAAGAAGACCCAAGGGATCAGGTTTTAGCAATTCTGCTGCTTGTGACACAGCTTCTTATAAATGGGATAGAATACTTCAAAAGAACAGCGCCAAGGAGGAAGGGCATGGCAGCAGCATGGCAGCATCTTCCACCAGTCTGCCCCAACACGACGTCTGTTTCAGAGTTGCTGTTGTTAAAAAACAATTCAGGCAAGTTCTGCATGATTCCCAGAATGGCAAACGGTGCAGGAATGCAGTAAGTGGGTGTGATAGGGAACACTGTCACACACACACAACGCAGGCTTCACATCTGAAAGACTCCTATTACTTAACATTTCAGCTAGAATCTCAACTTGTCCAGCCAGGTACGCCTCAGCATCCCCTCCCTTCTCACCTGGCTCCATGACTTCTCCATGACTTCTGACACCAGCAGCCTCACTCCATCCCTGTCTCATGCATTTCCATTGTTCCAGACCTCACCTGTCCCCACAATAAGCACTTTTTTTGAGACCTGGCAGCAAGGTTGTCTAGCATCCATTTGCATATCAGGTTGACATCCCACGCCGCTACACAGTCTCCTCATGCAAATTTCTAGATCTGCGTTTCATCAGATCCCTCTGCATCTGTTACCTTACTATCATAACCTTCACGTCTGGTTCAGCTGCACAACAGGATTCTGAAACAGTGTTAAGAAGTTTGCTTGAGTTAAGAAGTCAACAAAAATGAATTTCTTTCCCGGGGCAGCATGGCACTACAGTTATTCTGGCTGTAAGATGTTCAGTCACACCAAGCTGCACGCAGAGCAGATGGACACGGTCGCAGTGACTCTGGTGGCTGGTGGAGGGAAGGATGCAACAGCAACTCAAACCTGTTCAGACACCTGAGAATCCACGTGGAGATGGGCAGGAAAGGAGGTTTATAGAAGCAGCAACTGCAGGGAAGTTTCAGACAGCATTCATAACTTATTAGGCAGGAAATAAAACCAAATCACAGCCACATAACTGAAGAAGGTTAGTTTTCTTGAAAAAGTAAAAAAGCTTAAAAATAAATGCTGATGGAAGCTATCTGAAAGCGCCATACTCAGCCTGTCAAAGCTACAAAAAAAAAGTTTCCCTTTTTGTTTGTGTAAAGAGAAAGATGTCTGACTCAGTTTTTTGCACAATCTACTAAAACTCCAAAAGACAAAAAGAGGAACAAATCACATCACATTACTGAAGGTCATTTGCCTTTTCCCTACTAGTCCAATAGGGAAGGAGTTTTACCAGACGGCACAATCTTGGCCAATCCTGAACAAGGTAGCAAAAAGTGGATTATTTAAAGTCAGTTTGAACCTTCCAGCCAATGCAGTTCTTCACAAAGTGAGATCTCGGGGTTCCCATTCCTAATTGCCTTCTGACTATCTTCCAAATTTCTACATTTTTTTTCTCCTAAATTTTCAGAAAATAATAATACAGCCTATGGTATTACAAGGATGTTAGTATATTTTATGAGTGTGTTTGGAATTAACCTCATTGAAGAGAAGTCACAAGAGAAAAGCTGCCTATCTGGGCATGACTCTTGGCATCTCCAGACAGAAGACAGCAAAGCAGCAAAAATCAAAGTGCGATCCCCATGAATCAAAGGAGGAGTTGGATTCCATTGTTTTTTCCCTACTAACACTTCAGAACGTTGCTTTCAAAAATGCTTCCGTCACAAGGTTATGAGTCAAGGAAACTCTACCTCTTACCTATGTGTTTTCATGTTTTAAGTTCAGAAGAATAGAAGGACCCACTCTTCTGAATCAGGGCTTCAGCCTCTAAAGAGTTACATCTCTGCAAAAACTGCAGAATGTTCCACAACAACCAAAAAAAAGCTACAGAAAAGACAGGATTCCAGCATCTCCAGAGGATTTGACATTGAATTTAAAAACTACTCCTTGAACAGTAGTACAAATCTTCAGATTTACTTAAAACACCACGCTAGACACAGACTCAAAGAGCTTTCTACTGGCTTGCTCTGCACTGAACTCCCCACGCTCTGACCACCTGACGTTCTTGTCCAAGTCAACCTCCCTGACTCCGTTTTTAGGCATACCTACCTCCCAGTGGCTCCCGAGGAGCGCTTGGTACACGAGTGATTCACGAGGAATCCCCACCTCAGAGCTCTGTACGCAGGGGCCTGCTGCCAGGGCTCAGGGCAGACCGCTGAGGCCATCACACAGGCACACACAGGTTATGCTGGGCTCCAGCTGCATACCCAGACCTGGCTCAGCCTCAGAGCGGACGGGCAATACACCTGGACAAGTCTCTGTCACTGTCACTGCCTGCCTCAGCACCACTCCTACAGCTCGTTTTCCTTCCCTCAGACGCAGATGCGTGGTATGTGCTGGCGGCACTGCAGACAGAGCAGGATTTGACAGACAGCTCACAGGGCCAGAAGGGCAGGCCAGATCTTCAGGCTTTTTAGCTCTAGGAACTGCAGCTTGGGACACGGGAGTCAGCTAGCTACTGTGAGCGCATGCTGCCCAGACAAACAGAACCGAAGACCTTTCCTGCTTCAATTTTGGAATACAAATTATTTTAGTGTTGATACTTCTAGTGACAAAGAGTAATAAAACCGCCCAGAAAAAGACCGTATCTCACGCTCTGAAAGAAAATACTACACTAATGAGTGAACTGTCAAAAAAGCATTTATGTAAAATGATGTTCTATTTACAAAAGTCAACCTGCTCTTCAGGACAAGTAAACCACTACTGGAAAAAATATACATATAGAAATGTCTCATCTTTCAAATAGACATTTACAAATACTCTGCTTTGTTTAAGCTACTAGAAACATTAAGACATTTGAAATTAAAAGTGTGTTCTACATGCAGTTAGGATAGAATTGGATCTCAGTGTGTCACTTTATTTCACTGTTAATGACACACTCTTAGGCTCTTCTATAACACCACAGCCTGGCTATTACCTTAGGATCTCAAAAGAAGGACATGGGTCTTCATTAACAACTTATCGGTCAATCTTCATTTTGCCATTAAAAAAGGACATCCTGATTGTCTGCACAGCAGGAGAGTCTGGTCTTGTCAAACTCGGCATCCTTTTCCCTGAGTTTCCTTTAGCTTTTTGCTAGGCATGATCATCACTGGCTTGGTGTATTTACAAGTCCTTGGTCAGCACTCTTCCTATTACAAGGCAGAGTTCAGAAATTCAAGCAGCTCCGCGCGGTTCCGATCTCTCTGTAGAACACAAAAGCAGAAGCAATGGTTCAGTAGATGTGTACGTGGTGGGCCAAGGCTGCCAAACTCTGTTTTCTGTGGGGCCTTTGCACACGGGCACGCTGCACAACAGACATTACCGCATCCAAGCAACGGGGTATTACTGGCTACCAGGCAGGTGTCAGTGCCTGGAAGAAGCGCAGGCAACGGGTACTCGGGAGAGATGCTACAGGAGACAAGCTGTCCCTGTCACTATGTCACGGTATATTTTCCAAGTGGCTCCCTGTGGAGGCTGCACTGGGTTGTCAGCATGTAGCTCACAGCCTGCTCCGGAGGGAATTCACGAGCAGAACAGATGCAATTCTCTGTGTCTGAAACAACGGCAGCTGCACGCACAGGAAGTCTTGTGCTCTGGGAAGGCATGTTTTTTTCTATGCATAAGCAGCAGCTTGTAGCAAAATAGAAAGGGAACCATGAATTTAGGTTCTTTCTTTACATAAGAGACAGCCCAACCAGTCAGAACACTTGCTTTCAGTCGTTCTAGAATCATGATCTAAGAAAAAACAATTGAATCTTAAAATATTGTGAATAACAGACATTGTTCCGTTCAGCATGTTCCTAACTAAGGTCACCAGTCAAACAGAGACAAAGGTCAAATATCTGACACCAAATATTGTAGCAAGTGGGTTACTGGGCTAAGGATACCAAGTATTCAGCGTAACTTAATGTAAACCTTAACGTCACACAAAGAAAACAAAGTATTTTTGATCAAATTGAATCAGAAATGCTTAGGTTTACTTTGGTAACTGTAGAACAGACTACCATGGCTAAGTTAAAGTTCTCCAAGCTGGATACCTCAGCAAAATGCCACTTTTTAACACATACTGACAGGCATAGAAGCCCTCTGCAGATTTCTATAAGGTGTGGACACTGCTGGAAAGAGAGAACATACTTAAACACTGACTGCCAAGACCCACAGCAATAGCACAAAATGCTGTCTGTTGATGACAGCTAGCTCCTTGGGCATCTCAGCAAGAACACCCACCTGCTCTGACAGAACGCATCAACACGCGACCCTAACGCTACCATCTTTTTTCCTTCCCCTCTGTATAATGGTTAGTCTCACACTCGTTAGAAAAACAGAGTAAAGCATCAATTACCACATTTGACAGCAAGAGACGGGACAAAGCCGGGGACAATTGAAAATGGCAGAACCTAAACAAACAGGGGGAGCCACAAACCAGCTAAACCTTATGGACTGTAATTCAGAGAACCTGCATAGGCATCTTTTGCTTTATCTATTCGTGCCTGAAGATTCCAAGACCACTAATTTAACAAAAGCTGCTTCTCAGATGGCATCGCAGCCACATTAAAAGCTACATTCAATTTACAACCCATAGAATCTACTCTTCTACTAAAGACCAGTGTGAGGAAAATATAAAGAGACGATGTTTTCCATCAGGGATACACAGACTATTTTAACTCCTACCTCTTTATCCTTCCTAGTCTTCTTTATTTTCATCTTAATTTTCTTTCCAGTTATCATGCTGTAGTTTTCATTCTTCTTTTTGTTTTTGAAGAACTGAAATGAGACCACACAAGGTAAAAAAGAAAAAACAAAAAAAACTTTGCTTTATTTTACAAATACTTACAAATCTTAAAGAAAATTATAGACAATAATCTCTCATACTCCCTAAATGTCTAAAATATAAAGATATATTTCTATTTGCTTATGACAAAATTGGCGCAGTTATAATCATGTTTGTGACACGACAGATTAAGCATTTAAATGAGAAACACAGTGGGAATTTAGACTCACACAAGCATACCTTAGAAAGCTGTACAGGTCCTGTTTTCTCTTTCTTTTTCTTCTTTTCTTTCTTTTTCTTCATTTTGTTCTCCTTTTTCCTTTTCTGCAAGCATAAGACATATCCTGTAGCGCTTACAGACTCACAAAGGCAAACAAAGGGAACCCACAGGTGAGCAGCCCTTTCATGGCCTGCCTAGCCAGCACAAGTGGCTGCTGCTGCTTGTCCTTACCGCTGCGGGATGTGAAGCACACAAAAAGTAATGCAGCAACGTCAGCAACCCTCTGGACCTCCAGAAACAGAAATGCTACGATCCCTGATTCTCTCTCTTTTACTGTACACTCATTAGATACAATCACTGAACACAAGCTCCTATTAAAAAAGAAAAATTACAATACCAAGAATCTACAACTGTTAATGGTTTCTTCTGACAGAAATTCTACAAAGTTATCAAGATTCCTACTTCTTTTCTTCAGTGACTACTCTAAATTCTAGCTGGGTGAGCATTGACTGGCAAAAGGAACCACAAATTATTTCTCCTTTGGTATACAGTCAAGTGAATGTCAACTTAAGAGTTCACCTGCTGTAACCCTAAAACCAGAGAGAGGACTTAAGAGTTCACCTGCTTCAGATTTACATAGCCAAAGAAAAAAGCATGCCATGATACTGAGGGCTACTGAGATACAAAGAGCTATTTTCTGTTAACTACTTATTTCCGTTAGCAAATGTTTACCTTTTTGTTGTGCTTTTCTTTTTTCCGTTTCTTTGATTTAGACTTAGGAGAATCTGAAAAAAAAAAAAAAAAAGACTAAGTTAAGTATTCAGAAAAAGGCATTTGGTTTTACAGATGAGGCATATAGAAATGTAAAACAAAGGAAGAGAATGCTTTAACTCAGCTGAATATATCAATACTGGTGACTGGGAAAAGGGAAACATCACTCCCAGTGTGACGGAAGGAAGACCTAGGGAACTACAGGCCTGTCAGCCTCACCTCTGTGCCTGGGAAGTTGATGCAACTTCCTCCCAGAAGCTACGCTAAGGCCCGCCCAAGATGAGGAGGTGATCCAAGACAGCCAGCACAGCTTCACCAAAAGCAAACTGTGCCTGGCCAATCTGGTGGCCTACTATGATGGAGCAACTGCATCAGCGGACATGGGAAAAGCAACCGATATCATCAATCTGGACTCCTCTAAGGTCTCCGACACAGTCCCACGCAACATCCTTGTCTCTACATTGGAGAGAGATGGATTTGAAGGGTGGTCTAATCAGTAGGTAAGGAAGTGGTGGAATGGCAGCATCAAGAGTTGAGGACAATAGCTCAACGTCCCGCTGGAGATCAGTGGTGAGTGGTGTCCCTCATGAGTCCGCGTTGGTACTAGAACTGTTTACTATCTTTATTCATGACAAAGACAGTGGGATCGAGTGCACCCTCAGCAAGCTTGCAGATGACACCAAGCTGAGTGGAGCAGCTGAGGCAATAGAAGGAAGGGATGCCACCCAGAGGGACCTGGACAGGCCTGAGAAGCATGTCCACAGGAACTTCATGAAGCTCAACAAGGCCAAGCGCAGGGTCCTTCACCTGGGTTAGGGCGATCCCAAACATCACTACAAACTGGGTAGCAAATGGACTGAGAGCTGTCAGAACTGGTAAACACCAGGCACACACATGGGAGTAGCTCACCTCTGCTGCTTGAAGACGACGACCTCGACGATGAACGTGATGAGGAGGAAGAAGTGGATGCAGCACTAGAAGATGACGTGGAGGAAACGGATGATGATCTGCTTCTGCTACGTTTTCGTTTCCTTTTTTCCTTTCCTTAGGAAAACACAAGGCAACAGTGACACGCTTGCTAGTAGGTATGGTCTAAAAGAATGGCTCTTCACAGAAATTAAACCCAATGAACCCATATTTTGAGGAGGGTTCTTCTTTTTCCCCTCTTCCAGCGTGCCACAGTCTGCTATCGTTAGCAAGTGACTACGGCAAACGCTGCAGTTAAACGTGGCAGCAGGCACAAAGGACAGCACAGCTCCAAGACCGACCAGCAGTGCCCACCTTGGACTTTGCGGTCCTCCTGCGAGGCTGCGCTGAGCGCCCTGCCCTTCTCATCCCTCTGGCTGTCCATACCTAGGACGAGACAAAAGCACCATCAACAGCATCGCCTCGGGAGCCTCCGAGGAACGAAGGAACCAGGGCGGTGCGGTGGTGAGAAGGCAGCCAACACCCGCCCCATCGGCATCCTCACAAAGCGCATCGTGCTACGGTGAAGCAGTTTGGACTTTCACCCTCCTGCAGCAGGAATTGGAGGCAAAAGCCCTGGTTTTGGGTAATCTTCGATGAACGTGATGTCAGCATCGATGCATTTTTTTTTTCCCTTGCCAAAGCAGCCGCCTTGAAGATTGTCAGCGCCGGCTTTGGAGCGGCGAGNACACACAGACACGGACACACAGAGCCGATGGGATGCAGCACTCCAGAAAGCTGGCGCAATGATTTATTCCTACCTTCTTTTCACATAGACAGTTATGACATTTGGCGAGAAAAACGCCTGCATCGCAGTAAGAGATGCTCGAACGAGGACACACGGTCAGTAACGACGTTAAAAACACCCTGTGCTGCCGTAGGAATATCAGATGCACTTTTGGTTCTTCACCAGTACTGAAAAGTTTTTTGGTATCTATCATGCGACATCGAAATCCTTCCCAAGTACTCATGCTGTACAGAACGAGGTGACACCTACAGCCCAGTCCACAAGCAGTAAAAAGCGCTGAAAACCGTAACGCAAAGCCCTCCACTAGTGTAACAAAGGAAACCCATTTAAATAAGACCGCCTTTAACAAAAATAATTTTCCCAACTGATTTGTTACAAAACAGGCAGTGCTCCAGAAGGGATGTTTCCATCACCCAGTTTGTGCTTCAGGATTTTACAAGGAAAAGGTAAAGCCGAGGGGTACGCAGAGGAGAGGCCGAGGCCCGGAACAGGAGGCGCTGCCCGAGGCCACCCGGCACCACGCCATCACCTGCTCCAACAACGAGACATGGAGTTTCAGTAATACCTGGCTCTTCGTGCTCAAAATCCTTCACAAACATGTTCCTCACACTTCCGCAAGTATTGTTACCCCCCTTGACCTTGGGGTGTGGAGGCAGAGGGGTTGAGTATTCACCCGGACACAGACCGCGTTGTTTCCCTCCTGCCTCAGTTCTCCAGGGTCTTCATTGCTTCCTCAGTTTTGTACCTGGCACACTGGAGGACCCACTGAAAGGCTGCTGGCACTCCTCAGTTATCACTGTTGAAGTTGTGTGACAAAACGTAGCAATCAACAGGAAGCCCACATCAGAGGCCCAGAATCCACCTCCCACAATGCCACAACATCTTCAAAACAAGCTCACTCTGCAGCAAAGTGGTAAGCACATGAGGCCCAATTCTCTCTGCTGTACGGAGAAAAAGGGCTGTAAAAGTCAGTCGTGGTGGCGGTAGAAAAGGAGGAAATCAGGCCTTCGTCATCTGTCTGGGAACACTGAAACCCCTGCAGCGGCCCAGCATGAACTGACATTGTGCAACAAAAGGACTTCCAGATGGAAACGAAGCTTCCAGATGTGCCAACTTACCGTGATGCACAGCTAACTAAGGCTTCTCCTCCCCACCACCGATAAAATATTTGCCTGATTTATGTTCTAGAAACTGCATGGAAAAGTAAATGCCTATAGCAATGAGCTTTCAGATATACAATACAACGTTGTGCCTTCATCTTAGTGTCAATCACCAAATCATATTATTTCATTCTGCACAGAAAAGGCATTTTTCATTTTGCCACATTTGCCCTCTTGGATTTTCTATCTTACACCTTGGGGTCTGGGCCTGATCTTGGTTTCTATCCTGCCTGCCTTTCTCTAACTCCAGCTTGATTTCTTGTTATCCTTTTAGAAAGCTCCAGCTTTATTCTGCCAGTGGACTGCAGGAGCAATGGATAATATTGTGCTGTTTCACTACCTGATCTGTAAGAGATGAGACACAAAATTCTGTTGCTTCTAACAACAGAATGACAGTGTGTGCAAAATTATATCCTTCCAAGCACCCAAAAGGCTTAAAAAAGGCACATGTGTTCTTTGCTTCCTGTTGCTCAGTGCCTGATCTTGGCATTTTTAGTGTGTCTCCAATAAATGACATAAGATGCATGTGTTCCCTTGCAATATGGAGGGAACTTAGGATAAAAATGAAGTAGTACTTCAGAAGTACTTCATAGTTAGCAGTAATTGCTTGGCAGCTCTCTCTCCCTTTAACAAATGCTAGAGCTGCACTACTTGTGAGACCTGGGTTCCAACAGGAACGTCATTCCCTCATCTATTTCCCCCTTCATTCCCAAACATCCAAATTTCTGGCAGAGGGGAACAGTGCATGTTATGTGGGCTTTTTCCCAAACAGATATCCAGAGCTCTTCCTGCCACCTGTAGAGCTGGCAGGCCAGAGGAGCACATATAAGAGTTTTGACCCCCTTCTTCCAGCAGTGCAGCCAAGAGCTGGCAGTTGAGTACCCTGCTTATGGCCATATCCTGAGAGGTGAGAAGGACACGCGGCTACTTTGGACTTGGGGACTGTGGATGTTGGTCACCAATGGAAATCAGTCCCAAGGCACTAGGCAGGAATGAAAAAGATGTTACCACAGCCGTTTTGTGACCTTCTATACAGCTGAAATATCAGGCTAAAAAAGTAAGAGGCATTGGCATCTTCCTCTGGGATTCCTGGTAAAAAATCCTGGAACAAGAAAAGTATGCAAGATCCCTGACAAATGTCTGGCTGAAGCCATTTCTCACTGCTTCAAAAATCCAGGAGGTTGAGGGCTCGGGATACATTGGTTCTAATGAGCTAACGTTGAAATGTTTCCATTTCAGACAAGTGAAATGCCCTTGCACGCTTGGTGTGAGTGGCGGGAGCCCACAGGCCTGCCTGGGCTCCAGAGGGCTTACAGGAGGGCTTTGATCCCAAGTCACCAGTCTTGTGATGTTTGTGATGGGGGCCAAGCATTCGCACCCAGCCCGTTCTGAGCCTAGCCAAAGCGCTGGATTGAACACACGTTCACATCAAACTGGACTTACAGCTGCCTTGGAACTGCAGTCTTTAAAAAGGTTGTAAAAAGAAAGGCTGGTGCTTTGGCAATTCATTGTATCACATAGTCCAAAAGCCTCGAAACACATCAGTAGCATGACTGGTGGCAATTCACTGTTGCATGGCTGGTAGTCACCAAGAAAGCATTCCTTAATAGTTCAAGCAGTCACATTGATTGGGTACTTTTTTTCTTTTTTCACAATTCCTCCAGATCAGTTAAATCCACAACTACTTTCAAAAACAGAGTGTCATCTCTGACGTAGGTATTCTTTGTGTTCTCCAGAACCGCGTGTGGCACAAAGCGTGGACATCCGGAGGCAATATTCATTTCTCCATCTGGCCTTTTGAAACTGCTGCTATTGGGGTCAGCTCTAAAGACTTCCACAATGTGATTTTTTTTCCCACTTTGGTCCAAAAGCATTAGCGTAACTTTTTGCTTGAAAGGCCATGGCAACAGCGAGTCAAACTCGCCTCTCATAATGACAAAGTAGAGAGACATGTGCGTCCCCTTGCCTGAGCCATCCCCGTTCAGATAGGCTCTGGCACACAACCTGTACCCACAGCGGCTGGTGTAGAAGGGCTGGCTGAAGATAGAGAGGACACGGCTTTCCACTGCTTCTTTTTTCTTCATCTTATAGTCCGTGATTTTCCAGATTAATTTCCCGTTGTAGCACGTGCCTTCCAAAAGCTTAAATCGTTCCTCATTTTTGTTGAGCTGTGCTTTGTGAATATTGATTTGGAGATCATGTTTGCTGGACTGACCTTCCAAAACAACTGGGAAAAAGTAAAATAAAACTGTCAGACACTGGATACAAAGAGCAACCAGAGTTGAGCTGACAATACGTAAGAACAAGACTGGGTACAGACTGCTAACTAGTATTAACAGCACTACAGCTGTTAATCTCTTTTTTCCCAATTGTAATTGCAGCTGGTAGTTGAGTAAGGAAGAACGCTAACTGCGAGCCAGATTTAGTGTCAGAGTACAGACACTACCACTGCTACCACCACAGTGGCCCAGACTGAGCAAACTCTGGCCCTGCAGTGCCTCAGGAATTCAGGAAGTGGGCCCTGCGGTGAGGCTGTGGAGTAGGGAAGGGTGGGAGGATGTTTGTAGCACGCACTGCCACAGGTTGGTTGTAGAAAGCCAGGAGAAGAGAACCCTTTCTGGCTAAGAGGTGCAGCTGACTGACTGCAGTACCAGACCCTCTGCTTAGGCACCGTAACATCAACAAAGATCCCAAACCCACGCAGGAAAGAGAAAGTCCCAACATACCTAAACGCTGATCATACGTCTCCATAAGTGCAATCTTCTGTTTTACATTTTCAATCGTGTCAAACAGGGGACGCAGGTCTAATTTACTTTGTTGCTGGTTTGCCATCTGTATTAACTGTTTCACCTGCGATTCCAGTCGTGCAGACTTATCCAGGTGACTGGCAAGAGCCTTCCCAGTCAGCGCCATTGGAAGAGGGTGGGAAGTAGAGAGAAGGACAAAGTCAGCCATTTCATTGGCAATAAAAAAGTCTGTAACATGTCAGCAATGCCAACAACACAGTGCAATGGAAAGTACTCTGCTGCCTTAGGAGTGTGTCCAAATGATCCCTCATTTGGCATTTACTGAGAAGCCAGCCCTCCATTCAGAGCCACTCACGCAGCATTATTTCATTCAACTGATTATTCAAAATCACATCTTTCTATTTTCTATGGGGATCTGGCCATGAGGATTTATACAGCGCTTTTTGCCCAGATCAGATCTCCAAACTTCTTTATTAGCTGCCACACAATGCTGCAGTTGTAAAAAAGAATGGCTTGGGAAGGGACTGGGAAACAGTATTTGTTATTGCCTTGCTATTAATGACAACTGGATAAAGTCTTTGAGGGTGCAAGAAAGCAGTTGGCCAGAAAGGTAAAATCAATGTCTCACCTGTGTGCTTACCATCAAGTTGCTATTTTTACCAAATAGCTGTGTAAACTGTCTGAACTCTTTCTCACACTTTTTAACAGCCTCTGCTAGCTGCTGGATTTTAATCTCTTTGCATTCCAGGCTCTTGTACAGGTCAGATATCTACAGGTGGAAAAATACAGTAAGAGCTCCAAGCACAACCAAAATGCACAGGGATTAAATTAAAACGTGATGGACAAGGAGAAAGGAGAAAACTTTAAAATGGAAAGCCTCTAACTTAGCTAGATAATTCAAAATTCGTGGATAAGCACAGACAAGTACTGAACATCCCTGCATCTTAAATCTGACTTGTTATTGCCCAACTTGAAAAGCAAGATTTTCATAAGTCACAGCGTTAACTTGGGTGTGGGCAGGAGGCTCTGCACGGCTGTATGCTGCCTCTACAGAGGGGATGACTTGGGCACCTAAAGGCTCCTTTTCAAAGCAATCTGACTGGTGGCTGAACCCTTCAAATGCTCTACCCACAAATCTCACATCAACTGTGAGAAGAAGCCAAAAGCAAATGAGGGGAGTGATGGCAAGGAGCCTCCCCTTGTGCCTGGTGGAGAATACACGTGCCTGAGCACAGATGGGTTTCCAGCTCATTGCCTGACTTCACTAGAAGAGCACATTCTGACTTCTGAGGTGAGCAAGGACAGTAAAACCAGTCTTTTCAGAATGCAGTTCAGCTAAAACAGGCAACAAACACAAAATACATCATCTTCCAAGCTGCCAAAAAGCACTGAAAAGTGCTCATTAAGTACAACTTACTTGTTCTTCCAATCTGGAATTCTTGTCTAAAATCTGCAGCATGTGTTCCCTCAGGGCACCGTTTTCATGTTCAGCAAGTTTCCCTCTTTTAACCTTAGTGAGGCAGAAGGGGAAGCAAAAGAATAAAATAATCAGATGCACAGATTTTTGAAGCTGCTGGATAAAAAATTTATTGATGTAAGCGTTTAGAACATCCCCTCTGTGCTTTGGAAGTAAGGGAATGGCAGTCCTTGTTCTTTGCTGTAGCATCTTACCAGAAATAGTTGTGAAAGAATGAAAATGGTTATTTTGATTAGCTACTCTGGTTTGGGAGACAAATTCTAGCCCAAATACAAGCAAAGATCTATAAAACATTACCTTAATAAGACAGCCATACTGTTTATATGGGCAGTCCACTTCAGTCTCAGGACACACAGCGTGGTGCTTTTCAATCTGCATACATTAACAAAGAAACTCGTGTAATAAGTAAATATTAAGGAACTTATTGGCACTTAGAAAATCTAAACAGCTGCATAAAGGGTGAATAAAGGCCAATGTCATGAAATGTCTTCGCATAAAGAGGAAAATGAATATTCAGAGTCAATGAGCAAGCCAGGGATGTTCCCATGCTGCAGCAGCAGTGCTTTGCAGTGACCAAATACCTCACTTGTCAGACGGGACACACATCCCATTTAGGACCAAAGAAAGAAAATACTCAGAGTGATGAGTCTTAGTGAGGTGAGCCAATATAGTCTATGATGTAAGTTCCAGTTTTCATAGAAGTGGTGTGCAATTTACTGAATCACAGTATGTGAAAAAATTACCAGTACCTCCTTTTTCAGAATGATCTGTGAACAGTTTTGGAGACAAGGCACAGGATAATCAGGACAGTCATTTTTCTCATGATTCTGGAGGAAAAGAAAAACAAGGCAATGGCTTGCATTTTTGTAAAGTAGTATACATAGAAGAAGCTATTGATTCTGCCATGCAAAAAAGCAATCACAAACATACACATACAAGTGCCACGTCACATTGTTGTTCTTAAGAGAGCAACAGTAACTGGTATTATTTAAAGCATATTTATTTTTATTACGCTTTCTCCTTCAAGCTAGTCAGCCAAATATTGTTTCATGAGAGGTAAAGCTCCAGTGCAGTGCTGGAAGCTTTTCACTCAGCAGAATTAGGAGGCAAACACATGCTATGGATTCCAGGGAATGTTTTAGAACCTTACCTTTATGTTCATTAACACCACATATTTCTTACAGTACTGACACATTTCTTCTCGAAATTTACAGTGCTGACTCAAGTGATCTTTCAAATCTTTCCGAAGGATTTGATCACAACACCCACCATTAACGCACTGCACACTTTCAAACAAGCACTGCTGAAGATGTTCCTGCAACACATAAAAGCAAATTCAACCCCAGTGCATTTCACTGCATCTCCAGTTGTCCAACAGACACACAGGAACATTTGGCAGCCTGGCGACAACCAAAAGGCCACAGGCACTTTCCTAGTGTGGCCTCAAGACTCAAGTGAACCTGAACATTTGAAGAGTCCTTGATAGGATTTCTGCTTTTCACTCAAATAGGCCAAAATGGCCAGCATATCTCAGCAAGTTTTCCCGAATCAAGCATCATGTTGTGTCTAAGTGCACAGAAATCATGTACAGATACTACAGCTATCTCTGTGCTGTGGTGGCTCTGGGCTTTTGCTGGCCTCAGGCCCTGCTGAGCAGCATGGCAGTGAGATTAGGCTGAGCACCAACCTGCTCATCTGTCCTGGGTCTCTCTCCCTAATGCTGCGTCACACCGCACAGACATTCTGATGTGAGTTATCCTGGCCATGTTTATAACATTTAAATTCCTATATTATTATTTTTTCACCATTGCACAGAAAACCTTCAATACAACCCTCTTGAACTTGCAAAATGATAGATGCATTCACAGCAACATAAAGCAAATGGTTCTTATTAAACGAATAAGGCAGAGCTGAAATAAGCTTACAGCCATAATGTTTTAAGCTTTGTATTTGTTACTCAGTGTACAGCTAAGCCATGGTCTATGTACGTAAACCACACAGCTACAGTGACTGCAGTCTGAAGACAGTCGCTGAAAGTTAGCTTCTAATACACAAAGTTCACATAAAAATCAAAGGCTTCAAGATGTGATGAAGCAAACTGACCTGATACCGCCCCAGAATTATTTTTGAATTGCAGTCAGGAAAGTTTTTGCAGAACACGTACAAGTTGAGAACTTCTCTTTTACAACAGTTATCTTTGAATACCTGGAAAGGAAGCAAGCCAGTCTTCATATACAGTTATATAAGATGCTATAAAAATATATAAAAAACCAAAACACTGCAACACATCTTTTAAGCACACAATTGTAGACTCCATAATTGCGAGTATGATTCTTGATAGTCCTTATTAAAAATGCAATTAAAAGTATAAATTAAAACCTACACTGTGAAATTTCTAATGGGCATGTTGTTTTTTTCCCCCCATTAAGTTATTCCATTGGTGCTGATCCCCCTCTCAGCCTGCAGGATTGGTAGCTCAGGAGCTACAAAACCAGTGCCAGAGCCTGCCTCAACGCAGAAGAAAGCAGGCAGAACTCCCTGCCCCAACCCTGCGTGCTGTTCGAGCAGTGCAGAGCACCTCTGGGATGGCAACGATGCTCAGACAGCCTATCTATAGGCTCTGAGAAACAGCTGCGTAAGCAGAAGCAAAGTAAGCTCCCTAAGCAGACTTCCAGTCTTATTTAGAGATTTTTCATATACAGAGCATTATACAGCTGCTCTGTGTTGCACTGCTGTCATTAAGCTTTCC
This sequence comes from Penelope pileata, assembly GCA_013396635.1. Taxonomy (NCBI): domain Eukaryota; kingdom Metazoa; phylum Chordata; class Aves; order Galliformes; family Cracidae; genus Penelope; species Penelope pileata. The sequence goes on along the minus strand of WBMW01001115.1, from coordinate 2,362,540 downwards.
ACAGGGTAGAAAACAGCAAGTGAAAAACAAAAATCAGACAGACAATCTGATTAAAATTTTCTCTGAGGAGCAGGAGAGGGAGGAGACATTTGATTTCACTGGGTAATTTATTCTGGCAGGATCAAGTGGGTAGCATACTTTCAAGCCTTGGCATATAAATAAGAACAGATGAATCCATTACAAAAATTAGGTAGACAGCAAAATAAGAAGCATTAACTTGTCTTTTCCTATAAGAAGTTACCAAAAAGCAAATTAAGTCTGCAGGGTTAATGATCTGTAATGGAAATAGTTAAGGCAGCAAATGTTGGGTGGGACGTGACATAACCAAGTCAAAAATCAAAGACAATCAAACAAACAAGATCCCTCAGCAAGACAGGGGATTAAAAAAGCACACCAGTAAACTCTCACTGTAAAATAACCCACAGAACTTCACTATAAAAAACAACCAAAGAAGATTTAAAATGTTGTGGAACTATTTGACAGTTTACTGAAAATACAGTGGACTAAAGTGAAACAACTTTAGAACATGAAGCATGAAGTATGCAGCTTTAGCTATACATCCAAATTCATTTTCTGCACTTTCACTCAGCATTGCTTCAGAAGACAACTGCTCTGCCCCTGGGGACTAGAGGACTCAGATCCACCTTGTCCTCAGCTGTCTTGCTTTCTTCATGCAGATGGTCACTGCTAGGCAAGCACAGCCACTTACCTCGTGCATTTTTATTGTTTCTTTGTCGACAGGACAGGTGGGTACTGCGTTCAGTCCTCTAGATTAAAAGAAGAGTTGTGTTAACCCACGGAATAATTGATTTATTTTACAAAATTAGGCGAAGCTGGAATCTGACTGGCAGAAATCAGTACTGGATACATTGGCAAGGCAATATATTCACATAACATAGACGGCTGAATTTCAGTATGTCAAAGGGCAAGGGGAGGATTTCCTTTATAAAGTCTCTTAAATGGCCAGCCATACCTCAAAGTCTGAAGTTAAGTATCTCTTACTGCAGGATTTCATTCGGTCTGTTGACACAATTCTTACAAAAGTCTAATGATGGTTTACACCAAACCTAGCTTGGGAAATCATTAATGTTCTAGTTTGTTAAAATAAGAAACGCACACCTGGTTAAGAAACATCCTATGAATTTAATAGTTACAGAGTAGGATGCTGCATCAGGCATAACTTTGATGTTCACAAAACACGTGTTTGGGCATTTGCCAAAGTGCCAGGTAGTACAGAACACAAGCAAAAACAGTCTTGCTACGAGGACTTATACTTGAAGCAGATGGTCACCTAACAATTAAGGATGAGGAAAAGGCAGAGGTATTTAATGCCTTTTTTGCCTCAGTATTGAATAGTAGCAACAGACCATCAGCTGCCCAGACGTCAGAGCTGGAGGACCACGACGGGGAGCAGTGACTTTCTATTTGTGGCCACCAAAATTGTAAGGGACCAGCTGCACCAGCTGAATGCTCCCAAGGCCATGAGCCCTGACAGGATTCCCTAGGGCACTGAGGCGAGCGTTGTATCTGGACCCCTCCCCACAATTTACCAAAGGTTGTGGAAGTCTGGGGAGGCCCCTGCTGGCTGGAAGCTGGCCAGTGTTATAGCCAGCTGCAAACAGGGCAGGAGAGAAGACCCAGGAAACGACAGACCTGTTGGTTTAACCTCAGTGCCCGGAAACGCCATGGAGAAGATTGTTCTGGGGGATATGGAGAGGCACTTAAAGAACAAAGCTGTTATCAGGCATAGCCAACACGAGTTCATCAAAGGAAAGTCCCGCCTTAGTAATTTGAGGCCACTAATTCTTGATCTATCTTCAATTTCCTACATTTTAGTCACTTTCATTGCAAGTAATTTAAGTCAGAGATAGTATAACAAATTACATCTTATCTGCTGTTCTCATGTCAAAGTGATATTTTCCTTCGTATGAATCAACAAAATATCATACCTAGGACTAATGTAAAAATCGATCATGGAAAGAATGTGACTTGTCTATGCCCCACTCAGGTGGGATACCATAAGCATCAAAAAGCACTTTGAAAAGGCTTTGATCCAGCAGCTACACAGCCAAACTCTGCCCAGAGCTCTGGGAGGCTATTAAGCTGAGTTTGTTACAGAAAGCGGTGAATTTGTAACAGAAAGCAGAGTTTGTCCTACAAGTGTTAATAAGACGTTTTTTAAATTAAAGGGGACCTTGTCACTCTGGCCATCTGCTTCTCACAAATGTCACATCTGAAAAAATCCCACTGTGTGTATTAAACCCAGCCTCTCTCTAGCACAAGCAGTGTGCTCCGCATTACAACAGTAAAGCAAGACCTACTGGCTCCAGTCTTAAAGAAGTCCTAAGATAAAGGATGAGAAAGCACACATTGAGGCAGTTGTGCAAAGGGAGGTAACCCAGAGGGAGAAAGTGCCAAACACCAAGCATCTAAAACTTATAAATAGTAAAAGGCAACACCCATGCACATAATTCAGCTTCTCTGCTGTCTTCCTGGGCCAAATCCTACCCATGTGCACATCAAACCATTTCACAGATCTGCAGGATAAGCCTATTTGCACCTGCAGATGAATCCCAAGCAGACAGATGCCAGCAGCCCTCTGATCTCACTGTAGTGTCGGATAATACTAACATCAGTTCAGTAACTTCACTAAAAGTAAGAAGGTATACGGAACCAAATGAAACCGACCTTGATTTAACCAGCAGTATCAGTAATGTGAAATATTAATGCAAAACATTCACCTGAATAGTACAGTAATAGACAGACAGACCTAGACAGCGTCTCACTCAATTACATTTAAGTTCATATCAAAACTTTCCTTATGCTGACTTCTCTACAGTTGTCAAAGCAATCCTGTATTCCCCAGCAGCACCAGGTAAGGTATTTAAAGATGCCTTTTAAAGACTGAGCACGCAGTCACTGAGTGCAGCAGTCCTTCCATCGACTCCTACAACATACTATCAGACCATTACTATTGTTATGAAACATACTGTCGGTTTATAGAAGGTGCTGACTTCTGTTTAAGAACAGGAGGACGGGGAGCCCGTCGATACGGAAGGAGTTTGTACTAACCGCAAAGTGAGAATGCACTGCTGGCAGAACCGGTGCCCACATCCTGTCTGGTGGGGATTGTGAAGGACTAGGTGGCAGTAGGCACACTTGTACCGGTCCTCTAAGGTCTCCACAAACTTGTAGTCGGTGTCGGGTTCGAAGTCCAGAGAAACAGCACTGGCAGAGTTCTGGCGTGTGAAGATGCCCGAGAGACCAGCGAGTTCGTCACAGGCCATGGAAGTCGTGCTGAAAAACCAGACATGGGAAGAGTCCTGCTAAACGCTCACCATCAGTCCCTTCACCTCAGCGACAGCCTGCGGCAGACTGCCGTCTGTCTGAGGGTGTTCATTTGCAGAAGGGTCCAACAGATTCCAGAGGGAAATGAGACATCAACGATGGAAGCACAACGGAATGCTCAGAGGGCCCCAAGACGATGCTTACAAGACAAGCACTGCTTCGGAAAGAGTTTCACAATCTGCAAATGATTCCCCAGAACAGAGAATTTTTTCTTGATTTTCTCGCAGCAACTGTTAGCCTCAAAAAAAGATTAGAACAGGTGCAGAAGGGTAAAGCAGAGGCCAAGTCTTGGCCCAAAGGTCTGCCAGGAAAGCTTAACGTAGAGCCCTCCCACACATTATCACAAATTCATTCCATTAATGCAGACAGAAGAGAGCTTTGTGATTCATGGTAAGGAACGCACACACACACACGCACAAAAAAAAAGGAGCAAAGGGATTTTACCTTCAGTTTAGGTGTTAGAAGAGCCAAAGCCTCTTATCTTGACATCTTTCTTTTTCCAGTTGACCGTTCATTTACAGCAGTAGACTATAGTCCTATTTTTTCGAAATTCTATTTAGTTGCGTGTCAGTTCTTGGCTATATTAACCCTGCCTGCAAGAAAAAAAAAGGAAGATTTCTTTCAGAAACATGCCATAAGTTATTTGCTCAACCTGTAAAAGCCAGCCCTAACCTTGAGATTTGCCATGGGTCCCTCAATCCTGCGGCACTTTTGTGCAAATAGCCCAAGACCTAGAGCTGCACAGCGCACCTGCCACAACCACCTTCTCCTAAATGAAAGAACGTAACTCAAGTTTGGTCTTCTGGTCATTTTTCTGTACCTCATTACTGACAGCGCATAGCACAACTCATGTATACACATTACAGCAAGGCTTACCCTCCATTTAAAGCGCTGCCTGTAGGCCCGTAGCAGTGCAGACGCTTTTTATTTGTGCAGACTCTGAGGAACCCTGTGACAGGGTTCAGCCATTTCACTGTGGAGGTGCTCAATGTCATAGCAGCGCTTGGGCACGCTGTTTCCCAGCTGAGCGCATCACCCTCCCTGTCAGTCACCTGAGTCACTTCTACTGGCAGTGGCCCCTCCCCAGAGGCCTGACTCAGCTCCTGCTAGGTCATGAGGGTGTCTGCTGTGTTAGCAGGGACGTGAGGCCGGCACATCACCACCACCAACCCTACAGATGACACCAAGCGGCACTCCAAGCACTGATACATGGCATATCCCATTCAGCCAAGGGCTCCTGGCCCACAAAGACAGCGATGAGCATGGCACAGCACAGAGCTTGAACATGGCTGTGGACCAGCTGAGGCTCAGAAAGCAATGTGTGTTTTCTGGCTGCTTCAAAATCCTGTGCTGGATGAGGGAATCCTGCAGGCCAGAGAAAGCAGGTGACTCAAAGGCAAGCCAAAACACGTGGCCAGCAAAAGGCAATCTGTTCGTTGTGGGCTTCACGGGCACTCACCCACCAGCCAGCAGGACAGGACGTGAGGCACGTCAGGCAGCACTGATTGTGTTGTCTGACCTTTTCTCCTCTGAAAACAGGATTCCCCTTCCTCTGGGGCTTACCGAGAATTATTTTATTTTCCTCGTGCCCGCTGAGGATGCAGAGAGGCAGCCTGAGGGACTACCAGCAGCAGAGCTCCCACAGCAGGTGAGCAATGGCTGCAGCGACCTGTGCAGTATGGGCCAGCTGCTGGAGCATTTCCAACAAACCCAGTGCTCAGCGAGAACCCCAAAACATGCTTTCTTCCTCTCACATATGAATGCTCCTTCCCATCTACATAACATCCAATTTCTCCAGCCCTGCCACATTCCCAGACTTGCATCGTCTGGCATTGTGGATTTAGCAGGTTGATGCTGCACTGTGTAAAAAGCGCATCAAACTAATCCATGGTTACCAGCTTTTGCCCTTAAGGGTCTACCCTGAAAGCCATCCCACGCTCAGACGACTCAGGACTTTGGCCATCACTGGATATTTTGTGACTGCTGCAGGACTTGTGGCCATTTCTGTGAGGAAAAGGGCCATGCAACACATATGGCCTGCGTGGGCTCTGCCGAGGGCCCTGGGGTGGCCACAGCCCCTGGTGGGGCCCAGCAGCTTCCCGCCATTTCCTAGAGCAAACCCTCAGCAACAGGGCGGCTCTTCCCACAGGCCTGGGACTGGGAGATGATGGGGGTAACACAGAAAAGAGGCACTGCACTTTGCCACATGGCGAAGCTGGAGTGGAGCCTGCCTGAACCAGTGCGGTTTGGCAGGGGACAAGCCCTGAGGAGGCAGAGGTGACGGCTGGGTGACAGACCTGCCACTGGCCAACGCTTGGCATGACGCATCCCCTCCGCCATCACAGTGGCTCCGGGTGGCTGCAAGAGCCCTTCTGACCCTCCTGGCCATGGCTGCCCACGCCTGTGCTCTTTGAGGTAAAACCTGTAGGAAACCATGAAGGGAAAAAGTGCTTTTTGTGAGCGCCCACCCGCCGCTGGTTGACTGAACCAACTTCCTGCTTGCGCCAGTGCCCGGCCCACGCTGGAGCCGAGGTGTGCTTTCACTTCTGCCTGCTCATGGCCGTGAACAAAGCGATGGCATCCTTCATGGCGTAAGTGGCGAGCGTTCCTAGTGTGCGTGTGAACCTCAGTCCTGACTGAAAACGGGTGATGCTGGTGGGCTCGTGCTGCGTAGCCATGCTCTTGTGGCGGGCATGCACGGCAAAGCTGCAGAGATTCTCATTACAACTCCACTGTAGAAGCACCCCAAAAAGTGAGACAATCTATGGGCACTGAAAATCTACATGTCAAAATTGGAACAGAATTCTGAGTGCACACTAGAGAAGCAGCTGGAATCACCAGAAGCCAAACACAAGCGCTACGAAGAGCTACCAGAGAGTGGGAGCTCAGTGGGAGCACAGCACAAAGAGCTCCCAGCTGAGCTCGCCCCTTGCTTCAGCACCCCAGCCCCTACACCAGCAGCAGAATGGACAGAATGTGTCTGAAACAACATTTTTATCTAGCTGCGTTGCATGCAGATACATATCTCACTGGAAATAATTCAGTGGGGAAATTTCATAACAAACACACAATTCCTTTATGCACTTTTAACTACCACCACACCAGACAAAGCCCAAACATTTCTGGTAAAATGGTCCATGCTTGGCATATCTTGCTGTTCAGAAGTGGAGTAAGACAGAAGCAGAACCTAAGAAGAGGAATCAACATGGGCCTGACTTATTATTATATAGCCATTACATTCACATTTCTAAAATGACTTTAAAGCAGTTGCCTCCAGCAGTGATGCTGCCACCAGCAGTCAGAATGGAGAAGACAGTGTAACACTGTCACTGAACTACTATGGACAGATAAACTTTTTTTAGCTATATACTCACTGCACACAGAGAAAAACACTCCTGTAATGCAGCAGTTCTTTTTTAAGACAGGATGTTTTTCCTGTTGTCTCTCACGTGAAACGGAGTTCCCAAGAGAGGTTATTGCATTGCCACATGAGCTCTGAGCACATCAGCCACTACAGCAGGCTGCAGCACCAAAACATCCAGGACAGCCAGCGCAAAGCATGGGCACTGAACACCACCATGTCGTTATCACAGGTTTGGTCATCACGCTTGGACAAGAAAACAGGACGCTTGGTCCTGCTGTCTAGCAAATAGGGGGTGCTTCCTGCTGAAAGCACAGTTTCAGCTGGGTTCATCGTGTAAGGGAAGATGATGCTCAGCTATGCTCCAAGGTTAGGGTGTTGCTCAGCAAAAAACACCTTTGCCCCAAGGCACTTGCTAGGAACAGGTCTTAAAGATGCCCCGTCCCTCCCAGTGCAGTTACCTACCTTGCGTGGCTTACCAGAACTGGAAACCTGTCTTAGTCAGGACGAGGAAAGTTTTGCAAAAGTCAATATACTTCAGAGGTCTAAGATCAATTCGTTTCATTGGGAGCTGACAGACAGAAATACAGTGGGAAAGAACATACCCTGAACTAAAATGACCCTCTCCAAGCTGTCGTATAAACTAGGTAGATTAGCTGCCTCCAGGACTTTTGAATTAAAATTACCAAGCCATATGATTTATTACTAATATAAGGCTTTACTATAGAAACACCACTTTCTGGGGACAACAAAGATACGCTCCAACTCTTAACATACACAGCTGAACAGTCTGCTAGAAGACTATTGTAGATGCCTACACGTTAAAATGCACACCTATCGAAGGTACAGCAGATTATGTTGAGTCATAGAAAAAAAACATGCAGATGACGCCACCTGACATTACTGCTGGATCATCACTGTCCCTCCTAACCCAGGAACAGACGCAATATTTTGCCTGGTGACAACAAAATACACTTGCAGAGTCCCTGCAGGGCAGAAGGATCCTGGCTGCATCACTTCTGGCCTCCCAGCCCCAAGGTTACAGCGGAAAAGGATCCAGCACGCACTCACCACTGAGACATGCAGGGCAGGCTCCTTCTTCACCTGGCAGCAGCTCAACCTCAGCTCAACCTCCAGAGCTACTCTGCTGCTGTCCTAATTGCTTAAAAATCACAGTGCAGTGACCAACTGGTAACCAGGAGAGAGTATTTCTAACAGCAGTAATTTCCTATCGGAATTTCCCCTGAGCTCCACAGAGCGTGTTGCTGCAGAGGGCAGCAGAACCAAATTTGATTTTGTTTGCATATAAACAATATTACCTAATTAAAATTTCAGTATTACCTTGTTCTAAAAGCTTACAGCAAACAGCACAACTTTACTAAGTGAGCACCAATTGGCTAATCTCCATAGGCAAAATTTCACCAAGCAGAGTAAGACAGAAAGGTTTCTTTAGCATAGAGTTACAGTCAAGCATCACAACGAATGCCCCTAGGAACAGACTCCACTGTCTTAAGGCACAGATTACAATACTGATAGCACTACAAAAAAACATTCATACAACCAGCAAAGTGTATGGAGTGTTGAAGTAGCTTCAATTTTATGACCAATTTTGCTTATTTGCTACATCTGCTATTTTCCCTGGATTTCCTAATCATGACTTAATTAATTTTGTATTATCAGTCAATCTCTCTAGATCTAACCAGCACAATATTATGTTACAGTAATATGGACTTTTGTCTTAAAATAACTGCATTCACAGCTGGAAATTAATTTTCTTCCTAACACCGCTGAGAGGTCACATTCAAGAGTCACTAAAAAAGACAAAGAAATCAACGAAGCTACTTCATAACTTAGCCATTAAAAAAAAAAAGTCACACTTTTCCAATGGCTGCATTTCAAGCTAGTGAATACCGATGGTCCTCAAGAGAATATCCTACGGGTTGTTCTCTGTCAGACCACCCTGCCACAGAGCTGAACAACTCTTTCATGTATCAACACGTGGATGTTTTACCGTCTTCCCAAGCACACCAGCAGCTCACGCAGAAAGGCGCCCGCATCCCTCCCCGCCTGCAGCCCTGCGCTCCAGGGGCTGCTCTGCAGCCTCAGGGGCAAACTCAGCCCCTTTCAGTCTCTGAAGCCTTCTCCTACCGCAGCCACGCAGCGCTCGCACATCCCCCTGCAGCAGCAAGCACCTGAACAGCTGCTTAAAGGTGTCGAAAAATTGTAACAGGATTAGATTCCAGCCATCGTTAACGAGACACGTTTTGGTAGAACTGTACCTCAGAACTGTAGCTGATCCTCAGCAGGGAGAAAACGAGAGCGAGCGAGCGTGCAGGAGTGTACGCTTTGTGGTTAAAACAACAGTACGAGCATTTTAAATCAGCAAGGGAGCGGAAATCCCCTGGTGTGGCTTTGAAAAGATCATGTCTAAAAATGTTTCAAAAGCGTTAGGACAGAAGCAAGCCATTTAAAAGCATTTTCCCTCGCAGGGTTGATGCAGTGACTGCAGAATGTGGAACAATATAAGGTCACCAAGAACTTTTCTCACAGTTTTTGTCCGTGATACGGAGGAGTCTTCATATTGATAACACCACTTTCACAAAAGCGGTGGGTGATGCGACCAAAGGAAAAGCAGATGGTCAGCAGGACGCACTGAAGGCTGTGAGGAAATCCAAGGTGCAGCCCTGCAAATCTGTACCTACACGAGCAGCCGCATCGCTTCAGCCACAGAGCTACCCCAGGAGCCTACCCTAAAGGCTGCATAGACATTTTACGTTTAAAACAGAACTTTCCAACCGAGATAAACCCACATTTTACGAAAATAAATGTTTGCACTTGGATTTGTAATAACTAAAGCTGCCATACACCCCATTTATTTCATAGCCTGAAGTTAACTGCACACACACGGGGCTCCTGGCAGCCTTCATCCTTGCAGACTCTGTGCATGCCAGCTCCTTTCCCTGGACCAAGATGTGCTTTCCTTCCTGCAGTGCCACAGGCTCCATCTAACCTCACTCCTTCCTTACTCTCCTCTGCCCTCTCCCCTGGCTTTCTAGGCTCTTCTCCCTTTATTTGGTACATTAACAAAGCGGTCCACTTGTGTACCTGGCCAGCCTCATCGGTCAAATAAGCCCCTAATTAAACAAAGTTATAGCAACTTCCCCTCTTCCCTCAAAGTAGGGCATCTTATTCTCTATATAAGCAATACTTTTCAGTACTCTTGTTATGTAAAACACAAATATTCCAAAGAAAGCTTCTGTTCTCTCTTGCAGCAAATGCCACACGCACTCTCTTTAGCCCTTTCCCTTTAATTAAGCTTGCTCTCAGAGCATTTCAAAGCTGGCTTAATCTCCAGCTCCCCTCCGCGGAGGCAGTTCAGCCTACTGCATGTTCTCCTGAACCTTCCCTGAAGCTCCAGAACAGACAAGTCAACACTGAAGCCACTACAATGTTGGCAAAGTAAAAGGCATCTATTTGAAGGCAGGCTTCTTTTTTATGCGATCAATTAAACGGATCCAAGCTGCATTCCTAGACAGAGCCTAAGCTCACTTCTATGGCTAAGCCTTAGGAAATACGATTCTGTACTTGCAACGAATTCACATCCTTAGGATGCACCTTGGCCAAGCTGTCGACTACATACTTTGTCTGCACAGATTGGCAACAGGAGAGCAAAACAACTCCGACACAGCTTCTCCTTAACACGGGCAGCTCTGGAGGCAGCGCCCATCCAGCCGGTGCCATGAGGAGGAGGCAGCGCTGCAGAGAGCACAACGCTCTGCGAGCAGAGCTCCAGGAAGCACCATCTGCTTCTGGGAAGCTTTGGGGAAAACCCCAAATGGAGAAGTTGAGTAGGAGCAGGATCTTCATTTTAAACAATCTCACTCTGCAGATGAGTAGAAAGCGGTAGTCCAGGATTATTGTTCAGGGGCACCCCTCGATGTCCTGAGGTGCTAAGTGCAGTGCTGAAGACCCTGGCCAAGGCAGGAGGAACCAGCAAGAAGCATCAGCAAGGTTCAAGCACACACAACAGGATGATGGTAAGAGAACAGACAGACAGGAACAGCATTTAGGAATGAGGGGAAAGAAACAAACACACAAGAACCACATAAAGAAGAAAAAGATATTGAAACGAGGTAACAATAAAGGGTGGAGAGTAAGACAACTGTTTTTTTCTTGAAGTGTATCAGAACCAAAGTGAAGTCCTCACATTTCCTAACAAATATAATAGGCCACCATGCTTTTTGCAGGACTAGGTCCAAGAGGCTTTGACGTTACCTCTCCTTCCCCGCCCCAAGGGCACACATTGTCCAGGACCTCACTTGGTTTGATTTCAGTTGGTGTGGCCATTCGTGCCTATCTGAGGCACAAGAGAGTCTTGTGTTTAATTTTCCATGCACCCAACCATATGACTTGGTCTCAATGCATGACTTAATCAGCACGCACACAGAAATCTCTGAATATACTCCATGGTTATCCATCCGCAGTACTAGGATAAACTCAAAGTCTGCTAAGTTCTCCACAATCCAGGAGATTTTGGCAGGCCACCCATTTCTTCTCAAACACTCACTAGTTCTAGAGATTAAAAATTCCCTTCAGCACAGCTGCAGGAATTCATGAGCTCAGTGGATTTTGCTCAAATGCACACATGTGGCTGGTGACATATGGACACATGTTTTTCTAGCCTCTGATGAGGTAACTGCCTGTGTCAGAAACCAAATGGTATCAGTGACCCTATGATCTTGGGAAAGTGATGACAGTGAAGATTGTCACTACTGTCTTTTCTTAAAAACAAGAATAGGGAAAGGACACATTCTTAAGAAGTCTCAATGAGATCAAACGTGACACACTGGAGATTTGTGGAGTTACAAACAGGGGGTGGAGCTTTCACAGGACCCAATATCAGGTAAGACACCACGTAAGAAGGATGCTAACACACTTAGGGTGTGCCCAGCCCTCCTCCTGCTGCTGGCACCAGTTCTAGCTTCACTGCTCCCAGCAGTGAACATCACTGTGTTTTCAAGTGACCTCAGGGTGCGTCTCAGGCATCACCAAAGTGAACGTATGTAATTTCTCAGGGAAAGACTGCCATGAGATGAGGCTTAATGTCAATGACAAAGGAACAGGCAAACACAAGTTTTTTCTTTACAGATAGTGCCCAATAGCCTTGCATAGTATGTTCAGTTGAATATGTGATCTGGTCACCATTTACACTGCTGTCTCTAGGACAGCATTAAGAAATGGAACCCGTGACTTTGCTTTCTTATTTAGTAAGGGCCACATCCAGCTTCAAGCGCATGGATTCAGTGTTGGTTCAGGGCAGAAACTCCATGCCTGAGACTGATACATGGCCTCTGAACAGATGAGGCTGAAAATCATGACTTAGAAATGATAGGACCTGCGTGCGTCTCACGGTGACCACATTGGGCAAAGCTGCTTTGCAGATCGTTCCTCTCATTGAGGCTTGTTTAGTCACTAGGTGGCTTTGCGTAATAATAACTTTTCAATATTATCATCTGCAAAACAAGGACACAGCTGCATGCATGCCCCCAGAGAATCCCGTATGCAAATGTCAATATATTACAAACATAAACTCCCTTTATCAGTTCCCCACACAAAGACATACAGACTTAGCTAGACACTCTGGGCAGTCCCATATCAAAACCACTGTGGTTTGGGGTGCCGACAGTTTCTCACACACTTATTTATCTATTGCAAAGCTGAGATGTAGAGACTGTGGAAATTTTTGCAATGTTTTTATTAACAATATGCATGACTCAAGTTTCCTTACCTTCCTGAGCACTGCTACTCAGTGGGGTAAAGAGGTTAGCCTCTTTCCTGGGCTGAGGGAAGGTGGTGGAACAACTGCATGTACAACCCAAATGGTGCCGATAATGGAGGGACGAACAGTGTGAACACGAACTCTTCATGGTCATCAGCCAAGAAACTTGAGAAGGACCAGAAAAGAGAAGAAGAGGCTCCGACGTTGTCACTGCAAATCAGGGCACAGACCCAAGGGGACACTGGCTAGCAAGTCACTAAACATGGTGGAGAATGGGATGTCTACAAGATGAAAGAAAATGCCCATACCACTGCAGCTATCACCAGCGATCTCAAGATCAAGAGCCCAACAAATGTTATAATTCATACAGAGTCCCTGGAGGACCAGAGAGATAAATATTCTCTCCATAGTCAGCTATTAATTGAGGATAAATAACTTTTATTTATAATCAAAGGGTCAGAAAAAGAATGAAAAAAGATATAGACCTACAGGTTAGCATAAAGAAAAGACAGAAAGCCTGGGAGATCAAGCACCCAGCAACTCTGTAGCTGTACGCCGAAGTGATTACGCAGTCACCCAAAAATGTTCAGCACAAAACGAATAGCGCTCAACCTATTTGGGACCAAGATTATTTAATGTATTTGTTGGCAACATGGACACTAGGATTGAGTGCACCCTCAGCCAGTTTGCTGATGACACCAAGCTGTGTGGTGCGGTTGGCACACTGGAGGGAAGGGAGGCCACCAGCAGGGACCTGGACAGGCAGGAGGGGGGGCTTATGAGAGCCTCATGGAGTTCAACAAGGCTAAGTGCAAGGTCCTGCAGCCGGCTCAGGGCAATCCCAAGCACAGATACAGACTGGGCAGGGAATGGATTGAGAACAGGCTGAGGAGAAGGTCTTGGGGGTACAGGATGAAAAGCTTGACGTGAGGCAGCAGTGTGCACTTGCAGCCCAGAAAGCCAACTGTGTCCTGGGCTGCATCAAAAGCGGCTTGACCAGTAGGTCAGGGAGGTGACTGTCCCCCTCTGCTCTGCCCTTGCGAGGTCCCACTCACAAGACTGCATCCAGGCCTGGGGCCCCCAGCACAAAAAGGAGATGGAGCTGTTGGAGCAGGTTCAGAGGAAGCCATGAGGATGGAGCTGGAGCACCTCTTCTATGAAGAAAGGCTAAGGGAGCTGGGCTCGTTCTGCTTGGAGAAGAGAAGGCTCCAGGGAGACCTCATTGCGGCCTTCCAGTACTTAAAGGGAGCCTACAGGAAAACTGGGGAGGGACACTTTAACAGGGAGCGTAATGCTAGGACAAGGGTAACTGTTTTATACTAAAATAGGGTAGATGTAGATTAGGCGTGAGGAGGAGATTCTTTACTCAGAGGGCGGTGAGGCGCTGGCACAGCTGCCCAGAGAGCTGTGAGTGCCCCATCCCTGGAGGTGCTCAAGGCTGGGCTGGATGGGCCCTGGGCAGCCTGACCTGGTGGGTGGCAGCCCTGCCCATGGCTGGGGGACGGGACTGGCTGAGCTTTAAGGTCTCTTCCAACCCAAACCACTCTGTGACCTGATCCATAGCTCTCTGCTTTGATGGCTATGCAAAAACTATGCTCCTGTCTTCAGGATATTGTTTAGCAAGCATGTGGGTGAAACAAAGAGCTGTCTGGCTTTTGTTCTTTGCATTCAATGGAAATGCCTTTTGTCAAAGTTTCCAACAACAGCTTTCCAGCTTTAAAATATTGTCCCCTCCTGCACATCATTTCTCATTCTCTCCAAACTGTGATTTCTGTTTCAGTGCATCTTCCTGTGACCCCTGCAGTGTCTGTGAGAGCTTTTCTTCCTTTCTTCCTGACTTTTACTGATCTCCTGGCAGTTAACACCCCTTTAGCCAAAGCTTCCTGCCAGTTACCCACAAGTTCACCAGAGGCTGCAGGCCATCCTCCTGCAGAAGCTGAACACCAGGCCTCTCCTCCAGCACCCATGCTGGGGATGCCAGCTCAGACATAGCCCACGGCCACGTCTACAGCCCTCTCCTGCAGCCCCTCCTACCCAAATCCGACACAGCCAGCCCAGATTACCTGTGGGTCCATAACCTTCATCCCTCTCTCCTGGACTTAAAGCATAACATCTCCACAGTGTTTCGTATCTCCGTGTGACGCAGTACGGCTTGTCTGCTTATGCGCTTGTCCATCATCCTCCTGCTTTCCAAACACCTGGTTCACTAGCAATGCAAACCATACTTATTTACCCATCCAGCATGACCAGGGTTCGTTTTTCCAAACCACAGCTACAGCCACATCACCTCTCTGCCCATCCTTCCACTTCCTCCCCACACCAAAGCCTGCACAGCCTGCTCTCCTCCCCAGGCTCTCCAGCCCCTGCCAGCTTGAGCAGTTTAGAAGGTGGTTTCATGATGGGCAGGCAAGGACACCAGGCCCCACCGCCTCATTGCTCTGTGTTTCAGCAAGCTGCTGGCAGGGCTGATGCTGGCAGGCTGTTCTACCTCAGACCTGGACCATGTAACGGTTTGGGTTGGAGGAGACCTAAAGCCCACCCAGCCCCACCCCCCTGCCATGGGCAGGGCTGCCACCCACCAGATCAGGCTGCCCACGGCCCCTCCAGCCCGGCCTTAAGCACCTCCAGGGCTGGAGCACCCGCGGTGCCTCTGGACACGCGGCGGTCGCCCTGCCTGAGGTCCCTCTGCTCCCACCGCTCTCCCGCCCCAGCCCAGGGCTGCGCCCGCACGCACTCCTCTCCTGTGACAGCAGCCCGGGGGGCACCGCAGGATCCCCGAGACGGGGGAAGCCCGGAGCGCCGCGGCCGGNCGGAGCGCCGCTGCCGGCCTGCGCGGGGCCGCGGGCGGGCAGGACCCGGCGGCGCCCCCTCACTGAGGGGAGATCCCCGCCCACGCGCCCCCACCGTCCCAGCGAGCAGCGCGGGAAGGAGCGGCGCCAGGCTCTCCTCAGCCGCCTCGCGTCCCCGCCAGCCCCGGCCCCGCTCCACTTCCGCCACCTGCCCGCCCGCCCATCCCCGCCGCACCTGCGCCGGAGCTCGCTGCCCGGGGACCGGGGCCGGGGGAGGCGTGCGGGCGGCCCTGGCAGCACGGGGCGCGGCTCCGAGCGGACTGTGGGAGCGCAAGCGCCGCCGCTTTCGGTTTCATGGCAACCCCGGGGCGGGGAGAGCCGGGCGGGGGAGGGCGGGGACGGAGCTCCTCCCCGCCGAGCCCTGGCAGCCCCTGCGCACCGCCACCGCCGTTCTGGGCCGAGGCGACAGAACAAGAGCAGCCCCCGCGCCTAAAGGTAAATGGACGCGTTCCGTGGGGGCGGGATGGGGCTCCCGGGACGCGCAGGTCCTCATCCTGCTGAGAAATGCTTCACCGCCCCCAGAACGTCACCTCCAGGTGACAAAGGGTGTGCCCATCGCCCAGCACCCGGGGGCAGCCCTCGGTGCTGCCAGCAGAGCAGCGGCGGCGGAACGGAGATCCCCGACCCTCAGCGGTTACCTCGGCGATAGCCCTGAGGAAACCTCAGCCAGCAGCAGCGAGCATTCATTTTGCTGCTATGATTTTGGTGTACAAAGCTGCACTTAAGATTTTTAAAAAGTTTTACTTAAGTATTGATTTTAGGATGCCCATTGTATGAGCGGGCCAGTACCCTATCGAGTAGCTTAGATACCATTCCCTGCACGCTTTGATCTCCCCTCCTGCTTGAGCAGGGATTTTTCATCCCTGATTCACCAGAAGCAGGCTGCAAATGGCATTACAGAACATATTTTTCTTCTGTATCTCACACACAACTTCCTGTGATGTGAAAGCAGATCTCTGCCTGTAACTCACTCAGCAAAAGCAAAACTCTGAGGCTGAGCCCTTCCAACCTCCGGAAGAGCTGGTGGAGGTTCACCACGTTGACTAGAAGGACCGAGCTGTAATCAGCACGTTTTACGCTGCACCACTTCGCACTGCAGCTGTGACAGCTGCTAACTCCTCTACAGTTTCCTTTCCATTTTGAAATGTAAACCTACAGAAACCCTTTCAAGCAGTTTCTCTTGGCCCTGGCTTAGCTTTCATTTCTGACAACATCTCTGCCTAGCACCGGCTCTCACTGCAGCCCCTTCGCCAGCAAGGGGCTCAGCACTCTGTAGTAACCTCCATCCTCTCCCCTTAACTTCGTAATTCCACTTGACTCATACTCATCTCCCCAGAGGGAGCTACTGGTTTGTGCTCTGTGAAGTTTCCAGAAAAAACCTCTATGAATTAAGCACAACAACGATGAAAACCAAAACCTAAGGACACAGGTCACGGTAATTCCTTTCACTTGTTATCAACTGCATAAGAAAGTAAACTGCTTTACTATGATGTGCAACGTTTAGTGATTGATTTTATTGATGCAGAAATACCTGCTTAACTTCATACCCATTCTGATTTAAAGTGCAACAATTAATATGGTATTTTTGTACATCCATATTTTGCAAGTGTTGTTCCTTAGAAGACGTAGATCAAATTATGCCTTGCATTTGTAAAACCTGTCATTTTTAGTACCGTTTTGCTTTATTAACTAAAATAAACTGTACAAAAAGCTGTAGTTACATTAGCTTTGAACAATGTAGGATACACGTTCTCTGCCAAACTTTAGTGTGCAAACATTTTACATTTTTTAAAGTGACAAAATTAAGCCAACCTTGGAGTCGGAGTTCATTACTACATTACAAAAACAGGAGACTAGATATGGCAAAAGAAATTTCCCACTGAAATCAACACCATTGTATAATTTTATTTCTAATTCTTAAAAAAATATAAATGAATTTAGAAGAGAATCACAGTATAAGGGCCCTAACATATCAGACCATTACAAGGTACATAAAAATAGAAGACACAGATTTCTTTGAAACTTTAATCCTTTGATTAAGCAGCAAGCATATCACTCTCCAGGCAAACACTGCTTAAAACAAACCCTACCCCCGAAAACAGGACGTGCAAACTGTATGCACATATTCTGCAAAGCACACAATAAAGACATTTTGCTATGTACATACTTATTTAGTACTACAAACGCTAGGAAATCCCTACTGTGTGCTACAGTGTTTGTAAATTAAGAAATACTACCCACCTCTGACCCTCCCGCCCCCCTTCAAATACAGCACCTTTGCCCAGTTATAGAATATTTAAACAAGTTTAAACTGAATTACAATGTACTGAACAGTTTTATAGCAGTTGGTGGCGGCCAACTCTACTGCAACACCCAACATTCTGCGTACTGAAGTCTATCGACAAGAGACAAGACAAAAATTAGCAAAGATACAATACACACACCTGGGAGACTCAATGCTTTAAAAAAAAAAAAAAAAAAAGAATGAGGAATACTGAAGATGTACCCTACCACTGTCAACAATTAAACTGAGATACTCAGGATGTCAAAATGGGTTTCCTATCAGTTTTAAAATCTGGAGGGCAGCCAGATCTGTACGTGGCTGTGGAGGGGACACGTAGGACTTCCAGAACACAAGTTTGGGTGATCACACATTCCTCAGCGCTCGTTTTACAATGCTGCTTTTCTTAGGAGAGGGGTCATCTGATGCTCACACAGTGGCTAAGAACCTGCTCTGGTGCAGAAGAAAACTCCTAAGAAGGGCCTTTTGTATGAGACCTCGGCACATTAGTGAAAGCTGTTCAGAAAGAGAAATCAAGTTTGATCTGGAAATATTTTGAACTGAACTATGAAGGTCAACACTTACTAATTGCAATAGCAATTAATTGCAATTAACTATTAATTAATTGCAATTCAGGTCACAAATATCAGTCTCCAATACTAGATTTACAAAGGAAATGAGAGATCTGATGCTGTAAGAACTTCCCTTTGCAGAAATGATAGGCGGTAGCCAACTGCTAAGCTGATGGTTAGAGCACCCAATTCACCCAGGGAGAGCACATTCCTTTTTCAAATATAGTTTCATCTCAGTCATGGGCAAATCTAGCTAACAACAGAATGGATTTAAAAGGGTTTTCAAACACCACTTCAGTTATAAACAAAAATGATTTTCTAGAATAGCATGGCAGTCAATGTTCCTGCACAGTCAACAACACTGTGCTTTCTATAGCTCGATTCAGACCACAGTTTCAAACACTGCTATCCAAAATTGGAGCCTGGTTTACTTGGAAGGTACAGGTGTCTAGTTTAAAAAAAAAAAAACAAAAAACCAAACATGGAAAAACACCGCTGGGCGTGAAGCAAGGTTTTTGGACAAGAAGAATATAATAAATACAGTGGAAAAAATAACCTTTTAATCTCCTAAATTGGGAAGCAGTAATTAATACCCAGATGCAGATTTTACTTAGTGAATAAAACAAAATAAACCACGACAGCCTTAACCCAGCTCATCAATCAGCCAGCAACAGCAGAAATCAGACGCTCAGTTCACGCTGAGCCTGGGCTGGCAGCAGACAGCCCTATTACTGCACCATTCCACCACCGCCATCAGCCTCTGTACTTCCACCATGAATCTTAGGCAAGATATCACTGATCTAGCACACATGGACTGCAAACAGACCTTCTCAGAGGAAGAAAATTCTACTGTACTCAAATTAGAAGACTTAGCAGAGTAACTAATTAAACGAGTGGTTCTTGCTAAGCAGTTCCTCTCCTGTCACCCCCCTGGGTGCTGGAAGTTGCTGCCTCTCTCCACCTCAGCCTACAAGAGATGCTGCAGCAGGAAACTGGACTCCAGTTTTCAGATAACTTCTACAATTAGAACACACGTGAGATTTATTCTGTTTGGTACCATAGCTCATTGGGTTTTCAGAACACTCTTTAAGAGGACTATTTAATAAGAAAGTACCTTTTTTAAACAAGAAAAAGCATTCTGGGAAAAACATTAAGAATCATCTACGTTTAACAACTGCATGAAATGCTTCTAGTGTTATCTAAACAGGGCCAAAAATTCTGAGCCTAAGGCCATTAGTTTTTTTTCCTCCACTAAGAAGTAAAAAAAATTAAAAAATAAAATAAAATTACACACAAAAAACCCACTACATTTAAGTCTCCTACAATATTACTTATTCCTAGATTTGCCAGACTACTTTCCTGTAGTTAGATGCTTGACTACAAAGAACGGTAATAAAATAAATAGAGTAAAAATCAGATAAACCAAATCCTGGTGTGTTGAACACGTAACTCATGTACGAAGTTAGCTTCCTTCAACAGTTATTCGCACAGAGGAGGGCTGTATTGTAGGCTTTGTTCTTCTGTACAAGTCTTCTACAAAAAATATTTTTATACAGGTGGTCATTCACGTGGTTCCAGTACTGGTTATTATCTTGCTCCTCTGTAAAACTGGTCTGCTACCTGTGAAGGCTTGCTCTTTTCTCCCCTTCATTATTTGGAAAAAAAAAGTACATTGACAGAGTTTTTCAGATGTAGGAGTTAGCATAATTCTGCTTTATTTCTTCAGTGCAGAGTGGACTGAGATTCTGTCTGAATTCCGATCAGTGAGGGAGGCTGCTGGCCGCTGACAGTGGTTAGCACTGGCCTTGGGTTCAGACGGGGAGGCATGGAGTTAGCGGGGCGGATGAGAGGTGGGGGAGGCTGATTTAGAGTTGGCCTTGGCTGAATAAATCGCGCCTGCTGTTGGAGCGGCGGAGGCTGACGATGGAGAGCAGGAGCAGCAGGAAGCGCTGGACGAAGTAACGGGGGTGGCTGATTTAAAGTTGCCATGGGAGCGGTAGGAGCTGGAGCAGATGCCTGTGCTGGAGGTGAAGGGCCTAAACACTGAGTGGTCGGAGTGCTTTGTGCCTGCACAAAGGACAAAGACAAGAGTGCGTGAAGAGCCGTCCTAGCTGGAACGCAATGCCGTTGGGGTTGCCACTGTCCACTACACAGGAAACAGCATTTAAAAAACAAAACCAAAAAACTGAGAAGTTACTGAAAAGAAATCACCAACCAAAATATGATAGAGAGCAGAACTAAAAATATTTATGAAGCAAGAGTCTTCTTTCTAGAACAAGAACTGTATTTTAACAATAAAACAGTAACGTGATTGTCACTATGAAAGGTGCAGTCCTGTTCCCAGCGGGTTAACGACATTGGCTGAAGTTCTATGCAAGCTTATCATCATTCTTTAGAATGTGGTTTGCCACTCCACACCAGTTAACCTTACATTATATCACTAAATAAAATGCTGTTCCTCAACCCATGCTTACTTATATCTGGTACACAAAACACACCTCATCTTCTTCATCAGTGCTCTTTCCTGATGGCACATTAGAAGTATTTTTTGTGTCCTCCCCTAAAGCAGAAGCATCACCATTAGAAGCCAGGGTTCCTTGTTCCGCTTCCCATTCCTGCAATACCTCCTCTAAGTTAAACCGACGCCTGTAGTTTACAAAGAAGTTCTTCACTTGGCCAACAGTCTTGTTGCCAATTACATCTGCAATAGCTTGAAAATCTTTACCATATTTGCGGACACCTGGAAGGCAAAGTAAATAACATAGCTGTGAAGGATCAGTCAGACACAGCTACGTGTGATGTATTTATAGAAAGAACCTATGGGACCTGCAAACCAAGGACTCACTAATGAGGAGGATTTCTCAATTAGGAGAAGGCCTCAATTTCCATTAAAACAAAAAATTTTAATTGCATAGCTATCAACATGTAAATCAAGAACTTTATTAAAAGGTCATTACCCATTCTTCTTAAAAATCCTGGCTTACTCACCAGGCCTCCCAACCTCAAACCACAGAGATCTGGCCTCTGACAAATGAAGTACATCTTTCAGTGTGCTTGGACTAAAGGCAGAAGCCCAAGCTAAGTTCAGGATGGGAAAAGGAGGGTGACTGAACATGTGCGTATAGCTGTAACGGGGTATACTGCTAGAAATGCCAAGTGACAAGCTTGGCAAAGTAGACAAGGCTTCTGTAGGTTCCCTCCACGCCAGCTGCTCACAGCCCGTGCAATAGCTGGTCAGCAGAGTGCTGAGCACAGGGGGCACAGTTCTGAGAGCCATGATATACTGCTTATTCCTCCACTTGTGACATGCTCCACTGAGGCTACAGAGAGTAACTGGCAAGTGTTCACTGGACAAAGTCTTTGTAAAGCTTTCATTCACCATTCAAGCTGGATAAACGAATCTGGGGTTTTGGACAACCACCTGGGGGAACATAAACAAATATAAGCCAGTGGTGTCTGTTTCTAAGACAGCCTAGCACAAGCCTCCAGGATCAAATTCTCCAGCAAGGAGCAGCATGACAGAAAATCTTTGTGTTGTTGTTTTTGCTCACTTTCAAGTCAGTATCAGTATGTTACAAGCACTCCACAAGAAAACACTGCTGGTCCTTTCCAAAAATCCCAACAATGCTTTCCAAAGTTCTAAAATGACATTTGCATATAACATGAAAAAAATGATTACAGAGTTTTACATTTTTAAACCTAAAATTGGAATTATAATCTGAAATTGTGGTTCTGTTCCATTTAAAGTCTAGTTCCTCCTCTTGCCTGCTTAAGAAGCAAATCCTCATCTTAGAGCACAGATGCACAAAGTATATTTTTAATCAGAAGCGGCCAGAGGTGTGAAACCTAAAGAAATAAAAAAGTTACATGAATGTACTCTATGGTGCTACAAGGCACGCTCCACCCTCAATAAACAGAAGACTCATTTTTTTCTCTTAGCTGTGCATGAGCGAATTACAATTTGACTTGTGATGTGAAAACTCCTGATAGCTGCAGCGTTTAGAGGACAGGCACTCACTCAGTCTCACCACAGGAAGGGAAGCGTATGCCTCACTTTGTGTTGCTTCAGAAAGTGAAACAAAAGATTCAGACAGTGAGAGTTGTTTCAAATCTGAAAGCTGTGCTTCTTTTCCACTTAATCGTTAAAAGTGTGACCTTCAGCCTGTTCTGCTGTTTTGGACTTTCTTCATTAACAGGCACTTCTGCTGTGGCACATACCCTGGCTGCAATTTAACAGAAAACTTCAGCTCCAGGATAGCAACAATTACTGTAGCTGAAGCTGATGTTACAGCTGGCAAGAGCTTGGCTACATTATTTAAGATCTTTTATGGGACATAGAAAAGAGTCCAACCACTCTGACTGCTAGAACCCTGGAAAGAAAACAAAAGGACCTCGCAGAGCCTCGTGGGAGGGCACGTACATACATATCTAGGGAAGGCAAATGCCGGGATTTGGCTCTGCATTATCAGTTGTACAAGGTATTAGCTAAACCCCTAAACAGCTGCATGCGCTCACAGAGCACTCCCTCCAGTGTTTTAATATTCTTGGATTGCCCTACCATTATCACCCTTCCTACTTTATAATGATCATGAAATAGCTAGCAACATATCTAACATCCTACAGAATTCACTGAGCAGAGTGCCCAGCAGAACAAAGCACATTTTTGTTCCGAAACTGGTTTAGACTTTTAGTGATTTCAGGGTTTTCTGTTATTAAGCTGTCTGTACTTTCCCTTAACCTGCAAACCAGCTGAACCTGTTAGCTAATTTCAACTTAAGTTGACAGAGACAAGGTTTTAAAGCCTCCTTCCAAGCAGACAGTTTGAAAACAGTGCATCATGTCTTCACTAGGAGCCCAGCTGTGAGAAACATCTGAAGAAAAGCAAATCTCATCAGTTTAGCTACACACAGCACTACCCATTTAGGAGTCTTTTCAGAGTGTTATTTAGCAGTGCCGTAGCATCACCACAATGACTTATGTATAAGGATGTAGTAGAGCACTTTAAAGCTGCAGAAACAGGAATTCAGTATATATTTTCAGGAAATTTTTACACATAAGGTGCTGGTACATCTGTAAGAGTTGATACCAACTCATCATTCTTTTCAAACTGGAGCACACTACATGCACATTCTTACACAAATTCTGTGCTGAATGCCACTCAAATTATTTCTAAAGAGTTTAGTATGTTTTTCAGTAAGAACAATTTTATTTTGCTGCTGCAAGAGAAATTCAAAACACAACTGCATAGCCTCACTTCACAGACGTGAATACCTCTCCTAGGGCTCACCCAAAACTAGTCCTGATCCTTCAAGCTCCTCAAAACTCTGCGCAGTGCACTTCAACGTACACATGCCCAGCATTACAGTGTTTCATCTTAGATGTCTAAACCAGAGAAACTCATAAACCAAAGTTTCACACTGCCTGTGCTGTCTAATGCTGTGCAGCACAAGCAGCGTTGCCAGGCACACAAGAACATTAGCTTGGGTGCAAAGCAATATAATACAGCACCCCAATGAGGCAGGAACAGTTAACCACAACCTCCACGTTACGACAGCTGCAGTTCCACTGTGGTGTGATTATGGTGCTCCTCAGAACTAGCTTACACAGAGTTAGGTCCTGGTTTTCCCAACTCTTTTCCACTGTTACGACATGAAAACACGCCTGCTTTTCAATTCAAATGTTGTTGTTTCGAACAAGCCCAAAACATTTTTGCAAATACAAATTTCAATTGGCTGAAATCTTAGTTTCAAAAGCTGACTGTGCTCACACAGTTCCATACACAAATAAAGTCTGTAAGTTCGTAACACCTCACATGACAAACTGGCCCAATGCATGCAATAACTATTCAGACAAAGCCCAACGGTAACTTGATTAATTATACCGCAAAGGACTGGCTGAAAGATCTTAAGCCTGTGTTCTTCACCCCACTGCAAGCAGCCATGCTACTTTTAAGATTACACATACAGCTTTTTTTTTTTTTTTTTTTTTTAAAAAAAATTTCAGATCTTCTTCAGTTACTGCCAATCTCTTGAGATTAGCCCACAGGCTACAAGAGTTAGTTCATGTTTAGAAAAAACAGTACTAAAACTGTACTACTGCAGATTATTTTTCTGATTCCACGATAGGATTTCATGTCTGAATTACAGTGAACAGATCACAGAACTGTCACCTACCTGTTTAATGCTGATGATTTTTGTAAAATTATTAGGTGTACGTGCCGAAATGCATCAATTCATTTGATGGAATAAATCTATTTTAAGCATACGAACTGGATGTCCCTATGCTCAGGCCAACTGACAAGTTCCAGCCTAACACACGCTACGCTAGCTTTTAGTACAGCAACTATGGCTACTTCCTTTAAAAAAAAAAAAAGTCAGAGCAAAAAATAGCATAGCTCTTTCAAACATGAGGCTGCTAGTTCAAGCAATTACTTTGAAGCAAGGGCTCACGGTCCATGCTGTTCCTCAGCCTGGGGGTGGGATGTTAACACCTACAACAGTCACATGCTAGGAGGGGATAACAGACAACAGATAAGGACAGGATAAGAATACTTTGTCCCTCATGCTAAGGTGTTCTCCCATCCCTGTTTTAGATAGTGGACAAAGAAGGGAACTAAAAAGGAACCAATATACAGAATATGATCTTGGAAGTCCAGTAAAAACAGATTTGTTCCAGTAAGAAGTATTAACTATCGAAGCTGATTACCTTTATAAAGTACAAAACATTTCACCAGGGAGAGGCGAGTAGAGAACTCCTCTCCAGGCAGGCATTACCAATTATTTCTCTTTTTTCCATGCTCCAGTTATAATTTCCATTGTTGGTTACATAGTGCCATAGCTTAACAAAAGCTTAATGCATTCTTATCACTCCCCAAATTGTTCCTTAGTTCTCTGACAATTAAACCCCGAAAATGCAAGGTGATTTGAATCTGTTCATCCTAAGGTAAGCGCAATGAACCTGGATTTTCCTCCAGTTCTGCAGCGAGTATTCTACCTTTCAGATCACCATATCAAAGATAAGCACCTCCTCGTGTTGCATTTGGGAAGAAAATTAAAAAGTAAGCTATTTAGCAATACTGAAAGAACTCAGGACAGAAAACAGTTTGGAGATGCAAATCCCAGTTTCAGAGGCATGCAAGTTGAAAGGCATGACTTCAGACACACCATTCTCTTCAGCATTTCCAATCACATTTCAAAATAAGCCTAATTTCAGGTTCAGTCATCTGGCCAATAACTACCAGGGATGGCACAACTGGCAACTTTATACTGATATCCCGATCCAGTTGAAGGTTTTGTACTAAAATTCAGTCTTTCATTTTAAAGCAGGTGAAAAACACTGGGATATACTGTAGATACGTGTAACTGAGCTGATCTGCATTATCTTAGAAACAATGACCTACAGAAGTGAGTCAACATATAACGACTTCAAAACAGTAACAGGCTATCTACATATATCCTTTGCATGTTCCTTGATTAGGCAGTGCATGTTAAACCAAGGCAAGAATCACTTTTCCTTCATACAAATGAAGTAATTGCAAATTAGCCATATCAATAGCCTGCTAGAAAATTTTATTCTTTTTTTCCCCCCTCCAGTAAGACTTTCAGTTCAGCATCCATTCAGAGTCTTACAGGCTCCCACTGGGTAGGGGCTCTTTTATTCCCTCACCAACAGAGAAAAGCAACTGTTCTTTTCTGTAAAGCAATTTTATTTCTGCCTTTAAGGATATGGATAGATGTCCTAAGAAACATTTGCTTTAAATTTTATTACTCCAACTACTACTGCCTGAACACCTCTCAAAATCCTTTGCATCGGATTTCAGGTCACTACTACTATAAACATACCTTGTACTGCAAGAAGCTGCTCTTCTGTGGTCCAACGGGCATTGATTTTCTGATTAGACTATTAAAATTAGAGAAATGGCACAAAGATCATTAAAGTGTTTCAACAGCTATAAAATATCTGAGCATTAGAATGTGTTTTAGTTGCATTACAGATTGTAACATAACTAAAAATCTCTTTTTTATATAGAGAATATGTATGAATATGGTATAAGCCATAAATTTATTAGTTTTGCTTACGTGAAGTACTATTTAAGGATCTGAGCTTAGATCTACAGCAATAGCTTTTCCTCTGCCTTATTACAGTTAAGTTCACCACCTATATCAGAACATACGCACAAGCTAATGATCTTTATGCAGACAGAATTTGAATTCATAGTTAAATGTACTTCAACTATTAAAACCTGGTGTTGGGAGCATTTTGCATTCATGTTATGTCTCATATGCAAACCTTTCAAACAAGCAAAAAGAAAACTTTTGTAGTAACTCACTTCAAATGCCCAAATTTTATATACAGTGATGTTTTCGCAAAGAGCACAAAATTTACTGCTAGCAATCTACATAAAATACTTTTAATCAGAACAACAATAAGAGCAGTCAATCTCAGCTCCCTCCTGTCATAAACAGATAGGACATTTCAGTTTCTTCTGCTTATTTATTCTGCCAGTTATCATAAGGAGCCGACTACTAATTTCTCATAGAAAGACCAGACAGACTCACCACAGCATGTTACTCAATGGATCCTGTTTAAGCTGCTGCTGAAACGCAAACACTATGCTGCAGCAAAACACATTTCTGTAGCTTCCCACTAATGTAAGTGCAAGGCCACAAGTTCTGATATTTATTCTGATTTACCTCAGGAGGTTTGAATTCTTCAATCCCGCCTTCCATTTTCTGTTTAAGTGCACTGTTTACTTGCTTAGCATTTTGAACCTTGGTCAAAAACAACAAAGTTAATCAGCTCCACAAAGAAAGTTGGTCACTTTACACATATATCTTCACTAGGATTGCCACAAGTGTACCTCCTAAGTTAGAAAGAGAAATATTATGGTTTAAGGCTTCACTACTTGTAACCATTTGTTAAAAAGTAAGAAAATAAAAAGTACAGCATAGTTTATTATGGAGAGAAAAATATTCAAAGGCAGTTTTTCAGAAGAACAGTTTGTCTGCAAGAGTATTAGAAGGAGGACATAAAACGCAAGTTTTGATAATGATACACGTGTTCTTGAAGAAGAATGCAGAATATTCTGACACAAAATCCGGTTCCTAAGAGAGATGTACTGTATATGAAAACTTCTTCCTTCTCCAAAAAGTACTTTGGGGAAAAAAAATAAAGAAATGAAAAAAGTATGGGATGTTTCCAGTTAGATGCTTCTGACAGACTGCTTTTTATTGACTTAAGATTATGATTTCCTTTAAGGATGCTTGTTGAAATTATTTAAAATATGTAAATAAAACACCTTAGCCTATAGAGAGGAGAGAGCTTCTAAATAGTAGATATACACATCTATTAACCATTTAAACCTGACAGTGATGCAGAAAAGGTAAAATAGTAGGAATGTGGTTTTGCGCACTGTTGGACAGTTATTACAAGAGTTGTTAAAGTATGGACACAAAAGCAGATAATTCAGTAGGAGATTCCAAAGGCTGCATATCCCTGAGATCACTGGAAGAAAAGAAGAGAAAGACAACCTCAAGGATGTAACTCACCTACACTCAGGCTAAAGAGCGAAACCCACCTATGCTATTTAGTCCCAAAGTCCTGCTGTGATAGAAAGAAGCATATTTATCCTGCAAAAAAATGAAAGGGAGCAAAAAGCCCGTGAAACTCTTTGTTTACTCCATGATTTTGCAACATGGCAGCTCTTAGCGGTCTATAAGGAGGCAGAAATTCCAGGAGATAAGCCTTGAATTTGTAGCCACGTCACTCCTAGAAAGCAAGCATGCACATACTGCTGTACCCTTAGAAGGTTAATGGATTGCGTTTCAACTCTAAGTGCCACAAGTTAATTTCTTCATGCAAAGGAGGCAGGCATTAAAAGTGAAGACTGCAAAGCAGTTTCTCAGTTTAGTAAGAAGCAGAAAGCTCACCAATTCAGAGAAATAACAAGGCCCATGACTTTTTCCCCCTTATACTTTCATGTTACGTGGGGTAGGACAATCAGGAAAACAGTTACGACTTTAAGCATAACAAATACAACTGCCACTGCTTCACTTCTCACTCATCACAAAAACGCTTTTACCACAGTTAGAAGAAAAATCACATCAAACATGACTTGGTTTTATGCTCTCCCCAGATCAAAAATGTTTTTTTTATGCCACATTCCCCCCTCCCCTTTTTAAGAGGGTCACATTGTTTCATGTTATCCACAAAAGCAGAGGAGCAACAACAAAAACAGCTAGTGTCCAGCATTTCTGGTGATAACTGTGGAACAAAATCAGGAAGACTCACATTAAAGAAGTTTCAGAATCTTCACAGATAACCATATAATCTACAAAATCATTACAAGAACAATTTGAGCTGAGAACAAAACAAGACCAATAACCCATGGTACCTGTCGCTTTAATGAGATTAGTTCCATATCCAGCTGTCTAAGAATTGTGTTGGCTGCATTGGGACTACAGGAAACAGCTATCACATCTTCCTGGGTCAGGTACATGCCTTTTGGCGGACGGCATTTGGAACGCTGAGAATGGTGGCGATGCTGCAAGCTCTGATACTCTCTTCTACCCAGCCCTATCTTGCTGGTCTGAACAGGCTGCTCATTATTGCCCTTTAATTTATAAGAAATAAATCATTAAAGAATAACAGTATCTTACATAGAATTTTTCTAAAGAATAACAGATCACATAGCATTGTAATGTCATACTTAGGACAAAATAAACCCTAACCTAACATCCTCCTCTGCATGTAGAATCCAAACTAAGTCTTGCAGATGCAGTGACGTAGCACACTAGTCATTTGTTGGATAAGCCCACTTGAGGCTTAGAAAGGTCAATTTTTCAATCTTGGTTTTTTTTATTCTTGAACACAGCTGAAAATACAGAAAATGGTATAAAAATCACAATCTGAATACTGTGAAAGAGGGCAGGAACCACAAACTTCTTATGTATGCAGAAGCTAAAAATATACGCTACGTTTGAACCAAGCAATCAGTGGATTCGCACATTTACTTCTGGTGAGCTACGGAGACATCAGGAAAAGGTCAGGGAGAGGAATCAGAGAAAGTCAATCAGGACTGGCAAGAAAGTACTGAGGCACTTTTCCCTGCTGCAAGCACTCTAACTTGGAAAGCAATAGTGCTGCCTGCTTTTTGAGGGGATTTGAGATTTCGAAGAGAGGATGGATTTACTTTTGCAGTCTTTATAAAATTTCATATAATTTAACATAGTTAAGCCTTTGTTTTTCATTTCTTTGAAGTGGAAAGGAATAGTAATGAGGAGATAGTCATTATAACTGGTGTTTTGATATATCTGGACACCTGCAAGATCTTTGCTAAAAGTTCCATCTTTGTCCTTCAATGGGCATTGTTGCACAACAGCTAGCCTGCATGTGTGCCATTCTTGTAGAGCAACTGGGTAGATTACCTACAGATCAGGAACAGAGAAGCAAAACTGACTCCCCCATAAGGATTTTTCAGTTCAGAACAACGCTAAATACCAGAACAGAGATGGGATTCAGGCTTTTTGCTAGCCCCAGCAGCTCCCTACTGCTCCTCCCTGCTGGCATTCATGCAGGTTAAAAGCAGGTAGTCATCTCATCACAATGAAAACAAACTGCAGTAGCCATTACTACTATGTTCTATAGCATTAGTATAGATTAGCAAACAGTATTTTACTCTCCTAAGCTTGACCTTCTGGCACATTCTCTTCGCAGCTAACATAACATCTTAATCCAGTCCACAGACTTAACAGAGGCGATCTTAAAAGCATTTAGGATATTTGCTTCCCCTTTGAAGTTGACATAGAGCCTTATATCCTTGACACCTCAAAATCCCAAGGTTAAGTTTAGTTCTAGCCCATTGATACCATTTCTTCATCGGTTCAGCATTGTTCTTTCCGTGTGGAACTGCAGTTCCTGTCTGTTCAATCTGGATTTATAGGGAAAACATTCTTTCAAGTTTTTGTCCTGCCAGGCTATAGTGTTTGGCTTGATTTAGTTTTCTCTGGTAAGAAAAAGTTTCCATTGCTCTGCACTTTCAAGTAGCCTATTCACTTCATATTTTACTTAGGAAGTGAAAGTATGTAAATCCCACCAGAAATAATAGATCACAAAATTATCTAATGCAGATCCCAATAGATTATCAGAAACTGCAAACCTCTTTGTCCTGTTCCTAAAAGTTTATGAACATGCTACTTTCAGCCTGGACTGCGTGCCGTGATTCAAACAATTACTGAACTGAACAGAACCAGACGTTATTTACAAGAGGCTTAGGCAGCAACTCAAACCGACAGATTGTAAGAACACTACTACAAATGGCAGACTAAGAAGTAAAAAGGTTCATTACCAGAGCTTGTGTCATGTTTTAAACAACGCATATCAGCAGGTTAAAAATATAAAATATTAAACTCTTTTACAGAAAGGGGTCTTTATAGTTGTCCTTTTTTCCTCTCTAAGGCAGCAAAGAGAAAAAAAAAGCAATACAATGAAGGTCACTGCAAAACTGAGAATAGAATCTAATACAACCAGTCTCTTACTCATCATAATTTCTGTTAAAACTATGAAGTTTTATTAACATTCTTAGGTACTACTTCATGATCCTACAGGGATAGAGATTTTGCACTATTCTTCCTCTCATTCTCAAGGAGCACGAATGCTCACTTTTTAGGAAAATCACAAATGCATTAAGTTGGTAATGGAAACAATCAAACATTTATACACTTAACTGTGTTCTAGTCTTGCTCATAAATACCTTAATGTTTGCCAAAATAGTAACTTCATCATACCCTAAACACAGCACTTATCTATAAAGCTAACAGCTGATGCTCATTTGAGGAGACTTAAGTGCTTTTCTATACATTTACTAGTGAGAAGCATCTCAAAGCCACAGATCAGTCAAAATGCATAACCTCATTGTGACTTTGAAAGAATAAAAGAGTTATTCTTAGAGAAAATGTCATTTAATTTTAAAATGCAAACATTTAACTTCCAGTAATGTACGGCCAACAAAACTGTAAACACATTAACAAGACAGAGGCAGGGGAAACACTGTTTTAGCAGGTACTGATAGCACACATCTACGTAAGGAACTTTAAGATCTTTCAGGAGATAGTGAACGTTATGAGAAATGTATCATGTCCACAGAATGGCCAAAGCAAAAAAAAAGATGTAGTTTCAATCAGAAGTCATCAAGACCTTGATCAGCTAAAAACCCTGTGATTTCATCAGGCTGCAGACAGAAAGATTTTAAAATCTCTCTAGAAGTTACTGTCAAGAACGTAACACAGTGACAGAAAACAAACAAACTGACATTCACCATTAAGTTATCTGTTACCTCCTTTTTGGCTTCTTTTTTGGGATCATAATCACTATCATTTCCATCCATTGGATGAGGTTCTTCTACGTCATCATCACTGAGGACAGATGATAAGGAGCTGGTCATTTTAGCCATTTTTTAATCCCAAGGATGTACCTTGCTAAGTAAGAATTATCTACCCTAAAATATCCATTCTAAGTAGTCAAGCTTTATGGTTATATTATAGGACATCTCAAAATTATTTGCAGTTTTCAAAACAGAGCTGCTACAAACATTTCCTTTATTAAATTCTAATAATTGCTGTGATAAACAAGCAACCCTAAACTACAGCTTCAAAACCATTTGTACGGTAGTGTAACCGATACTGCTGCCAAGAAATTGGTGTCACCTTTCCTCAGTTCAGCCACTTGTGTGAGCATGAACACTTACATAGTCAACTGCATCAAAGCTAGAAATAACCTTTCATTTGTCAGGTTAGTTTTAACAGATCAGTTTTCCAACCACTGCACCAGATTTACGAATAAACCCTCATTTAAGCCTGAGTGGAGCAGGAGAGGACACTAATACGGGAAAATTCAGGACTGTTTTTACAACAGTTTAAAGTGCTTGAGAGGGACAAAGAAAAAAGTAAAACCTGCTATACTCATTCAAAAACAATATAATTTCTGGCTCATGTGAATGTTAAAAAAAAGTTCTCGTTAACATGAAAAACCAAAATGCTGTATGAGAAGTAAATTGATTGTCTTCCATTATTTTTCAGGTATAGGGTCACAAGTAAGCATATGAATTTTAATTTTCAGGAGACTTTTCCTTCCAGTAACACAATTAAATATATTATTTTAATCTGGCTTATCAGTTTTCTATATATGGAAAATCGTACATTCTGATATCAACATGTTTATGGTGCTTACACAATCAAATTATTAAGCCACTTATAAAAGGTGAAGGATAATAATTAAGTATACTAAGTGCAATATCATTTTAGTTTCATAATAACTAGGTGAAATGATATTCCCCTCTACCCAAGACAATTTAACACTATTTTGAGCTCTAATTCCCTTTGATCTATAGTAGTTCTAAGTCTTCAGAAAATAAGGTTTATATAAAAATGACTAAGTTTTGCTATGAGTTTTGGCATTTTAATAGCTACAGCTCTTTACAGAGGCTGACCTTTTAGTTATAGTTTCATTCTAGTTCAAAAAAATAAAAAAAAATATAAAAGAGCCTTGCACCCACAAAAACACTCTCCTCCCCCAAAATAATACGACATAGAGTTAGACTTCCCCCTTAACGAAGCATGATTTCTCAACCATGTTCTCAAACTTCAGGTTCTTTAAATCTGTCTTTACCACTATCCATCAAGTATTCAGGTGTGTTATTACAACTGACACTGACTAGAGTAGTATAGTTCCCAAAGCATGGGTATCAACCCCTTGCTGAAAACAGAGACATCGCTACAGATGCTGAAACCCAGAAGTACAATTCATGCTTAAGCATAACAGCCATGCTTAAGCGTAACAGCTGGAAATTACTCAGAAATCTTTACCTAAGGTGACTTCAGTTTCTAGTTAGCTGCTTATGAATATAACTCACCTGTCCCCTTGATTATTTCTGTTAGCTAGCTTTCGAGCCTGTCGATCCATCAAACTTGTCCTAGAGCGGGTTTTTTTCCAAGAGTAGTAGTATTTTACAAGGCTCGCAATAGTCTTGTCTGGAAGCTAGAAGAATTCATTAACATATTAATACAATTTTTTATTAACATTCCACCCAAGATTATAATTCTGTTCTATTTACAACCACCTTTACCCAAACATATTACATGTATGGACGAGATTGAAAGGAGGGATATATATTTTCTATGCATTTAAAAAAAAGCGGGGGGGCAGGCTGAGGAAGAA
>WBMW01001115.1:2308132-2320429 GCA_013396635.1 Penelope pileata | reverse complement strand
TACTTTCCGGCGGCGCAGGGATCCCGCGAGGGAGGGGGGAGACGCTGTGGGTGGTCGGGCGCGCGATCGCCATTACGGCCGTGGTGCCGTGAGGAGAGGTCGGAGCGCGGTTGTGAGGGAGCAGCGGCTGCTGCTGCTGCAGTGCGGGGCCGCCCTCACAGCTCCGGGAGCGCCTCCTCCCGAGGTCGAGTCGGGCTGAGGCGGCTGAGGGCACGGGGAGCTCGCAGCTGGCAGCAGAAATGGCAGCTTGGCTCCCGGTGCTGCCTTCTCTCTTTAAATGGCACGATTTTTATTTTATTAATTTATTTTTTACTGTTATCCCGGTGTACATCCGAGTACGCAGGTTTTAAGGAAAGCGGCTGAGGCGGCCTCCAGAGAGCCTTAGTTCCAGACGTGGCAGCAGGCACGTCAGTCAGCCTCGAGCCTGTCAGCCCCATCCTGCTCTGCGCAGACACCTCACGTCGCTTATATCTTACATACACCCTAAGCGTACGCATTCTTAATGGTGCAGCTGTAATCTGGCGGTCTGGCTTCCTGAGGTGAAGAAAAAGGCGTGCACTAAAGTTAGCACTGCTGCGTGCTGCGGTCACGTCCCATGTGCTGACGCAGGCTGTCCAGCACACCCTGCGTTCTGCTTCCTCGCATCTCATCCATCCCTACCAGAACCCCTGCCGGCAGCTGCTTGGTTTTATCTTGAAGGAGTGTTAGCTGGAGTGGTGCAGCTGCTGCCTTGCAGCGAGGTTACGGGGAGGTACTGCGCATCCCGAGCGCGCTGCGTTCGGGGAGCAGCGCCGTGCAGCCTGGCACGCTCGCAGGGAGCCATCTCCGATACTTGTCCTGAAACCAGCCCAGTACGGGCAAACTCTGAGTCGTTGAAGAACCTCTGATACATGTGTGCATTTGGCAGAACAGCATTGTCGAGATTCTGTTCTGGGAATACTGTGGTCTTAGAGCTGTTTCTGTGAGAGATTTGAAGGCTGAGCATCAAAACAGAGAAAAAAAATCTCTGGTTCCTATATGCTGACTGTTCTCTCCCCAGGAGCTGGTAAGAAAGGCTGTAGTGGGGACAAACAGGAAGGCCCTGCAGAATTGTCTGTAAAAATACACAGAAGAGGCTACAGAAACCCAAAGATGAGAAAAAGCCACATTCCTTGTCACGCTGTAGCTATTCTTGGAAGAACCACGGGGAACATGGAAGAACCAATTACTACTGAGGAAAAACTTACTGAAGAAAAGCCTGCACTATGGCTTCAAGGGCTGAATTTTGCTGTTTTTTCAAGACTTTATCTTAATTTCTTTAAGACTACTTCCCCGTGATTCGTTTGTGATCTCACTGTTGACACAACTGATTTTCCTTATCCCAGAAATTCCCGAATTGTTTGCATCTTCCACCCCAAATTAGCAAAGACATGGTGGTTTTGCAGATACTGTGCTCCCACAGGCTCTGTGAGCGTGCCTGAGTGCTGCAAGTGCTGCAGCAACCAAGAAAAAAGTTGTGTGATCTCGTATTTTAGTACACACGAAAGAATTAATGTCAGGGAAAGCACTCACAAGTACCGGGACCACAGGAACATCTTCAGCCAGGATTTGCACTTTCTGGATCAAAAGAAGCCTGCAGGCAGTTGGTCAGCTGTAATTCTGGTCCTTCCAGAACTGGCTATTTGAGGGTTTTGCTTTACTTTCAAAGGCATGTCCGTCAGTTCTTCTCTTGACTGATAAAACCACTGGAAACTATAGTAAGTTCATGCAGCTTTCGGGAATGGTAAGTCATCAACAAATGTTGTGAAGGGAACGAGAAAGGCAGGAAGATCCTTTGTCAGGAGGGCTGGGAGGGGGGCTGTCTTCAGAGCTGGCTTCTACCAGCGAGCGCTAAAGCTGTGGTTCGGAGGTGACGTGAGCATAGATTCGCAAAATCAGCCACTTCAGAGTTGGCACGTGCCTGCAGGGAGGTTTTTTCCCCCATGCAATCTTAAAGTTGTCTTGCATCAGAATATGCCTTCACTTGTATGCAGGCCTTCCAAGTTTTCTTTCTAAGCACAATCCCAGAGTGATTGAGCCGAAGCGTTCAGAAAGAATGACGTGGGCCCCCCTCTATCCTCTCCCACACCAGAAATATTAAGTTTAAAATACTGATGTTTCTATAGCCTGAACATTCTTTTTATGAGCCTGGCAGTTTCTGAACCTTGGAGGTTAAGCATTTCTTCTTACATCCCCAAATCATAGTTTGGAGGGACTGCTGGAGTACAGAGTGAGTTCCAGCAGGGAGGAAGGGAACTGAGCAATGGAGAGAGGTTACAAAGGAGGAAGGTGTAGCTGCTTCTGCCTTTCAGCAGAGTTGGCTAAAAGGCATTGGCAGAAGTAGAAGATCAAAGGGGAGCAGCGTCCCCTGTCTGTCAATTAACTGATCTTCTAACCCACGTGGCTTTTGGGGTTGTTCCACAGTGGTTTGAGGCCTCTTGCAATCCTCTTTGTTAGAGTAGGTTCTTGGAATTTGTTGTTCAGTCTATGATCAGGCTCGCAGGCTGCAATTCGTAACCATGTCCTGGCGCTGAGGGATAATGAGAGCATTAACTGTGCGGGGATGAGCTGTGGGAAAGTGAGGACTGGCTCTTCAGAACAAAGTAATTTCTGAAACCACTGGATGCTTTCACATGCCCATATTACTGTGTCATGTCCATCTCACCTATGAAATTTCTAGCGTATCAAAAGTACTGCAGACCCCACAATTGACCTTTTTGTCTTACAGTCACAGTTACGTACCTTCTGGGATTGGGGTTTTTTTTTGGAAAGAGCATCCTGACATTTCCTCAGCTTGGAAATGTCACTTAGTGCAGTTTAAAATCTGTCTTTTTAGATCTCTTGAAACAGGTCAAATTAGTTTGTGTTGATTCTTCGGAAAATCTGCGAACATATAAAATGTGTTGAGTGAAACAGAGAGGAAATGGTACGACCATGAACCCTTTTGGCAATACCTACCCTGGAAACCTGTGCTTTAATGCAAAGGTTTATGCTTTCCTTCGGAATGAATGTTTCATAAAGAAGAGTGTGCACTTTGCCTCTCTAAGCACATTAAGAAAAGCATGCCTGGAATCAAGGTAATTTCAGATAAATTACACTGCTTGGAGTCTGTTCACTGCTCTGCTGGAAAATATAGAGGTGTCACTTGTCAAGGACTGTGTTTCTTTTATATTAAATACGACTCCGCCTGCTGGATGCTAAGTGGGAGGCTTAGAAGTGGATAAGGTGAGATTTATTAGTTTCTTCAGTCTGGTGGTTGTTTCTCTGTTCCGTGTAACGTTCTCGAATTTTCCATGCTTTAGTGGAACCACTGGGAGATTGTGGAAGCCATGGGTTTTCTACAGCTCTGGAAAATCAAGCCATCAGTCTCAAGCTGGACACTTACTAATATTCCTGAATTCTAATATTACTGTTTTTATTAAGGCTGAAATCAGTAAACAGTGCAGGAGTTAAGCTTTGTTCTATACCTGATCAGTGAAATGCAGTGATAAAACATCTGCTAACTGGCTTAATGCTGTTAATATCTCCCAACAGCGATTCGGGAATTCTGCTTTGTTTATTTTTGTTGTGCTGTCTTTCCACTATGGATTTCATAAGCTGTCTGCTCTCCGTATCTGGACAGAATTACTCTGGAATTTAGTTAGTGTCGTAGAGTGCAGGCTGTCTGCGTAAGGACAGTCAGTAACTTCTTTGTGGGAAATGGAAAAAATCATGTTGCAGTTTCTTTGAAAAGTCCAAGAACTTCAGCAACTGTAAATTCTGTGTTGAAGTACCTGCCACCATCACACTTTTCAAATGATACTTTTCTGAAATCTTTGCTGGAATTGAAGACTTACCCTGTGGTGAAGGGTGGCGGTGCTTATGTTGAATGAAGCTGGAACTGTTTGGACTTTGTACTCAGTTAAAAACAGTATTTAAAAACCAGGTGTTGCACTATGGGATGGCTTGTCTCGGAACTAGCGCAATGGGTTAGCACTAATGTCAGTCTTGCTAATTTTTTTGATCCTGTGACAATTACTAAAAACAAAGGCTGCAGAGAAATTAATTTTGGAGCAGATGCCATAATCTGCATTCCTTCTTGGCAAGAAGCCTATTCTTGGTCTTCTAAAGGTTTGTTAAAGCTCTGAAGCATTAAGCTCAATATCTTTTGAAAAAAATGATAATTGCATTTTCAAATCCTTCAGATACATTATGAAAGTATGTTCCAGCTTTACGCATTTGTAGATTCTTCTTTCAGTGACTTGCTATAGTGGTGAGTTCCACTGACAGTGTGTGCTGACTTCTTTAGTTCAATAGAAAAATGAAAAAATGTCCAT
This sequence comes from Penelope pileata, assembly GCA_013396635.1. Classification (NCBI taxonomy): domain Eukaryota; kingdom Metazoa; phylum Chordata; class Aves; order Galliformes; family Cracidae; genus Penelope; species Penelope pileata. Next base: position 2,316,095 of record WBMW01001115.1, on the reverse strand, counting down.
GCACACTTTTCTATTGACAGGAGGGAGAGGTGTTCCTGCTCAGTGCTTTCAGGCTCATTGTTTCGTTTCTGTCCAGGTAACCTGGACCGCAGTTAAGCTGTCCCATTTACAGAAAGTGGAGACGGTCCTGGGTTCAGCTGGATGTCATCATGCACCATGGGAAAAGCCTGAGTTTCACTGGCTTAACCTTACCTGACACAGACAACCTGGGAGAATAGGTGACTTCAGAAAGCGAGTTTGCAGACATGACTTAACTACTTCTATTTTTCCACACCCTCTTCAGATTAAGTTCTGGTAACAGCAATCAGTCTATCTTAGAATTGGAACTCTGGCATCAGAACTTGTCAACAAAGGTTCTTAGTCTGTGTATTCATAGCTCATGGACATGGATGAAATGGCAGCTTCTCTTTGCAGGTAATTTGCTTTTAGGGTTAGTTGTTTCCCACGGGAAAAAAAGGGCATGGTAATTGTTCTGGTAAGCTAGTGGGCTTTTACTTGTCCCACTGTATTTTTGTGTGCAGTTACCTACACTGTTTGTCTCTGGGCTGCACAGTTAAAAGCAACTTTCACCAAATTGATAGCTAAGGATGTTAAACTTTGAAGAGATATCTTTCACTTCTCCTGCATGGCAATGGGATGTCTGACTTCTGGGGCGCTTTGTTTTCTTATAGAAAGAAACAAAAATCACAGTTTGTTTTGCTTTCACTGATTTCATGAACTGAATGATCTGTATGCTCAACTTCACCCTGTTGTACCTGAAGAGGTGACCATTTGCTATGAGTTAATAAAGTTTATGCTCTCTCGTATTTTCCTCCTCTTTCCTTTCTGGCGTGGGACAGTACCAAAGGAACGTGCTGTGAAAGATTTGATCCTGGGCGACTGGCTGTAGGTGGCCGTGCTTGAGCAGGGCTTGCACCAGATGAGCTGCAGAGGTTCTGCCTCCCACCCTCAACCATTCTCAGCCCTCATTTGAGGAAGTGATGTATCAGAGTGTGTGAAAGAAAGACTGGGCAGTGGTGTAACAGCAAGTAGCAGCAGCTCATTTTGTTGTATGTCTCAGGCCTTGGGCTGTATTCACACGTAATAGTACTACAGCATCCTGGCACCTCCTGCTGAATTTTGTTCTCCATACCTTATCCTACCTGGCTTTTTTTGTGGTTTAAGGAAAAGAAATAAAGGAAAATAGAAGCGACTGACCAAAAGAAGCTTCCCAATGTATTACAAGTATTACAAGAGGTTGGTTGGTTTGCTTGCCTTTTTTTTTTTTTCATGGTTTCTGTAGACTAATACACAGTCTTTTGTAGAAGGCCCTGTGTCATGGAGCTGTGCTGAATATTGGAGGCCAGTGTTTCTGGACCATGTAGATACCAAAATAATATTGCTATTAATGCATCATCTTGTTTCCTACAGTAACTATTGTTTGGCTGATGCAGTGATCTGTAGTTCAGGTGCACAGTTGAGGACAGGCTAGCAAGAGGCTCCATTTTGAGAACATAAGATGGAGGTGCAAGCCGTACAAATCCATTTTTCAATTTTTTTTTCTGAAATGTATAAGAATTATTTTCCTGCTTGACAAAAAAATACTATGTTACCATTTCACTAGATTTTCTTAAGTTCCTATTCTGTTAAAGAAAACTGATCGATGTGGCTGTGTCTGGATCTCTTCAGGTTGTAGTTTATATTGCTTTCAGGAATAAAATTTCCTCTTCTTTGGTCTGAGGCAGCTATGCATAAATATAAAATTGAAATCTTACATTTGAGGACATAGATAAATACACTTGCGGTTAATCTCCTTGGGAAAATTCTGGAGTTTCCATCATTTCTACCAGGGTGCTTGTTAAAGGGAGAGGAAGAACAAAAAATGGTGCTTAAATAACCTGCGGGTGAAAATGCTGGATACCCCGAGGACCTTGCCTACAGTTGGGTTTCCACAACACATTTTAGAAAAATACCCACTTCAGCTTCACTCTCAACCAGTGTATTAAACACTCTTGTGCTGGAGCAGATGTTCCAATTTGTTTATAGATAGTTTATTACCTTTTGTCTTCCCTGCATCCCTTTTAATAAATGTAGCTGTTAGCCTTGGTTTAAGGGTCTACCTAATGAAAACTCGAAGCATGTTAGAGTCTGGGAGCCCGTTCTGCAGTTCCCTTGTATTAGCTGTCTGCTGTTCGGAAACAACAAAGAGCTGATGCAGGTTTCAGAGCTGTGCTCTAAGCCCACCGCTAGAGATCTGTTTCCCAGAAATGCTGCAGTACTGCCAAGGGCATCTTTGATAGATGACGTTTCTGCCATTTTGCCATGTTTTACCACTTCCAATTTGTGTGTCCCAGCTCATCTGCTCGTTCCCTAACTTTACCTTCTGTTGTACTGCATTTTTGCTAGGTAATTGAAGTTAGATTTGGGTGTTGTTGTGCGTTTTTTTGAAGGATGTCCTGATATTTCACTGTACTGTGTGACTTCACACAGAAGCTTTTGTATCAGTTAGCGGCATTGGTTGTCTGCCTCACAGTAATCAATGGAAGCACATGAAGAAATTCCTCCCTGGTTATTCTGTTTAAATGCTTTGAATTTCATAGAGCATCTGTATTCCTGACTAAACATCCGTAAAATACGAGCTTCTTGTGAACATTGTAACTGAGAGTGCTTGAGCTGAATTCTTCATTAAAAAAATTAACCAGAATGAGACAAGACATTAAAAAAACCCTCACAGAAGGTATCCAAGTGTTCACAAAAATCAATAGCTTGTCAGACTTCAGGGTCACTTGGTATCAGTCACCAGTTGTAGGTATGAGTCCAGCACCAAGAAAGACCCTGGAAAAAATGCCATTAAGATACAATCAAGCTTAGAAAATTAGGATTTTTTGGTGTGTGCATCTGTAGATGATAACAGTAAGAGATTAGTTAGAATGAGAAAATCACTGACTGTTGTAAATTAACAAACAAAAAGTGTTGTGCTAAGCTAGTTAAAAAGTTGCAGGTTTCTTTTCAGACTTGTGCTCCTAAATTACTTGGCTCCTTCTGCATATCCCTCTTGCTGTTGAAGAGTGAAACAAAGTTCCAACTGCATAGAAAGCAAATGCTGTGAGAAATCCACCCTGCTGACAGAAAGAGCACTAAGTGGGAAATACGTGATGAAATGTTGGGTTCACTGAGAATTCTAAATGATGTGTTTGTTTTGTTTTGTTTCTGTTTTCCTGGAGTGGGAATGGGGGTGGAGGGCGTTGGCTTCTGTCTTAAATTGAAATCCTGCAAGCAACAAAAATGGTCTGTAAAGCTGGGAGGTAAGAAATCAGCTTTATAAAAGATTTAACTCCAAAACAGGGGTTCTAAGTGTGTGTAAGGCAGAAGCAATGAAATAGAAGCTCTGTGCAAGAAACCTGCTCACTGTGCTTAGTGCAGTTTTACCCTGGGTACTCTCTGGGATGTGTTTCTTGGAGAGGCTACTGTAAAGAAGAAGCTAGCAGCCTGTTCACCAGTCAGCCTCACAGGATGCTTCTGTCCAGATGAAAAACAATGTGTTTTTTGAGATTGTTCTGCTCTTTAAGTGAAACTACAGAATTTAGGCTGTGTATTATAATTTGGAGAGTCTGTCTTATTTAGAATTTCTTTTTTTAAATTCTTGGAAATTGACGTATAGTAGAATCCAAAGTTTGTTTGGAAAGCTAATAGTGTGTTGGATCAAGGGCAGTGCCTAAAAGTGGATGTCGTAGGGCCAAAGCAGAGGTAAGAGCTGGCAGTGCTGCTAGCCTGCACAAGCATGTTCCTACCTCGCCTGAATTGGTCCCTGCCTCTGATGTGAGACTGGGAGAGACCGTGGGCAGGACAGGGGTTGAGCCAAACGGTTTGGGTAAGGACACCTACAGTCAGGATGCTTCTGACTTTTTTTTCCTAATTCTGGAAGGACTGTATGTCGGCTCCTGCTGAAAGAAATGAAGATTGACGTGCTGTCCAAATGGGGAAACATTTTCTATGCCCTTTTGAGTGGTTCTAAGAAGGAACAGTTCTTTCCTGTTAGCCCACACTCCGAATGTTACATACATAAATAAAAGAGTGGCTGTGTACTCTCTCATTGGTTTTATTTTCAGATTTAGCCATTCAGAACATGGGATTTCATTGTTATTTTTCCATATTTGTTCCGCATAAAACGTTTGGAGCTGATTCACTAACTCCATATTTGGGAAAGTCCATATTTACTTTTTGACAAATGTATTGTGGCTGTTTGAGAGCACTAATATTCCTCAATTCTCAGATCTACGGTCTGCTCACAACTCGGTTATTTCTTGGAGTTTCATTTAATTTTGGAGAGCAGAAATAACCAGACCTTAGGCTGAAATACACCGATATCTGGAGCACATTGGTTAAAATGAGTTGTAGGAATAAATGTAGCAGTTCCAGTAAGATGCCCAGATGTTTTCCCAGATCCTTTCCTTTCGATAGTTGCGCATGTACTTGTTATACTCCGGGCTCACCTTGGTTTTAAGGCATGGCTTCTCTTTCTCGTTGCTCTTTCCACAACATAACAAATAACATTAATCGCACGTAACTAAGCACCCATGTATGCAGGTAGTTACACCGGGGCTTCAGCCTGCAAACTGTGAGGGTAAGAATTTGTGGATTAATGAATGCTTTACTGAGTTTGCACTGTACATTTTTTTAAGTGTCTGTTATGGCAGACTAACTTGTGCACTGCCTTCTGTACTTTGTTAGCCTATCAAATTTATTTTATTTTACCAGAGTAGTAAAATCTATATGATAGAATGCAAATGGAATTCAATTTAAAGGTCTGATGTTCTTTTTATTTCCAGGGGTGTTGGTAGTTTGTTATAACTTTGCATTGTTACAATTCTATTTTTTGACAGTTAACTTTTTCAACAAAGGACAAAAGATGATATGCAAAACAGGACAGAAATTAAAAAGGCCTCGATTAAAAACGGTGGTTTTCAATATAAATTTAATTGAATTCTGAGCACGTGAGACGTCCTTCACGTCGGCGTGTTCCTTTACAGATTTGATGCTTTGAAGCTGAAATGATGAATCCCAAAGAACTAACAGAGTCTGACAGTAAGAGTTCTGTTCAGCTTTGGAAGAACTGGGTTTGTTCAGACTTAAAAGTGGCGAAAGCAGACAGAGGAGCATTGTGGCAACTTTTCACGTGTTTGAAAGCTTGCAGGATTGGTGAATTTGTGTTCGCAGAAGGAGTCTTTATTAGCTTTAAAGGCTGACTGACTTAGCTGTATTTTAAGAAAAGCTTTCTTACATTGATAGTGGCTAGGAGTTGGAGCACATTGCCTGGAGACACTGTAATGGGAAGTTTTTAAAGGAAGTCACAGTCGTATCAGGAGTGAACCTTGTGAAGAGAGGGAAGAAATGATCTCACGGTGTCTCTCCTGTGCTTACGTTTTTATTTCATAGGTACCATGGGGTTTAGGGACATTTCGCAAAATAGCGCATGGAACTAACGTGTTCACTGATGGTGGAGTTTTCAAGGTGTTTGTGTGTATTAACGCTGGAACTTACAGTCATGTTGTTGAATGGGTTGGCAGAAGTAGGGATTGCTGCCAAACAAGGAGGTCTCAGCTGGTTTTCCTCACGTACCACCGGCACTGGGTTTCCTGTCAGGCTGGTTTTAACTTCAAGTGGGTGACAAATGGACAGGGCTTAGGTGGAGGCAAATCTGTACTTTGCTTTGGAGCAGCTGCTCAAAGTGGCTGCGCAACAGCAGCTTAAGGCTCTATAGCCAGAGGATGGTCCCTTACCAGTGCTCCAAGTCCTGGAGGAGGGACTTTTTCAGGAATAAAAACCATACGGAATGAGCTTTGGATAATAATAATACATAGCTGAATGTGTCCTGTGCTGGACGGTAAGAGGTCCTAGTTTGCTGATCACATCCGCCTTGCTCAGAAGTGTCACGTGTTAAGTTCTGTCCAATAGGCTTTAGCAAACATGCAGATTAAGCAATTTGAGTTTTTGGCTTTTCAAAACAAAACAAAACAAAAATGTAGCTGAGAGAAGTCTCGTCAGGTAACCATCTGAAGAGATGTCAGAAGGACAATGTACGTGTGCTACTCTGAAGTAGCACTTGAGTGGGGCCTTGCTTCCAGCTTTGTACTATTTGCAGAATTTACCAGGAATGGCAAGAAAATGAGTACAGAATTAAAAGTAACCACAGTGAAACAATAACGTAGCGTCTCTCTGCTCTCTGGTGAAAAAATCACGTCACGAGCTGGAATCCTATTTTGCAGTGGGAAGAAAGTCCAAAGGAGGTAGAAGATAAATGAGAAATCTTCTGTTTGCTGCAATATTTTATTATTTACAATGTGATGGCAAGCTAGGTGCAACCCCAGCCTAGCTAAAATGGTATATTTGAAATGGAATTTATAGAACACTCTGAAAAATTAGGTTATCAGAGCTAGATAATCAGAGGCTGGACCAATTTTTTCATGTAAAATGAATGAATGGACGGGGGAATGAATGCAACACAAACTGCAGCCACTTCATGGGGATGCAGAGAAGATGTGCCTTTCCTTCCTTGCTCCGTGTCCCCTTGCTCCTACCACTGTGTGCTTGCTGATTCAGCGTAACATTTTTTTAAAGGCCTCAGCGTTTCTGCAATGTGTGCCAGCTGCCAGATGTCTCCGAGACCTAGAGAGATGTTCCTGCAGAGCTGAGATAGCGTGCCCTCTGGCACCGGGGCTTAGGGGAGGAACGTGAGTCTTTGGAGATCCCAATTGTTCGAAACCTCAATCTTAGTTGTTAGGGGCTGTCTAAATTCAGTGTCAAAGGTAACATTGCAGTTTTTCTGCGGAAATAGCCGGAGTTCAGTCTCTTTGGGTTAGTCCTGTGCTGCCGGAGCTGTCAGGAGCAGAACAACCTGGGACTTTGTGTGCACAGTTGTTGGGGGCAGATTCAGATGTGTAAAGATGCAAACAAACATTTCCATGGGATTTTTCAAAACACAAAGCTCAGGGAGAATCAGTAGCCTATTTGCAGCTTCGGGTGCTCTCCTAACCTGCCTTCCCGGCAGTCTGGCCAGCGATGGCTACGAGGATGAAGGTGCTTGGTGTCCTGTGCCTTAAAAATGATGGGAGGCAGGAGGCTGGTGGCAGCGGCTGCTGTGCCACGGTCACATTTCAGCCACAACCTCATGGCACAGGCTGGGGCCCAGGGGCCAGGTGGCCCTGGGCCAGCTCTCTGCCCAGCTCTGTGCTCCGTCCTCCTGCGTGGCTGCACTGGAGCTGACTGCAAGCCCAGGCCCTGCCCTAGCAGCAGCTGTGAGGGAGCTGGGGACAGCACCAAAATTTTATCAGAGCAGTGCTAGCCATTACACAGCCTGGATGACTCAGACCAGTGCCCTTGCCTTGCTTTATTTGCCAGCATTGTGGGACAGGGGTTTTCCCCATGCATAGGGTCATGCAAAACTTAGGTATGTCTTGAGCGTGCGCAGCGATGCAGCGCACAGAGGTGCTAACGAGGCAGCACGGCGGCAGCTGCCAAGGCCGGCCAGCAGATTGGTCTTTAAAGAGATCTGAGTGTTTTCCACTTGCTAGTAGATGGCTGAAGGGGAAAGAACAAAGTAGCTTTATCCCTGAATGAAAGCCCTATGTAAATTGAATACTTCAGAGAGTTTAAGACCTGTCAAAGGTCGTATTTAAATAGTTTATCTCATTGCTCGCACCGAGCTGTTCATCAGTTAGATCACACAGCACTCAGTTGCCTTCTAAAGGCTGTCCTAGGAGGGAGGCAGGCGCCAGCAGCCCGCTGAGGGTGAGAACCTCCGGGGGTCCCGCCTGGCACCCACCCGCTCCTGCGGGAGGCGGGGATCCTCCCGCCACCTTCATTCCGTGAGGGGCTGCACAGCACTTCGCGGCGGGGCGCGCGGCTGAGGGGCAGCCGCCTCTGAAGGGCAGAGCTCCCTGCGGGGCGCCGCCGCGCCTCGCGCCGGGGCCGTTGGGGCGCCTGC